>JBBBVU010000013.1:16130294-16145314 GCA_037177055.1 Atherinosoma microstoma
TGTGTGTGTGTGTGTGTGTGTGTGTGTGTGTGTGTGTGTGTGTGTGTGTGTGTGTGTGTGTGTGTGTGTGTGTTGGAATGAAATATTTATTTTTAAAAAGTGTGTTTTTTATTCTTTAGTAAAACAAAATATTTAGATTTTGTCAGCAACCAGTGGAATTTAATAGACATGAAAGTGTTTTATTTAAATATACCTGAAAAATTGTGTCATTAGTCTTCAAAATTTTCGTATACATCTGTTAAGAGTGACCACCTAAGGAGCAATATTCTGAAAACAATGGCATCTTCTGTGTACAGGTTTTTTCGGTGCATATGGACGGCTCCAACATGCAGGTGGTTTTGAATGTATCAGTTGACTACCCTGAGAATTTGGCAGTGGACTGGGTGAACAATAAACTGTATGTAGTGGAGGCCAGCGTCAACAGGATTGACATGGTGGACTTTGATGGAAGTAACCGGGTCACGCTCATCACCGAAAACCTCGGAAACCCTAGAGGGGTGGCAGTGGACCCCACTGTTGGGTAAGCACATGTCTCTGTCTGCATCCTTTCATCTATCCACCCATTTACAATCGCCAAATTGTGCTCCATTGGAATGGAATAATGGGGGGGGGGGGGGGGGGTTTGAGCTTCGCAGATTCGCCCTAGGTAGCTTAGTGAAGAGCAATGTAAGTGATGACCCTCATTGTAATCCAATAGTATAGTTCATGGGAGAGGGATAGCCAGGTGGCTACATAGAAACTTCTTATCTTAAGTTATCGTACAGCTCTTGGTGGGATGCACAACCCCCCACTTGGAGACATAATGTCCTGCTGGGGATGCTATACTTAATTAAAAAAGCAAAAGCCTTTCCTAAATTCTCCTCGGGTCACGTTATAGGCCTACATGAACTATTATGTTTGTGTGGTCAGCTGTGTATAGCAGTCCTAATGTGAAGATCCCATTTCAGTTAAAACTGCCAGTTTAAACATTTTTTCTTCTTCACAGGTATATGTTTTTCTCAGATTGGGAGGCAACAAATGGACAACCAGGCCTTGAGCGGGCCTTCATGGATGGCACTAACCGCTATGGGATTATTGGGAGTAAACTAGGCTGGCCTGCTGGTATCACACTGGACATACAGGCTAAGCGAATCTACTGGGTGGACAGTCGCTATGACTACATTGAAACTGCAACTTATGATGGTCTGCATAGGTATATATTGATTTTTTTTTTGTTCTACCTAAAGAGCACATCTTCAAATACTTTGAATAAATGGAAATGTTCAAAAATGATATTTGTTATGCAAAAAATAATATTTGTGCATTTTTATTCTAACGATAATACCCTCAACATGTTTCTAATAGAAAAACTGTCGTCCATGGAGGTGCTGTGGTCCCACACCCATTTGGTATCAGTCTGTTTGAGCACAATGTCTATTTCACGGACTGGACTAAGATGGCTGTGATGAAAGCCAACAAATTCACTGACAGCAGTCCTCAAGTGGTTTACAGAACATCTCAGACTCCACATGGAGTAGCAGTGATGCATCAGCTGAAACAGCCTGAAGGTAAAACACAAGCAAGTTAAACCTTTTGTTTTCCGTGCCTCTGATGCAAGCTGCCAAGATATCAGATTGTCATTACATAGTTGTGACCTAAAGCATTCATGATAATGATATTATCAAAAATTAATTTGAAAACTTGAAAGCATATAGTGTATAACAATCAGATACATTGTTTTTGTTTTTTTTGGGTTTTTTTTTGTTCCTTGAATAACATTAAAAAACAATATTAAGGTGTATGAAATGTACAAAAACCCAAATCTTTTCTTCAACAGTGTTTTTATGTTTTGCACCAAGATTGTGTAATCATTATTGACATGATATTGATATTTTGTTCTTTTAATATCAAAACTGTTGTTAGTACTTTTACATCATGGCACCACTATTTCTGAATTGACATACAGTTTTCATACTTCTTATAGCAGTATAATGTAAATTTATTTAGACTTGATACTAGCTGCTTGTGTTTTTTAAGATCAGAATTCATGTCACATATACTTTCTAGTTAACTGGGTTATTTTCCTGTGTCTCCAGTATCAAACCCTTGCAGTGTAAACAAAGGTGGATGTGAGCAGATCTGTGTTCTGAGTCACAGGAGTGACAATGGAGGACTTGGTTACCGTTGTAAATGTCGCATGGGCTTTGACCTACACGCGGATGGCAAACGTTGTGTGGGTAAGTGAAAATATTCAACTAGTTGTTTTGTTATATTCCTCAAAACGCCTCCATGTTGAAAATGTCTGTAACACCCTAAAATAATTCCTATTTCAAAATTAAACATTTTTGTGACACAATTTTTGTAAAATGGTGATTCGATTTGGCAGAAATAAATAGCTGTCTTGATTCATGTGGTCCTCTGGTTTCTTTCCTACAGCTGTGAGGCAGTTTCTGCTGTTCTCCAGCCAGCTGGCTGTGAGAGGGATCCCCTTTAACCTCTCCTCTCAGGAGGACATCATCCTGCCTGTCACTGGATCACCCTCCTACTTCGTCGGAGTGGATTTCAGTGCTGAGGATGATGCTATCTTCTTCTCTGACACAGCCAAAGATATTATCTATAAACAGAAAGTGGATGGAACAGGTGAATATTTTGTGCGCTGCTTTAGTTGAACAATCCTAACTATTCTTTAAATTCTTAGCTTGACTGTTTCATAGTTATACAAAGAATGACAGTGTGTAGAATGAAAAACAATCAGAAACTATGATTTTTTTAACAATTTTATGTGTCTTTGCATCTTTGGACAATTGCTGTCTTAGTGGAGAGCTCTACCATGTGATTCAGCCAGGCTTATACAGGGAGTTCAGGGAGTGCCTGATCGGGTCGGCTGTTACTGTGGGGGAGGGAGTGGACAGGAGTATAGACAGAGTGAAATAGTTCCACAAAATAAAAAAGAATATTCAGTAGTATTTTATCAAGAATCTATGATGATTTATTTCTAAACCATCATTTGTGGAAGTGGTCATTCTGTGATAATTCACAGGCAGTCAGAAGGAATAGAAACACCACTGCCCTGATCAGTGATGTTGTTTTTGGAGTTGCTGTAGTTTTTTCTGTCCGATCCACAAGAAGAAAATGCAAGCTGACAGCCTATTTATTTAAATGTGTTCCTCTTTCATCTCTGAGTTAAATGGTGCTCTGACTGCTTTGATCTGCACAGGCAGGGAGGTACTGGCAGCCAACAGAGTGGATGGAGTGGAGGATCTGGCTTACGACTGGATTTCTAAAAACCTCTACTGGACTGACCCTCGATACAGGAGCATATCTGTCATGAGACTTGCTGATAAGTCCAGGAGAGCCATTATACAAAACCTCAACAACCCGAGGGCCATTGTGGTGCATCCTCTAATTGGGTAAATCAGTATTTACTTTAGAAAATGATTTAAAAAAATTTACGGAAGTATCCTGAGTGGATATATGCCCATTTTGCTTAGAGCAATGCATGGGAAGAGATTATGTTTAAGCAAATTCAACTTAAAATGCAAAAAAACAAAAACAAAACAAAACCATTAAAACTACATTTTATTGGTTTTTGTCAGTGGGATTAAGACATTACCAGCAAAAGTCCTGGTTACATGATGATTAGACATGGTAATATTCCTACAGAAAGCAGAAATATGACTGCCCATGCATGTATCAGTTTTAATCTGTAAAAGCAGTTATTTTACAGATTTAGACTGTTTAAAAACATACAAAAACTATTCAGAATACAGTATGTGTTGCAGTTTGTTGTAATCTTTACTTCGAGAGATAGGGAAGACTCCACTGTTCTGTTACAAACTATACAAGATAGTCACCCATTCATAAACTGTACATTGATAAGCTCCCACTTGATTAAAGGAATTCTTATTTAGAACAAGTTGTTATTTCCAATAGTCTCAAAGTCATAAGATCTTTGTGTCCAAAAGCTGAGATTAGCTTAGTGTGGAGGTCAGTATTGTAGTTAATGCTAAGAAGCTGGCTAAAACAGAAGATCTGCATTGCAGAAGTATCCAAAATAAACTTAAGAACATATTTAATTGAACTCAAGGTGAGACATTTTTGCATGAAAAATAACATTGAGCCTTTTTGTTCATTTTGTTTTATTAGGTATATTTTTTGGACTGATTGGTACAGGCCAGCAAAGATCATGAGGGCCTGGGGTGATGGGTCACATGCCCAATCTATTGTAAACACTACTCTTGGCTGGCCAAATGGCCTAGCCATTGACTGGAGGTAAGCCAAGTGTTTTACATTAAAGTGCCCAGCTGATCTGTCTTACAATATATTTTTAACAACTGTTTAGTTTAATTAACATTCATAGAATTGTTAAACCCATAAATGATTGTATTTTTAACAAAAATCTTTTCATCCCTACTCCAGCAGTACTTATGTCCCTGTTTATTTTAACCCCATTCCCCTGCTTTGATCTTCACACAGCTCAATGCGTCTGTATTGGGTGGATGCTTTCTTTGATAAAATTGAGCACAGCAATTTTGATGGACAGAGAAGGCTTTCTTTGGATCGCATAACCCAGATCTCTCATCCATTTGGCCTCACCATTTTTGAAGGTAAGGCCTGGCTTTAACAATAAGTTGCTTATATATGCAATGCTTGATCCTTTAATTTAGATAAAGAGAAAGTTAATTTTATTGCTATTCCCTGTCATCTGTGGGTCCTGCTCTAATTACGATCATGTCAGAAGAGTATGCAGTAGACGATGAAAGATAAGGTAACACATGTTATGCTTGGTTGCTGCTCTTGTATGAAGGCTATGCATATTTCACCGACTGGCGTCTGGGTGGCATCGTGCGTGTGCGCAAGACTGATGGTGGAGAGATGGTTATTATCAGAAGAGGAATAAGCCACATCATGCATGTCAAGTCATTCAACTCCAACGCTCAGACTGGTCAGTTCTTTATTCATTCTTTTTCTCACTTCACCATTCATTCGTAGCTGCAGCTCACATTTGTCAGTGAAATTCTTGGTAATTACCCTCCTCTGCCCTTCTCAGGTTCCAACTTCTGCAACAGGCAGGCAAATCCTAATGGAGACTGCAGCCACTTCTGCTTCCCAGCACCAGACTCACAAAGGGTCTGTGGCTGCCCTTATGGCATGAAGCTGTCGTCCAACCAGCAGACATGTGTTGAGGACCCTTCCAATGAGCCCCCCACACTGCAGTGTGGAGCCAATTCCTTCTCCTGTGGCAACGGCAAATGTGTCCCAAACAGCTACAGATGTGACGGTGTTGACGACTGTCATGACAACACTGACGAAGTCAATTGTGGAATTAACAGTAATGTGTTTTTTTCCCTCTTTTTTGTGATTAAATGGGTCAGTTGATTATACTGGCCAAATCTGACCAGAGAGAAAAGGAGTTTAATTTTGTAATTATTATTTTTTGTTTTTTTTACCCTCCTTTTTTTAGACACCACTTGTTCCCCCTCTGCCTTCACCTGTGCCAATCAGCGCTGTGTGCCTGCAGGATGGCGCTGTGATGGGCACAATGACTGTTTTGATAACAGTGATGAGATCAACTGCCCTACACATGTGCCTGGAACGTGCCCCGCCAATCAGTTTACCTGTGCCAACCACCGTTGTATCCCACATACCTGGCGATGTGATACAGATAATGACTGTGGGGACAGTTCAGATGAAGCTGACTGCTGTGAGTATCTTCATAGAGGCCAACAACTAAAAAGATCTAAGAGTTGTTTTGTTAATTCTAAACAAAAAACATGCAGAAGTAAGAAGTAAGTTCATTACTCTACTGGAGTTTTATTTCAGAGAGGAAATATGTTGGAGAAAATAATGCCGAAAAATAGTTAGAAAACAAAAAATTTAATTCAAAGTAAGTTTAATAAGTTTTTAATTACAATTTATTAACAATTTATTTATCTATTATTATATAGAAGTCTCTGAATAGATGCATGTTAAATTTCATACCTATGTCAGGCTTCCTAACAAGGATTGAGTTACTCTACTATGTAAGCCAAAAGATAACACTGAATCTGAATTGTTAAACCCATACCCAGTGGTGCACAGTTGCCATTAATTATATTATTATAGATGCACAGTTGTTCCTACACAAAAAAGAGAAACATACACAGTATATTATGTATTGTCCAAGAAAGGATGTAGAGGCTCATATTCATGTGTGACAATTTGTGTCAACAGATCTGGGAGGTACATGCCATCCAGAACAGTTTCAGTGTCCTGACCACCGTTGTATAGACCCTAACTATGTTTGCGATGGGGACAGGGACTGTGTTGATGGAGCAGATGAGCAGGGATGCAGTAAGTGGCTTTCTACACTAGTTTCTGATCTAATTTTCTGTTTATTTCAAGCATAACGAGTATTCCGTTTGCAGCATATGCATGTGTTTTTACTCATTTGTTTTCACTTTGGTTGAATTTATAGAATTTCTAAAATGATATCCTGACCAGACCATATATGCGTAATGTAGTCATATACAAAACAATGTACGTTGTCTTTCAGTTTTTGGGTTTTATGTATGGGGATATAATATATTTTTTAAACCATCTATTTCCTACCAGATCTTAGAATAAGGTAAATACATCTTAAGACAACATTATATTACACTATTAACTGACCTTTAGCAGCAACATATTTAAGTTATCATTTCTTGTATGATGTTACCAGTTGCTCACTTCTAAGAAGAGGAATCGGTCTACTCTCCAACATTGTTTCAGGTTATTGAAGTTTGTAGGGATTTGTTTTTGTACAGCTTTCTTAAGGTCCCTCCACAGCCTTTCTGTCTAGTCTTTGACTGAGCCATCGTAACTCTTTGAATAATTTTCTCTTTCAGTAAATTTGTTGTAGATTTGCTGCTGTGTTTGGATCATTGTCCTGTTGAATGACATAGTTTTGCTCAGGCTTTAGCTGCAGGATGAATATCCTCTCATTTGACTGTTGAATACTTTGGTATATAGAGGAGCTCATGATGGACTCAATGACTGCTAAGTACCTAGTTTCTGTTGCTGCAAAGCAAGCCCAAATCATTCCTGCCCACCGCCATGTGTGACTGTTGGTTTGAGATGTTTGTGTTTGTATGCTGTGTTTGTTTTTCACCAAATGGTGCAATGCATTATCACCTTAACAATGTGTTAACACACATCTGAGTGCTCCAGACCAGCAAACTGTCCAAACTTCTGCTTTTTTAGAGGTGCTCACAATTATTTAAGTGCAGCACCTGGCTGCTCCTTATCCTCTTGATTTCTATGTAAGCAATAAGGGTGTCCTTTTTTACACTGCTTCTGCTTTTTGGCTTAGTTTTATGTACTCTGTTTTTCACATGACTGTATCTGCAAAGAGTTGAATCATTTGTGCAGACATTCATTCCACCAGAAGTGCTGCTTTTACTATTCAAACATCCATAGGAAGTTACAGAGGTCCTCTGAATCCTCTCTAAAATACAACAACTATTTTCTTAAGCCTCTTAGATTTTTGCTCTCATTACATCTGCTGCACAACTGCACATACACAACTACACACATTAGCATTAACATACTCTTTTGGATTTTTAAGTTTACAACTGCACTGCAAGCGAGTTCAAGTGTGTCCGTGGTCACCAGTGTATAAACTCCTTCTACCGATGTGACGGGGTCTTCGATTGCAGTGATCGCTCTGATGAGCAAAACTGTCGTAAGTATTTAAATACTACCAGGGATTATAAGTTACACTTATTGTCACCCCCGTCGTTAATGGTAATATGCAAGACTTTTATTATTTTTGACTCTTTTGATTTTTGGCTTTTTCATTTGTGGTATCTCCTACTATGTCTCAGCTACCAGGCCCCCAGGGATGTGCCACCACGAGAGTGAGTTTCAGTGCCAGTCAGATGGGAGCTGCGTCCCATCTACATGGGAGTGTGATGGTCATCCAGACTGTGAGGACGGCAGTGATGAACACCACGCCTGCCCGCCTCGCACTTGCCCTTCCTCACTCTTTCGCTGTGATAATGGCAATTGTGTGTTACGTAGTTGGCTTTGTGATGGAGACAACGACTGCAGGGACATGAGTGATGAAAGAGACTGTCCCACTCCACCTTTCCGATGTCCAAGTTGGCAGTGGCAGTGTCCTGGCCACAGCGTTTGTATCAACCTCACCACAGTGTGTGACAACAGTCCCGACTGCCCCAGTGGTGCAGATGAGTCGCCACTTTGCAGTAAGTCTTTCTTCTAATTTTCTTCAGCATCAAACATGTTCTTCGTCCATCAGGGCCTGATTGTTTTGTTTTTAGTAACATTTTCACATCACATGTCAAACAGGATCACTCACTATACTGATTTTTGTTCAGTTTGTTTTTCTCATTTCTTTTGTCATATGAAAAGGAAGGGCCTAATTTCACAGAAAAAAAATTATGTTGAATGTTATGTGTTTGTCTTTGGATTCTTGTGTTAAAATCAAGCATGTATGTGATTTATCTTGTATTAACCTGAAAATTATCTGTGATTTCCCCTTCTTGCCTTTCTCACACCTTTCAGATGAGCCTTTACCAGGTAGGAACAAACTCTAAATCATTGGTAGAAATGCTACAAGTAGTTGTGATTCATTTTTCAAAAGAGGCAAAATCTCCATGATTATGTTTTCGTACGTTTTCATTGATCATCAAGTACCACCATTAGCCATAAAAATACTGTAGGCCAAACAATGAAAGTAGTTTGCGCTTCCTTAATGTGTCATCATTAGAGTCCGGCATGTGTATTAGAACTGATCCTTCAAAATGTATTCAGTTCTAATTTGTCTATTTCCTGCTTTTATCTCAGATCAGGAGAGCTGCTCTGACAACAATGCTGGCTGCACACATGGTTGTATCCAAGGGCCATTTGGGGCCCAGTGCACATGCCCTGTAGGTTATCAACTCAGCAATGACTCCAAAACCTGTGAGGATATAGATGAGTGTAATCCCCCTGGACTATGTAGCCAACACTGCTTTAATGAAAGAGGCTCTTTCCGCTGTCACTGCCAGGATGGTTACACTCTTGAAGCAGACCAGCGCACCTGCAAGGCCTCAGGTGAGGAAAGATATGGCTTAAACTTCCTGTGCATAGATTAGACTGGTTCCAAAAAAGTTTTAAATAACAACCTGTAATTTCATAATGAAGTAAAATGCTTTTATCATTAGTCCTACAGTGATTTGAGTTTCAATATATTTTGCCTATGAAACATATCCCAGTTTTCTCCACTCTGCTGGCTATTGGGAAGGAGCCACAGTACAGGGGGAGCTTGGCCCTTAGATGCCAAATCAGACACACTGTCTTTCTTCTCCCTTGCGATTCTTTGCTGCTCTGATTTCGAGAGATAAGAGAAAATAACATATATGTCACTCACTGACCATCGCAAATGTAATTAGGACATAATCACAAACAAAGGGCTGTTTATGGGGAGTGTGCCTGACATGAGCCCCTCTTCCCCACAGATAACTTGCTGAAAGGCTTGCCATACAATAGGACATTATTTGGACAAAAGTGCATTCCCAAAGGATTGCTATTTGAGTAGGGTCTATTTATCAGTCTTGTTGCATGACTTTGGCCGACTCACAAAAACTGATAAGGGCTCTTATTAGCATGAAAATAGGCATTTTAAAAAAGTTACCCAGGTTTGATGTCTGTTTACAGATTCCCGACAGGCGTTCCTCCTTGTTGCCAGTCGGAATCAGATTGTGCAAGACGACATAACCGCTCAACCTAATGTAATCCGGTCACTGGTCAGAGATGGACGCAACATTGTGGCCCTAGATTTTGACTCTGTTGATGACAGGGTGTATTGGTCTGATACAAGCCAGGACAGAATCTGGAGCTGTCACAAGAATGGGAGTGATAGAACTGTGGTAAGACAGCAAACTTAAGTGCATAGTTTATCCTTAGCTTTATGTAATTATAACTTTAAGCATTAAATGTATTTAACTAAGAGCCGGTATTTTGTGGACAGATATTTGACAGTGGAGTGACTGTGACAGAGAGCCTTGCTGTGGACTGGGTGGGCAGAAACTTATACTGGACTGACTATGTCCTGGAGACAATTGAAGTATCTAAATTGGACGGCACCCATCGGACTGTGTTAGTCAGTGAAAATGTCACCAACCCTCGAGGGCTTGTGCTGGACCCACGAGACAGGTCAGAGAAATGCTTCTTTTTTCTTTTTTTTTAAACAAAAACTGTTTGCAATTTAATGCCATTGAGTTTAATGACTGATAGTGTAAAAAAACGTTGGTGTTACAAGACTGTTTGTTTTGCAGTGCTCACTGGATGTTTTGGACTGACTGGGGGAGGAATCCGCGCATCGAGAAGGCCAGCATGGATGGGAAATTGAGGACTGTTATCATAAGCAGCAAACTTTATTGGCCCAATGGTCTAACCATTGACTACCCAAATAATTTGCTTTACTTTGCTGATGCATACTTGGATTTCATTGACTACTGTGATTATAATGGCAACAACAGGAAGCAAGTTTTGGCCAGTGATCTGGTGAGTTTATGAAAGGCAGAATTCATTTTAATGCTACATTTTATCCCGAGATAATGATTTTACACTAATCTAAACTTGAACAGAGCAAATTCAGAATAATTTTGAATAGCATGTGTAAGACACACTTTTTTTTCTTTTGCTACTCTCTATGAAAAGGTACTGCAACACCCCCACGCAATTACCATTTTTGAGGATTTTGTCTATTGGACCGACAGATACATCAACCGAGTGATGCGAGCTCATAAGTGGCATGGGGAGAACCAGACAGTGATGCTGTTCAACCTCCCTCAGCCCATGGGTCTGGTGGCAGTTCACCCAGCCAGGCAGCCAGCAGGTATGGCAAATACAACAAATATCTAACTGCTGGCTGAATTTGGTCATATGAATTGGACAGGATGTTGCTAACATATAGCAGGTCCTTAGTTTTTAAAAATATATGTATGGTTTGACATTTTGTAGGGGAAAACCACTGCTTGAGGAGCCCCTGTACTCATATCTGCCTGCTATCTGCTTTGGGACCAAGATACTACTCCTGTGCCTGCCCCTCAGGCTGGACACTGGCAACAGACCAGTTCACCTGCACCAGAGGTATGCATGCTGCCAAAAGGAGGAAAACACTCATCACATAGTTTGATGAAAAGGAAGTCAGGTCAAATGTAGTAGATAAGTACTTGATGTATTCATCAGGTATTCATCTCAGTTGTGGTATTATAAGAGCAAAACTATGTTTGTAGAAATTATGATTCTTGCATAATGCAGACAGATTTCTCAGTGTTGGTAAGAGTAGAATTTTTTTAAATCAGTATCTTTGTATTGTCGCTTGATCCAAGTACTTGTCAACAGCCTCCCAATTAGATTTTCTTGTAAACTGCGTTTCCAGTCGTAAATATTTAGAAACATATGAGTGTGTCTTTCACGGTCCCAAGAAGACAAGGGACCTTTAATTCAAAGTCCAAGGAGTCTGCCTTAGGTCAGCAGCTTAACTCATCTCAGGTTTCAGCCCATTCAAACCAAGCAGAACACAATCTCCCCCAGAAGCCAACGATTATCCAAGAATGAAAATGCCCTACAACCATTCATTGACTCTAATCTGTGATGACAAAGCAAATCAGATTGTGGAACCAGCTTTCATCAGTCAATCCTCTTTATAGATAAAGGTCTTTTAGCTGAGGATCCTTAATTTGCTTCAGATATCATGCACCAAACGCAACTGTTAGTTTTTAATTACCATTGGCTAATCCACATCACTCAAGCATGCCTTTTTAGATCTGTTTTAGGACTTCAGAAGTATTAAATAGTTTGTTTGCTGATATGTTTTTCACTGAGTTGTGTTGCATTGTCTTTTTCTTATTTTAGTTGAAGATCCTTTCTTGGTGGTTGTGAGAGACAGCATTATTTATGGCATTCCTTTGAACCCAGATGACAAAAGCAACGCTGCCATGGTTCCTGTTGCTGGTCTTCAAAATGGCTATGATGTTGATTTTGATGACACTGAACAGGCCATCTACTGGGTGGAGCACCCAGTAAGTTGCTCTCTATCCTCTTTCTCAACATCCCACAGTAAAGGACAAGCTCAGTAATGGTGCAGAGAAGCAATGAATCAGTACTCTTTACGATACATGTCAGAATTCAGATCAAAGTTAAGATCTGAACTTGTCCACTGTGATTAGGGCTGACAGTAAAAACACACAGTAGAGATTAATTAGAACACACTAGAAAAACATAACAGTAGATTCACTCCACGTATCTGCATTCAGCATTGGTCAAGGTCAATATGTCTTCCTTTGTCCAACAGGGTGAAATCCACAGGGTAAAGTCAGATGGTACTAACAGGACAGAGTTTGCTCCTGCAGCCATTCTTGGCTCCCCTGTTGGCCTGGCTTTGGACTGGATAACAGAGAACCTATACTACACCAATCCAGTGACACAATCTATTGAGGTGAAACAAATGATAGAATAGAAAATTAGTTAATTATGCCACATCACAATTACAGTACAATGATCTCACCTGCTTCTGTTTGTGCTTGGACAGGTTTTAAAATTGAGAGGGGAGGTGCAGTACCGGAAAACTTTAATCACAAATAACGGCTCTCCAACTGGTGCTGGCAGTCCTGTTGGCATTGCAGTAGATCCAGCACGTGGGTAAGCCCCATTTAACACCGTCCTGGCAGAGCCACTTAAATCCACAGCTACTGAGCTCTAACAGCCTCCCCATCGCCATCTGCTCTGCCTCTGGAGGGATCTCATATGTGTTGCTAAATACCACACTGCAATCTAAAACCTCAGCAGCCTACAATAAGGGAAAAAAAAGACATTTCTTAGCTTTACATTTTCACTATAAAATGTAAACAATTAAGATATTGATGTGTTTTACCATGTTTACATGAGTGAGTTTGTTTTTTAAAAGTGAATTTCTTTAATTCAAGTTATTAAGCTATACTGTCTTTATCAGTTGACTAGCATGTTAGATTATCAGATGATAATATGTCATTACTGTATTTATCTGATTAAATTCCTCTGTAACATAAATACTAACTGCAATCTTATATTTTCTTAAGTAAACTCTACTGGACAGATCAGGGAACAGAGAGTGGCATTCCAGCCAAGGTGGCATCTGCAGACATGGATGGCCTGAACCCTGTTATCTTGTTCACCAACAACCTCGATCACATTGAGTTCCTCACTTTGGATATCCAAGAAAACAAATTGTACTGGGCTGTTACAAGCACTGGCAAGGTGGATCTTCATTCTTATTTTTTTTACTTCTCGCAGTAATCGTATGGTGTCTACCTCAGTTTTTATGTTAATTATTCCTCTGTGGGGTATTAATTTGCTACAGATTGAGCGCGGTGATGCAGATGGAAGTAACCGCATCACTATAGTGACAGGCTTGTCTCACCCCTGGGGTGTGGCTGTGTACCAGAACTACCTCTACTTCACCGACCGTGACTTTGAGGTCATCGAGCGTGTGGACAAGTCCACAGGTGCCAACAAGGTGGTGTTGCGAGACAACGTTTCCGGTCTTAGAGTCCTAAAGGTTCATTTTCGAGACAGTGAGTAGCATAATAATTTTTTTTTTGAATTACACAGTTCACATTTACCCATTTAATGTTTTTTGTTTTGTTTTTTTCCTGTGTTGTCTCTCTATGTTCTCTCTACAAACTCAGTATCTGCAGGTACATCTAATGGCTGCACCAACAATGTGGGAGTTTGTGAGCAGCTCTGTCTGCCTCGACCACAAGGCCTTTTTACGTGTGCATGTGCGACAGGTTTTAAACTTAATGCTAACAACAGGACCTGCACTCCTTATCAGTCTTACGCCGTCATCTCCACTCTTTCTGCTATAAAAGGCTTTAGTCTGGAAGGGTCAGATCACTCTGAGGCCATGGTCCCTGTAGCTGGAAGAGGTCAGTAACTCTCATGTGCTCTTTACAATGCAGTGTTTATGGGATGAATTATTCTATTCTGCATCAATTCTAAAAAAAAAAAGTTAACTGAATAACTGAGTATCAAAATATGTTCTTGCAGGCCGTAATGCTCTACACATTGATGTGCACATGGCTTCTGGTTTTATCTACTGGTGTGACTTCAGCAGCACTGTAGCAACACAGAACGGGGTCAGACGGATAAAGCCGGATGGCTCAGGATTACGTAGTGTAGTAACATCTGGAATTGGACGCAACGGGATACGAGGCATTGCTGTTGACTGGGCTTCAGGTAAACTGTTGCTGTGTTTATTTCAGTATGTTTTGTTAAATGGCATACGGTAGCATGCAGAAATAAAAAAGTATAGCCTAGTGAGAAGAGAAAGAAAAAAAGATGAAATATCAGTTCCAAACTTTTAAGCAATATCAGTATGTTATTTTTGTTCTGGACAATTTTAACGTAAAAGAAGGAATGAAGTAAAAGTTTACCAAATTTAATCTTAGGGATTACTTTTTGGCTGTTTTTTTTTGCTATGGTCTATCATCAGATAGGCTATTCTTAAAATGCCAATTCCGCAAGTTTTCCTGCTAGTTTACTGAAACTGAACAGTGGAGTTTAATTTGAGGTTTAGGAGACCAAAAAATGCTTTTTGACAAAACTGCACATAGGATTCCTTGAAAGGAAAAATCTAAACCCAGGAAGACTGTAGTGGTGAAGCACAGGTCGACTGTGCAGTGATATGACTCCCATGGAAGAATCTGGAGACAAATATCATAACCTCAAAATTTCAAATCAATCCAAACTAGCATAACGCTTTTTGGAACCTTCCTGTTGACTACTTATGGTAACAATTTACTTTCGGCTTTGACATTGAATATGTAGATAGAAGTTGAATAATGACATTACAAAAATACCTCTAACTGTTAAAGACAGCAATAGATCTATCGTACTTAGCTATTGTATTTGCAGCCAGTGGCTCAGAGGACATTTCACTGATAGAAAAAAGAAAGGATTCATTCATTCATTCATTTATTCATTCATTCATTCATTCATTCATTCATTCATTCATTCATTCATTCATTCATTCA
>JBBBVU010000013.1:16145414-16157753 GCA_037177055.1 Atherinosoma microstoma
TTCATTTATTCATTCATTCATTCATTCATTCATTCATTCATTCATTCATTCATTCATTCATTCATTCATTCATTCATATCCCATACCTGCTTCATCCAATTCAGGGTTGAGGGTGTGCTTGAGTCTATCCCAGCTGCCAATGAGTGAGAACCAGGGTACATCCTAGGCAGTTCACCGGTCCTTCACATAGACAAATTGAGACAATTATAAGACAAATAACCATGTACACCCACACACTTCAAGGGTCATTTCAGAATTACCAGTTAACCTAGCATGAATGCATTTGGATTGTAGAAGAAAGCTGGAGTACCCTTGCATACATACAAATTCCAGACAGAAAGGCACCAGTTGAGTTTCAGCTTGAAGCTTTCTGGCTGTGAGATGCCAGTGCTTGGATTCAGCTAAATTCTAGCAAGTATGAACAGCAAATAGCATATTTTCTGTATCAAAAAGAAAAGAAAAGCATTTATCATTAATGATCCTAAATACTCCTTTAAAAGTGCAAAAAATGTCCTCAAAATCTCTAAAAATTAGTAGAACTTTGCAAGAATGACGGCCAAAATACCCCCAAAGAATACTGAAAACTTGTGGCTATAAAAAGCTTTATAAAATGGGATGCTTATCAAAAAGTTTGTTACTAAGAACAAACTATGCAAGGTTACCAAATTTGAATTTCAGGCCCTTTTAATCTTTTTCATTTTGAAACTGATGGATAAGAAATTCAAATGTAACAATGGACCAAATACATGTATTAAAGATGTACCATCTTTAACTTTATGCCTTTTGGAAAGCTTACAAGCTCAGTTATTCAGACTAGCAGAAATGGCATTGGGGTACTCAAACTTTTTGAGGCATCTTTATTATTGTCAGGGCACAATTTAGTTTACATCCAGGAGTAATATTTTAACTTAAAACAATAAATCATCACAAGTCAAATGCAATTAAACAACAGTCATTCTATGTTTTTTCCCCCTGTTTATAACTTGTTGCAAATATTACAGATATAAGCCTCCAATCTTATTCCAAAAAACACTCTCATCCCAACAACTAACTTGCCTAGTAAGAATTCCTTTTGAAAAAAAAAAGCACTGGCTATGGGCTGACCTATCAAAAAAGTTACATTTTAACAGGGAAATACAAAGTGCTTCAGTTTGATTCCGACTCATTTGTGATTGCATCACTAAAGCGATTTTAATGCTGTCAGCCAGTAAACTAGATTTCTATCACTGTCCAGCTTTGTTTCTACTTTATCTTTGCCTTTTATCATGTAGATGTGTATGATACCCCTTTAATTAAAACTTGACATGATTCTGTCTTCAGGTAATTTGTATTTCACCAACGCCTTCCTGACTGAGACATATCTTGAGGTACTCCGTCTGAACACAACGTTTCGCAGGGTGTTGTTGAAGACCCAAGTGGATATGCCACGCCACCTTATTGTAGACCCCAGAAACAGATACTTGTTTTGGGCTGATTATGGTCAGAACCCCAAAATTGAACGAGCACTCTTGGATGGAACCAACCGCACTATTTTAGTGTCTTCTGGGATTATTACTCCACGAGGCCTTGCTCTTGACTGGCAAACTGGTTATGTCTACTGGGTAGATGACTCTCTGGACATGATTGCTCGAATCAACCCCCAAGGAGGGGAGACAGAGATAGTTAGGTATGGCAGTCGTTACCCAACTCCTTATGGAATCACAGTGTTTGAGAATAGCATAATTTGGGTGGACAGAAATCTCAAGAAGGTTTTCCAAGCAAGCAAAGAACCAGGTAGCACAGAGCCTCCTGCTGTTATCAGAGACAATATCAACATGCTGAGGGATGTTACTATCTTTGACCAGCGTACCCAGCCGACCAGTATCCAAGAGCTTAACTACAACCCTTGCATGGAAGCCAATGGAGGCTGTGCCCACTTCTGCTTTGCCTTCCCAGGCTCTGACACAAGCACCCAGATTAAAAAGTGCAGTTGTGCATTTGGAAACCTTGCTGCTGATAAAGAGAGCTGTGTGGTGTCTACAGATGATTATCTCATCTACACTACCGAGAGTACAGTGCGCAGCTTGCGACTTGATCCGGAGGACCATGCAGTGCCCTTCCCTGTTGTCAATGTGCCTCGAACCTCAGTTGCTCTGGATTTTGACCTCACAGACAGAAGGATCTATTTCACACAGAGCTCAGGTGCGGGAGCAAGCAAGATCAGCTATATCAACCTGTCCTCTCCCTCTTCAGCTCCAGTCATTGTAGCCTCAGGTCAGTTTAGCATTCATACTGTTGTTTTATAATTGTTAATTGATTAATAGTAATAAGTATTAATCTTCTTATGGTCTCTGTGGTTTGACAGATCTCGGGGCTCCAGATGGAATTGCATATGACTGGATAAACAAAAGAATTTACTACAGTGACTATGTCAACCAGAGCATCAGCTCTATGTCTGTGGATGGTGCGCAGAGAGCGATTGTTGCCCATGTGTCACGGCCAAGAGCCATCATGTTGGATCCCTGCAGGGGGTAAGAAATACACAACTAACTCTTTGTTCATGAGATTAAACTGGATGTTCATAAATGATTCCTTCCTTGTTAAATAGATACATGTATTGGACGGACTGGGGAACTCATGCGAAGATTGAGCGAGCGACTTTAGGTGGAAACTTTAGAACAGAGATTGTGAACAGCAGTCTGGTGTGGCCCAATGGCCTGACCCTAGACTATGAAGAGGAACGGCTGTATTGGGCAGATGCAAGCTTGTAAGATCTGAAAAATTCTTCTGTTGAAAAATGTATTTATTATGTCTGGCATGTTAGCTTATATTTATAAAGCTTCTGCTATCATGATTTTGCTCTCCCATTAGACAGAAGATTGAGCGATCTGCTCTCACGGGGTCCAACCGTGAAGTCATCGTCAGCACAGCCATCTACCCATTTGCCATGAGCATGTTTGGCCAGTTTATCTACTGGACTGACTGGAACACCCGTAGCATTTATCGAGCCAACAAGCATGATGGATCTGACCAGAGGGTCATGATTCAAAACCTTCCATCCCGACCAATGGACATCCATGTTTTGGCCGGGAGGAAGCAGCAGCAGTGTGACAGTCCCTGCCAGCAGTTTAATGGAGGCTGCAGCCACATTTGCACACCAGGTGCAGGCTGCCACTTTTTTCTGAGAAAAATAACTATTAAATGCAGTAATTTAAATACACATGAAATTTAACAATGTTGTCCTGTTAGGACCTAATGGAGCTGAGTGTCAGTGTCCATCAGAAGGTCGCTGGTACCTGGCCGACAACAAGCACTGCATCCCTGATAATGGTACTCGCTGCCAGCCGGGCCAGTTCACCTGTATGAATGGCCGCTGTATTCGAGCCCAGTGGAAATGTGACAACGACAATGACTGTGGAGATGGCAGTGATGAGCTGGAGAGTGTGTGTGGTATGACACTATTTAAAAGATTTAAACTAATTATGTTTTCATTTGCATTTGCTCTTTTGTGGTAGTTTTAAAAAGCTTGTTGGTAATAGCTGTCCCCATAGAGTCTTGCTGCATGACTTTATGAGAGGTTGTGTCTCTTAGTCCTTTCCTCTACAGCTCTTCTTTTCTTTTTTTTTATAACTTTACTAATTCTAACAAATTATGTGTTTTGTTTTCCTTTAACAAATTTCTCTCTCAGGGAATAAGCCAATCTTCAGCTATGCCGGTGTGTATATTTGCACTTTGTGATTGAATTTCCTTCACTAACTAATAACAGAAATCAACTCTAACACATGAAATCAACATGCTTGTTTTTGCATGCAGTCCCACAGCTGCTGTCATCCTTTATTGCCTTGTCAGGTAAAATGAGCCTACAGTAATTGTGTATGTACATTGCTCTTTTTGGCCAGAGCTCTGACCTTTTCTTGATTCTGATTGGCAGCCTTCCACACCTGTGAGCCCACAGTGTTTACCTGTGGCAGTGGGCGATGTGTTCCTTACCACTACCGCTGTGACCACTATGATGACTGCGGAGACAACAGTGATGAAGTGGGCTGCCAGTTCAGACCCTGTGACCCCAACACAGAGTTCACATGTAACAATGGGCGCTGCATCGCAAAGGACTACGTTTGCAATGGCATCAACAACTGCTACGACAATGGTACCTCTGATGAGCAAAACTGCCGTGAGTATAGCAAGTTACAAAAGTTAAAGAAAGGTAAACACTCAAAGTGGTTCTTAACTGCATTAAATATGTTCTAATTTATAATTATTTCAGCGGAGAGAACCTGCCAGCCAGAGCAAACAAAATGTCAGTCTACCAACATTTGCATCCCACGTTCATATCTATGTGATGGAGACAACGACTGTGGGGATATGAGTGATGAAAGCCCGACTCACTGTGGTGAGTTCAGCAGCAGTTTTAGGATTAAGTCCTTTTTGTACAACTTCTATCATGGAAATGTAGTTTAAATAAGCCCTTTACAATGAGTGCTTTATCACGTCTTTGTAGGCAAAGCACATTTAATTAAATGCAATAACACAACATTGTAAATGTCTGTAGTAAATGTTACAGTCAAATCACTGCACAAATTGCTTTATTTATTTTTACATACATATTAAATCCTCAGCGGTTTATTATTTATTGAGCAGTAAATGGAAACTACAGTCACGTCTAAGTCATTGTCACTGGCAAAATATGTCAAATATTTCATGGTATTCTCCCAGAGATCTTCCAAATTTCATATATATTTATTCATTTACATCATTAATTCATTTCATCGTTCCACTTGTGAGCTTTTACATTTTTGGATTCTTTTTTATAGAAAAAAAAGATTAGTTCCAAATGCAATTATACCTTCTTTTTAGTATGCTCATTGTAATTTTTGTTGCAAGAATTCACTTTGAATATATGCTGCAAAAAAGACATCTTGATGCTACTTAGTCTTTGTAAATCAGGATTGAATCTACTTAATCTTCCAAGTGACTTCATTCCTTCTGGTTCTTCTATGTAGCTACGTCCACTTGTTCCCAAAGAGAGTTCCGTTGCTCAAGCGGCCGCTGCATCCCAGGCCACTGGTACTGTGATGGAGGGTCGGACTGCTCAGATGGCTCTGATGAACCCCTCTCATGCAGTGAGTGTTGCACAACTCTCTCACACCCAAAATAGGCCTTGTGGCTTTGTGTTGCCGCCCCCACCCCATTATCAGCTGCTTGGTTATTGTGTGTAGGTGTCTGTCTGCCACTCTGCATCTGTGAGAGACTCCTGTGAGTGATGTAGCGGAGAGTGCAAGTCAGTGGTGTATTTCTTTGTTGATGATGTGGTCAGTCAGGCCTCCCATTGTATGCTGCATTCCTCTGTGGTGACGCCCTTCAATGTCCTCTGACAAACAGCCCCTCCCCCTCTCTTTGTCCACTGGGGGTTACAGAGCCTCACTTTGGCTTTTGTTTAGATAGCTCACCATGCATGGGAATGTAGAGTTGCCATGACTATTTTGAAAGCTTTGCCAGTGTTGTATTGTGCCTTCCTTGTTAGCTGAAAAGCTTTTGGGGAAGTACCTGAGATAATTGGCAATTACAAAAAGAGACAAAATAATGTAAGGGATCCATATTTACAGTGGATGCAAAATAGCTGGTACATTTTACCCTAATATCAATGCTTTGGTGTTGTGTTATAAGCATAACTGATTTGTTTTTGCAGCCACACTGGTCAGAACATGCAGCACAGATCAGTTCCGCTGTGATGATGGCAGGTGTATTGCCCTATCTTGGATCTGTGATGGAGACAATGACTGTGGTGACATGAGTGATGAAGACCAAAGGCATAATTGTGGTATGCAGCTTTTCTTTGCTTTTCTTTGATCTCTTTTCCATTACTTTTTGAAGTCTATCCTTCTCATATCTTTTTATACATCTCACATCTTCACACCCAAACTCCCTCTCCTCCATTCTTGTTGTCCATAACGTCTTTTATTTGGCTCCTTCTGCTCCCCCATATGCTGTTATTGTTCAGGATGCAGACTCGTTTAGGTATGCACCACTGGAGAAGTGTTGTAAGTGAGAAACTGGAAGTCCATGCTGAGCATCTTAGTCTCCTGTAGAAGATCTCCAGTTCAAGGAGCTTGCATTCCTGATTTCTCCTGCCTCACTCGTTACTTTGTACATGTCTCCTTTCTCTGGCTTCCTGGCTCAGGGGGGATCAAGATTCTTATATCACACCACTGTATGCTCCAAAAACAAGATGCCTGAAGCTAAAGACTTCTGCTCTGCTTGAGCCTCTGTAGGGGACGTATTTCAAACAATACAAATCAGCCAGATTAGATGGAAGATTTCCAGTCATGGCTGTGAAGAAATACAGTTTGGAATGTTTGAATCCTCGAAATATGTCACCAGCATCTAGTATATTATCATCTTGTAAATCTCCCTGTCTGAATTTACTGTTTCTCCAGCCAATCGGACATGTTCGAGTGCAGAGTTTACTTGTGTGAACAACCAGCCACCTCAACGGAAATGTATTCCACATGATTGGGTGTGTGATGGAGATGCAGACTGTTCAGATGCCTTAGATGAGCATCAAAACTGCACGCACAGATCCTGTGGTATCAATGAGTTCACATGCAGTAATGGACTCTGCATAAGCAGCTCCTACAGGTTAGATAGAAAATATCAAACTAATGACACATGTAATGAATCTGTTGGAAATAAAGATTAACTTCCTCCGATCTTTTAAAATCAGGTGTGATCGTCGTAATGACTGTGGAGACAGCAGCGATGAGCAGGGCTGCACGTACCAGCCATGCCAATCCCACCAGTTCACCTGCCAGAACGGCCGCTGTGTGTCCCATGACTTTGTCTGTGACGGCGATAATGACTGTGGGGATGAGTCCGATGAGCTGGAGCACATCTGTCACACGCCAGCACCCACTTGCCCCCCAGGAGAATTCAGGTGTGAAAATGCACATTGTATTTCTCTGAGCCAGGTGTGCGACAGGAACGACGACTGCTCAGACAACAGTGATGAGAAAGGATGTGGTGAGTAAGAAAGAAACTTTGGCAATATTTAAAAAATCAGTTGTCAGCGTGTATGTCTGCCGTTGGAATTTTTTGAGCAATAATGCACCATGTAAGGGACATTTTTGTGTGCTGAAATTTAAAAGAGGATAAAGAAAGCACAAATTGTCACCCAGCAGTAGTTAGGAGATTTCTAAAACAGACAAATTTTAAGACACATGCTTTCTGCATTATTTTTAAGTATAATATTGTTGGATAATTGCAACTGACTTTAAAACTGTTGACTGTTTTCACTACATTTTGTATCTTCTCTGACTGTAGGTATCAATGAATGCACAGACCCATCCATTCACCATTGCGATCATAATTGCACCGATACACCCACCAGTTTTTTCTGCACTTGTCGTCCCGGCTACCACCTCATGTCTGACAGCAAAACATGCGATGATGTCAACGAGTGTGCACAGACACCCAGCGTGTGCAGTCAAATCTGTGAAAACACTGTTGGCTCATA
Source organism: Atherinosoma microstoma (assembly GCA_037177055.1). Taxonomy (NCBI): domain Eukaryota; kingdom Metazoa; phylum Chordata; class Actinopteri; order Atheriniformes; family Atherinidae; genus Atherinosoma; species Atherinosoma microstoma. The sequence continues at coordinate 16,152,907 of JBBBVU010000013.1, forward strand.
TGTGTGCAAGTGCGCTCCAGGATTCCTCCGAGAGCCAGATGGACACAGCTGCCGTCAGAACAGCAATATCTCACCCTACCTCATCTTCAGCAACCGCTACTATCTGAGGAACCTGTCAACAGATGGGCAGGCCTACTCTCTCATTCTGCAAGGCCTGACCAGTGTGGTTGCTCTGGACTTTGATCGTGTTGACAAGCGCCTCTATTGGATTGATGTGAGCCGTAGGGTGATAGAAAGAATGTCTTTCAACGGCAGTAACAGAGAGGTGGTTGTCAATGGAGTTCTGCATGGGGAGGGGCTTGCAGTTGATTGGGTAGCCAGGAAACTTTACTGGGTGGACAGCTTCTTGGATTGTCTCAAAGTTTCTGAACTGGATGGCCGCTTTGTCAAAAGACTGGCTGAACATTGTGTCGATTCCAATAACACCTACTGCTTTGAAAATCCCAGAGGAATTGTTGTGCATCCCAAATATGGGTGAGGAATTGTGTCATACAGTTTAAGACAATCAATATTTTAACTTAATCAGTATGTTCTCATCTGCCTGTCACAGTATATTGATAATTGCAGACGTTGAAGACGAAAAAATATAAATCATTTTATTGTTATTATTATTGTTACATTTTCTTTTATTATGTTATAATTTAGTATTGATTATTTTTTATGTTTTTATTCAAGATCAAGATTAACTTTATTGTCCCACTAAGGGAAATTTGTCTTGGGCTGTCACCCCAGCTGATAGGTTGATATGTTACTTGTTCAGTTTTAGGTTATTAATAGCAATTTATTCTAAAAACTGCTTATTTATTTCATTCTATAAACTAGGAGTAAATGAATCACTTCCAAGTAATTTCATTGTGTCACATGAGGCACTTGTACTGGTAAAGTATTTTTACATCAATAGGATGAATTAGTAGGACAATGTGCAACATTTGAAATATAAAAATGTTGCGAACCTGTAAATTAAGGGTTTTCGTCATCTTAATTTAGATAGATATTTTTAATCTTTTATTATTATATTCATATTTTTAGTTGATTGCCTATTTTAGGGTCGAACAAATCTGAAACTGTGACAAAAAATCCTGACGCAAAAATTGAAAATAGAAGCATTAGCATATGCTAATGTGTAGAAAGCTATAGTGAACTGTAAATGCTTCTGAATATGATGTTTTTATTCCTTGCTGTAGTCTGATTTTTAAATATACTAGACACCAAAATACACGTCAATGCCCTTGACAAGTAGCGAACAAGAGGGGTTCATATAAAAAAAAAATCTAACTTTTTATCTTTTTGTTTTAAATTATAGATTCCCTTATTTGCAGATATACATACAGCGGATATCTAAAATGACTTTCTTTGCTCCTTGTTAGATATGTATACTGGACAGACTGGGGTGACAAAGCCTATATTGGTCGTGTTGGAATGGATGGAACAAACAAAACAGCCATCATCACCACAAAAGTAGAGTGGCCCAATGGTATCACACTTGACTACACCAACGACAAACTCTACTGGTCAGACGCTCATCTCAATTACATTGAGTAAGTGCATCAGAAAGTATTCACTTTTTTTTTTTACTTGTTGTAAAAGGATCCCGGCAAACCCTTTGCCATTTTAACTCCTCTCTCAGGTACTCCGACTTAGATGGTCAGCACAGACACACGGTGTATGATGGAAATTTGCCACACCCATTTGCTTTGACTGTGTTTGAGGACACACTGTATTGGACTGACTGGAACACACGTACCGTGGAGAAAGGCAATAAATATGACGGTTCTGGTCGGGAAGCTCTGGTTAACACCACACACAGACCATTTGACATTCATGTTTGCCATCCTTACAGACAGCCTATCGGTGAGCTAAAAATTTCTGAATCTTCACTCGAAGCTCAAGAATAGCTGTCCTCTGTTTGCTCAGCTGTGGTGAGCTGATATGTTGACTGTGGCTCTTACTTTGATAGTAAACAATCCCTGTGCTGTGAACAATGGAGGCTGCTCTCACCTGTGCTTGATCCGTAACGGGGGGCAAGAACACACCTGTGAGTGCCCCGACCATTTCCTGACGGTTCAGATTGGAGGCATGACCCGATGCCTGCCCATGTGCACCAGCACCCAGTACAGATGTGCTAACAATGAACGGTTCGTAAAGATTTCATTAATGTGTTTAGTGCTTACTGACTTTCAATGCTGATCTGACTGTGGAATTATATTTAATATAATATAGGCCCTATTTAGGATCAGTTGTAGTCATCTCATTCCAAAGTTTTAGTTTAAGATTGTTAATAATCGCGTATCTGATACTAAAATATTTTACATTATGCATTTTTATTCTATTTTCCTTAACTGAGGAGAAAAAAGTTCTTCATACATAATATCTACACCTATCTAAAACAATATGTTACTTCATATGTTTAATTACAAAAGATGTACATAGTAATGTCTCAGTGATGCATTTAACTTTTAAGCTCACATGGATTTCTTGGTTGTTCTGATAGTGGGATTCATTAGTTTGATGATGTAGAGAGTTTATTGGTTTGTCTTTTTAATTTGCTTTGGTCTATATTATTCAACAGATGTATTCCTATCTGGTGGAAATGTGATGGTCAGCGAGACTGCAGAGATGGCTCAGATGAGCCCTCCACCTGCCCGACTCGCCACTGCAGTCTTGGCCAGTTTCAGTGCAGTGATGGAAATTGCACCAGTTCTCACTTCCTGTGTAACAGCAACCAGGACTGCCCTGATGGCTCAGATGAAGACGCTGTGCTATGTGGTGGGTTTAACTACATGCCATGTCTTTGAGGCTTTCGGTGGCGGTTTTGCTTAGTCTAAATTTGTCATATTGAGAACTTCCTTCTAACAGCCTCATTAAGATATACATTTCTCCTAACTGAATCACTTGTTTTCTTTCCAGCTACACACCAGTGTGAAAGTCATCAGTGGCAGTGCACGAATAAGCGGTGTATCCCTGAGTCATGGCAGTGTGATGGTGAGGATGACTGTGGTGATCAGTCTGACGAGGACCCCGCACACTGCTCTACCAGGACGTGTCAACCTGGACAATTCAAGTGCCGCAACGGACGCTGCATCCCCCAGAGCTGGAAATGTGATGTTGATGATGACTGTGGTGACAATTCAGATGAACCATTAGAGGAGTGCAGTGAGTGACTCATTGCATCTTTCTGTATTTTTGCTCTACCATTCTTGGATTGTATGAGGGCTAATCTTACTGAAGTCAAGCCTTTGGCTCAGATTAAATCCAATGCAACTTCAGGCTTTAAATTCAATTTGACTATCTATACTTTTATGGATATGTAATAATCAGATGCTTTTTGTTGTTATCAACACTGCTAATAGTTTTTTTCTCCATAGTGGGGCCAACTTATCGATGTGACAACCATACAGAGTTTGACTGCAAGACCAACTACCGCTGTGTGCCGCTGTGGTCTTTATGCAACGGCCACAACGACTGTAGAGACAATAGTGATGAGCAAGGCTGTGGTGAGTTTTCAATATCCATCTTTGAGACGGAGCTGAAGTACAGTTTTGGTCAAATAAGTTAATTACTCAAATTTATTACACTTTATACCTTCTAGCTTAATCAGTTCATATTTTCATTTATCTCAACTTACTAAAAAAAATATAGACATATGTTTCAGGACTGACTGAAAGGCAATTAGCCAACACCTCAGCCTCCTGTGGAACATTATACACTGTGGTACTGGGAGGTGCTGATGGAGAGCGTCTTACCATTCACCCTCCCCCAGCATTTACCTCTCCCTGAAAGCAACACAGATTTATGAGCTGTCCATTGGTTCAAGTCCACATACATATGTGTACGTGTGTTTTGTTCTGCTGTCCTTGCGTGGGGGCATGGTTCACATGAGTCTCTTTGTACTTGCTGTGATCCAAACACACTGGGCTGCAGCCCTCCCATCTCTTATCAGAGGCCCTCTCTCCATTAGTGCCATGCGTGCGCAGGAGGGGAGATCTGTGCTAATCTTCCTGTAAGAATGTAGCAGATGGGCCAGGTGGAGGGCTAGGAGGCCAGGACTGGCTAACACAGCGCTATCTTTGACCCCCAGCACTGTGTGGTAGAGACAGCTCAGACCAGCTCTGCTCCACTCCTCTCCTGTCTGTGGTTCTCGTCTCCTGCAGTGTTATCCTCTTCAGACATACAGTGAATTGGCATGAACAGAGCTCACACATCTGTCTCTGGCAGCTAGCTCTCCTCCCTCTATTATTTTAGCAGTTTAATTAAAAAAACAAGATGTCTTTAATGTCAAACTAACATTTTAGTTGATAGCTACAAGTCTGGAAATTTCCTGTTATATCACAATCCTGTTTCGCTTCTTGATAGAATGATCCACTAAAATAAATAATCTTTTGACTTTTTATTGTCTTAATAAATATATTATTTTCTTAATGTGTCATTTAAAGTTTAAAATCCTTTTTTTGTCCATACCATTGGAATCAAAGTTTAATCAAAGAGATCTTAAAGGGGTTATAACTTGAGATGTATTCACTGACAGGTGTTTCCCATATTTTGATTAAAATGTTGCTTTGTGAAAAGGAGAGATTATAGTGACCAGCACAGTGTTGCAGTGGTCACCGCTGTCATCTCACAGCATGCAGGATTCCTGGTTTGCCTGTTTTTCCTGTTTTCTTTGCCCTTTCCTCTCACAAGTACAGTATGTCTGGTTAATTGATGTTTCTAAATTGACCATCGACATTAGTGTGTTTGCCTGTCTCTGATGGACTGACAGCCTGTCTAGGACGCTCCACTCCCTCTCATCTTGCATCTAAATGGGATGCCATTGGTGTTTGTTATTGGTATTTTGTGGACAAAGCAGG
>JBBBVU010000013.1:16157853-16172327 GCA_037177055.1 Atherinosoma microstoma
CGCTCCACTCCCTCTCATCTTGCATCTAAATGGGATGCCATTGGTGTTTGTTATTGGTATTTTGTGGACAAAGCAGGAATAGTTTACACTCGGCATGCATTTTCACATAGTGGGCACCTACTTTTTTTCTAGATGAAGTGACCTGTGATCCTAACGGAGACTTCCGCTGTGACAACCACCGCTGCATCCCGGTGAGATGGAGGTGTGATGGAGACGATGACTGTGGCGACAACTCTGACGAGCGCAGCTGCAGTGAGTCCCATTCACTATTGCTACTGTGTTGGGTGTTTAGTGTCATCTAAATGTCTCTTTAAGTAGGCTTACTGAGCTATAGCCCCCTTGGATTGTTCAAATGAGAAGAGTGTTGATGGCAGTGAACAGTTTTGCAATAATTTTATCAGACATCTGTGAGATTTGGAAGAGGCTTGACACTTCTTCTCAGAATGGAGTGGTGAGAGGAAGTCTTATCAGCTGCTAGAGAAACAGGCTGTCCTCAGTGTGTCAGAAAAAGGGAGTGAAGGAGTTTGTCACCTCTTGCCCTGGAGAATATAAACATGTCTGAGAACATGCCAGCTAATAAGGGTGATATAGCTTCTCAAAGGAGACGCAATGACGTTACATCACAGTGGTGCAGCTCCCCGTGTTGCTGTGCTGCTGATGTCAAAAGAGTTTTTCTCTAGCATTCATGAGCTCAGTGCAAAGTAACTGCTTCTCATATTACTTCGGGGAGTATAGTGTTGAATGTTTAATGCCAAATAATGGAAGAAAAGAATTCAGACTCTTTGATTTAGTGTTTCTAGTTAAAGAAATTATCAGAAGAAATACCATTAGATAATAAAATAAATTACAATGAAGGTTCTGACAGTCTTTGGATTAAAATGTCTCTAGTATGAATGAGCATTAAGTAACTACGAAGATAAAGATCTGCGATATTTTGTTTCCTTGTTTTCTTCCAGCGCCACGCTCATGCACAGAGAGTGAGTATCGTTGTGACAATCTGCGCTGCATTCCCAACCGTTGGGTCTGTGACCATGACAACGACTGTGAGGACAACTCGGATGAAAGGGACTGTGGTAAGTGGAGGTTCTTTGTTTTGGCTCTGGATCGGGCTGTTTGTGAGTAACGGAGGGTTGCACTCAACAAAGAAGCAATAAAACTCCAAGTTTGAAGCATAGACAGACGGGACCACCAACATTCAGATATTGAAAAGGAGTTTATTCAGCCTACTACCAACAAGCTTTCTACAGTTCACTGAGTACAGGACAGATCACTATTGTAGATCCTCAAGTCACACTGCATGTCGCATATCCTGAGGCTGTTTTTGTAATAAAAAGAATTAATACAGTGACATGGAAGAAAAATTATAGAATTTTAGACACTTGATTGAGTTGATTAGGTCTGTACTTTTGCATATAATGACACTTCTGCATGTGACTTTTTTTAATATTTTGTGTTGGATTCAGAGTTACGGACTTGTCATCCCGGCTATTTCCAGTGTGGCAGTGGACACTGTATCGCAGAACGATTCAAATGTGATGGCAATGCAGACTGTTTGGACTACACAGATGAGACATCATGTCGTAAGTGTCTCACATATCAATGCTCACAGTTTGGTAAAATAATTGAATGCAATGCATTTATTCTTTATATTCTCATGAATTTGTTTCATTTAGGCTGATGATCATGAGTTTGGTATTGGATTTTCAGGCGCTTCAGTGACAGATTTAATTTGACATCGTGGTTTTGTCTTTCAGCAACCCGTTTTCCCAATGGCACATTCTGCCCCCCCTTCTTGTTTGAATGCAAAAACCATGTTTGCGTCCAGCCTCACTGGAAATGTGATGGAGATAACGACTGTGGTGACAACTCAGATGAGGAGCTGCATCTCTGCTGTAAGAAGTAACATGAAACCTGACATTCATTCAAGTTCAGAACACACAAAGTCGATAATACTGGCTTTTTGTGCTTCTGAATTACATCAAGCAGCATTTCAACTGTTTTCTGCTGCAGCAAATAAAATTTTTTTTGTAACTGCTAAAGTTGCTAAAAGGTTGATACTGTATCAGGCTGAATGTTTCGGGTTATCCACAGTGGATATCGAGTGTGAGGCTCCCTTCCGTTTCCGTTGTGACAACAATCGTTGCATCTACAGCCACGAGCTGTGTAATTCTCTTGATGACTGCGGTGATGGCTCTGATGAGAAACAGGAAAACTGTGAGTAAAGCTTTTAGGACTATGCAACTGAGAGTAAATAAATCTCTGGCTTCTTTTGAAGTGGTATATTTTCTCCATCCAGGTCAAACCCCAACACATGGGCCCTGCTCAGATGATGAATACAAATGCAGTAATGGACAGTGCATCCCTCTGCAGTATGCCTGTGATGATTATGACGACTGTGGAGATGAGTCAGATGAGCTTGGCTGCCGTAAGTAACACTGATGAAAAGCTTATAAGTTAGGATATAAAAATCTGATGATATCATCAGGCTTACCTTTTGATCCGGTAGACCTGGGACTGCTCTCACAAGGTTCACAAGGATACTTTCATCTTCTTTAGTAAGTTTAATCTTGCGTTTTGGTTTAGGTAACAAGACTTTATTTCTGCAGTAATTTTATTTATTTGTTTATTTGCACAAAAATAACAATACAACAAGTAGACAATAAATACAAATAATTAGAGTACAGTGCAGGAAGAGGCAAAAAGCCAATCTGGCTCATCTAAAGCCTCCACCAAAGAACAATTAAAATGTGATAAGAATACAAAACAATAACATTAGAGAGAGTGAAGCTAAATAAAAGATTTTTGCTATGGAAGTAATCATCAGAGGTTCATGTTATACTGTTTCCTCACATTGTCTGAGCTGTCAGAGATATTGATCAGATTTCCATTAACCCTTTATCAGGCAATCACAAAAATACTTGGAAATTAAAAATTTCAATCATAGATTAGCGTTATTGTGATATTGGAGGATATTACAAGATTTTAAAACCCGGTTACTTGTTTCAAAAATAACAACAGTGCTAAAGTAGTAAGTGGTCAGTACTAACAGTTTCTTTTCATTTTTGTGTTGAAAGTCAATCTCAATTTAGTATCTGGGATGTAGCCTGATCTTTGCTGATTGGTGGGGATAACTCTGTGTGGTTCTCTGATTTCATGGAGTACCATGCAGAGGCATTTTGTGTGATGAATGAAGGGATCAAATACATTTTTTTTGCCTGATAAAGGGTTTACAACATCTTTGAAAGTTTAAAGAAGTTTCTGTCTCTTTTATCCACTGCTAGATGGTCCAGTCAGTGTACCAACCGTGGAGTCATTTTATGACCAGGTCATTCTGATCTGTCCTGAATCAGTGTCCTGAATACGTTTTTCCACTTATTTTTCATCCAATTTTTTTCAGTTTCCTTCTTCTTCTTCTCTTCTAGCTCCATGTGGAGCCAGGATACAGACATAGAAATAGACACAGCCCATAGATCTAAAGCAAAACACAATCTAGTGCTCCTTTAAATTCACTTGTAATTTCATTTAAAAAAGTTCCTGTGTTTAGGTTCATTGTAAAAACAGTAACATGTGTTTTCAGTTTTGTCTTTTCTTCAGTTTTTTTTCTTATGTGTTAGTGATCACAGCTGCATTTTTGTTGCACTGAGATTTTACATTCAGTGCTTTTAATATAGTCTTTCTGAAGTTATTGTCCCCCTTGTTTTAATTGTGAGATTATACAACTTTCAACGGTTTTATATTAATGTGACACACTTGTGGCTGTCCTCACTACTTGTTGCACTACTTTATTTGTTTACTGACATGATGGCAATGCACACTGTAATTCTGATGTAATATGCATTTACCTGTGTGTGTTTCAAGCTGCACTTGCTGCATTTTTCATTCGTCTTTTATTTTCCCACTACTCCAGACCATGGCAGTGGGCACACTTGCAGTACCAACATGTGTGAACACAACTGTACAGACCTGAAGGAGGGAGGCTTCCTCTGCTCCTGCAGACCTGGTTACAAGCCCAAAGCCACAGAAAGACACACCTGTGAAGGTAAACTACAAATTCACCAAACACTTCGAAGTATTTTGTACATGCAGTTTATGTTTTGTCTCTTGTAATTTCCTCCTTTTTCTTTGGATAGATGTGAATGAGTGTGAGGTGTATGGAATGTGTCCTCAGGACTGCAAAAACACAAAGGGAAGCTACGAGTGCTTCTGTGCTGAAGGCTTTTTATCTTTTGGTGAGCCGCATGGGACCGAGTGTGCCGCTCAAGGTCAGAGCTTGGAAAAGAAAATTCTTTGAATATGTTATAAAATGTTTCATCATTGCTACCAAGCTCTGAATTTAAAGTGCTGACAAGTCTTACTACAAATCATTGTCTGCACAGGAAACCCACCAGTGCTGCTGTTGCCAGACAACGTTCGCATCCGTCGTTTTAACCTGACCTCTGAGCAGTATTCAGACTATGTGGACAATGCCGAGCATATCCAAGCCTTGGACTATCTGTGGGATCCAGAGGGTGAAGGCCTCAGTAAGTTTATTTTTCTAAAGCTTTTCAAGTTTTAGTTTTTCATGGTGAATATATAAAACACAAGATCTCTAAGACTCGATGATCTTTACTTTTGTGTTGTAGGTATTGTTTATTGGACAGTTGGGGGTCGGGGATCTGAATTTGGCTCTATCAAACGTGCCTATATGACCACATTCAATGATTATGGCAACAACCCAGTAAAAGAAGTGGACCTGAACCTGCGGTACATCGCTAAACCTGATGGCATCGCTGTGGACTGGGTTGGCAGGTAAATGAGTATAATTATGGCTTCATGTTTCTGTAGAGTTGCTGTAAATCTTGTTAACATGTACTTAGTATTCTAAATCAATGTTCACAGGCATATTTACTGGACAGATTCAGGGACCAATCGAATTGAAGTGGCCAAACTGGATGGGCGGTACAGGAAGTGGTTGATCCACACTGACCTTGATCAGCCTGCTGCGATTGTTGTGAATCCCTCGCTGGGGTATAGCTTTTCTTTGAGAAGACATTTGTTTTATGCTACATGAAATATCCTTGTGCTTGTTTTGTGTACAAACTGAGTTGGTTTTGTCATTACCCGTGGGCAGGATGATGTACTGGACAGACTGGGGAAAGAAACCTAGAATAGAGTCGGCATGGATGGATGGTCAGCATCGAGAGGTGTTAGTGAAAGAGGAGGACCTTGGCTGGCCAACTGGTCTGGCTCTGGACTATGTGAATGGAAACAGAATCTACTGGTGTGACTCCAAGGAAAACATAATTGAGTCTATGAAGCCTGATGGCACAGACAGAAAGATTTTAATATCAGGAGGTAGGGTAGCCACGTCTAAGAAATGTGTTTTATATTCAGACAATGACACATTAAGAATCTGTTTCAAGTAGAGATATTTATGATTAAAGATGTGTGTTGATGTTATTTTTTCTCTGTACCAGATATTGGACATCCGTATAGTCTTGACATCTTTGAGGGGCATGTGTATTGGACAACAAAAGAAAAAGGTGAAGTGTGGAAGACGAACAAGTTTGGACAAGGAAATAAAGTCAAAGTTCTAACCATCAACCCTTGGCTTACACAAGTCCGTATTTACCAGGAACATCGGCACAACCAGTCAGGTCAGAACACAGAATTTACAGAGGGATGTTGATAAAAGTACAATTATTCACACCACCTTAAATCCTCACTGAGAAAAAAATGATTCTTTTTAAAGTGGAACCTATTATAATAACATACAGACAACTTGAATCGGGATCTAAAATAAAGTTTTAAAACAGTCAGCTAACAAAATAACACCTTAAATAAGCCAACACCATAAAATAATCAAGTAAAATTGTCCACCCATGTGTATTTGAAGCCACAAGCCAAACCATCATAAATATCTGGATGTATTTCTAAAACAATTTGGATTAGCATCGAAATTATGTGTACCTCATTGGCCTTTGCTTCACCTCGCCACCATGTTTTCCATAGTCTTGTAAAGAGACATCCTGTTTCAGGTTGATCTCTAATAAGATCAGCTTAAAATGATGATTTTAGAAAGCTGGCACATGATTTCTATAACTTCGGTTTCAGTCTGAGGGTGCTAATTAGGTACAGACATGTGGATCTGTCATTATCATTAAAGATTTGGTCCTTGAAACAGGGAGCATATCTTGTGTCTTTTGGGATTCTGATCATTCACAGATAATCTGTAACATAGATTTGTTGATGCGTCATTTAGAAAGCTTAAGTCATAGTATGCTCGATAACAATATAACTTATCTTTTGCTTATTGTGTTGTTATCTGTGCTGTGTCCCTGTTAGTGCCCAACCCTTGTAAGAATGTGTGCAGTCACCTCTGCCTCCTCCGACCTGGTGGGTACACCTGCGCGTGTCCCCAGGGCTCCCCTCCGATGAGTATGGACTCCAGCATATGCGATGCAGGTAAAAAACTACAGCCGGATCGCTTGCGATGTTTGCACCTTTGTGTTAACAGTGATGTGGTATCTAATTTTGCATTCAGAAATCCGTCGATCCATCACATATGCCTGGCTGCCCCCGAATGGTTTTGTGAGACTGTGTGATTTTATTTTTGTCGTTGTTGATCCTCTGTGTGCCTGGCTTTTGCTTCTGCAGTCATTGAGGCTCCTGTTCCAATGCCCCTTGCATGCAGATGCATGAATGGTGGAACCTGCTACACTGATGAAGGGGGTCAACCTAAGTGCAAGTGAGTTTAGATGCACTTGAGTGTCCATCGGTTGTTGTCAGTAATTGTTTGGTTTTCCATCTTTTTTAAACGTGCAGTCAGTTGTCCTTGGGTTAAAGACTTGCTTCGTGTGTTACTATGATGTTGTGTAGATGTCCTTATGGCTATCTGGGCAGCTACTGTGAGATGGGGAGGTCAAGGGGTGCTCCAGCTGGAACAGGTACAATAATTAAACTTTTTTTCCTCATATTTTGTTAGTTGTGACTACTGGACATTTTTTGTGTTTTTATGAAAGAAAAAAAAGACGTCCTTTGCCTCCATAAAAACTAACAGGAATGCTTCATACATGCAGTGTTGGACATTTGAGAGCTGCAGCACTGTCACAGTCATGAGCTGTTCCTTTTGCTGCAGCAGATAGAGGCAAAATGGGATGTTTGACACTTCTTGCTTAGACCTAGAAAACAGCTTAAAAAACAATGTCTCAGCAGCTCTTTGGGCTCATTAAAAGGACTTTTCTTTAATAATTGGCCAACAACACTAATAAACATTTATCAAAGTTTAACTTCTGCAAACTAAGATCATCCACACTCTGTGACCATTAATGGACTTGTCAGCAAAATATTTTCAAGCAGTTAATGATCTGCTTCTTAATGAAAATGTTTCTTAAGAACACCGTTTTATCTTCAGCTGTGGCTGTTCTACTGGCTGTTATCATCATCCTGATTACTGGAGCTATGGCTGTTGGGGTTTTCCTCAATTACAAACGAACAGGATCTTTCATCCCCTCCATGCCCAAACTTCCCAGGTATTTGGTCCTTTTTTTCCTTTGTTTTTCTTATTGAATACACCTTTACTGAAGCTCAGAGTAGAATATTCAGATCAAATTTCATGTTTGACTGTTTGTTTTTTTGTTCAGTCTCAGCAGCCTCGTAAAGTCAGCTGACACTGGGAACGGGGTGACGTTTCGGTCTGGTGATAATGTGGATCTTGGACCATCGCACATTGGAGTGTCATTCATTGACACGGCCATGCAGATGGTGAGCCTGGAGATAACCATCCTATTAGTTGATGGTGTTCCAAGTCACACAAAGTGTCCTATAAGCATTTTTTACTTTTTTTCTGACAAACAGGAGATGGTATTTTTTTTTAACTCCTTTCAATCTTCAACATAAACTTCAGAAATGCTTCAGAGCAGTATTTTATTGGATTACAAGTTGATCAAAGCAGATGTGGCTTGAATATCTATGATGAATGTAAATCGAATCTTACCAATATAATATTCCTATAGGATGATAATTTCGCCGTTGATGCTGGGAGACAGCCAATCACATTTGAGAACCCGCTCTATGCCACTCCTCCAGTGACCAGTGATCCAGCAGTCATCCATGCCACACAGGTACTCACAAATATATGATTTTCATATTCAAGTCATACAAGTCAATGACACACAGTATTCAGTTTAATTCAGCTTTGTTCTTGTTGTGCCAATTCAAAACAACTCCATTTTAAGAGGAAGAAAAACTTACAAAAAGAGCTCAGTAAAATATTATTTTACCCAGATTATACTACTGGTGCAGGTGGTGATACTGTATAATGCAAAACCCATGTCTGGGTCTAAAATGTGTTCTTTTTTTGTATTATCTTAACTTTTCTCCATAAAAATCTGGCAACCCCCAGAAATGATCTTAAGATCCCAGGATAAGAGTCACAAATCTATAATATAAGATGTTTGCTGAAACTCCAAAACGATTATTAGAATATCTAATCTAACTTTACAGTTGACATTTTCAGCTCCAACTCCATTCATGTTACCTGAGATGACACTTGTCATTTTTGCTTATGAACAGGTGACTGTTAACGTGACTGGTGAGCAATTGGAGAACAACTTTGTGAACCCGGCATACCGTGGAGATCAGAGTGTGGGCGTTCTTAACACATCTTCTGTCAGCACCAAACCTGTTCAGGTGGATATCTAACAAACGTTACTGTATATAATCTAAATCAGTTCAGAGGTTTGCCAGCTCATTGACAGTGTTTGTTTTCAGGAGTCAAAGTGGAGCTTATTCAAACGAAAATTAAAGCCAAGCACCACTTTTGAAAACCCTTCATATTCAGAGGTAAGTTTAAACACAAAAGGTATTTTTAAAACATAATTTTGAATATCATAACTAACACCCCACTCTGCATTGTTTTACAGATGAAGAATGACAAGCCTGTTGAAAGCAGCGGCGACCCTTCTGTCCCTGAGCCGTCTCCGTTTGTCCCCCCTGCCAAACCCCCGAAGAGGGATCGTCCCAGCACCTTCTCACCAACTGAGGACAGTTTTAAAGATACGGCCAACCTTGTTAAAGAGGACAGTGACGTATAGCCCCTTCTCTCACTGATGGGAATTGAAGAAAAAAAAACACAATTTGCACAGAATTTATTTTTTTATGCAGCCTGTGTACAAAACTGTTTTAGGACAGAGAAATACATCTTTATAGAGTGAAGAAAAAAAAAACATCTTGTTTGACTATGCCTTCTGACATTTCTTATGCCAATTCTTGTGTGAATGTTTTTTTTTTCTTAATTATGATGTACAATATGTATATCTTTGCACTGAAGCTGCTGATAGAAATGTTAATAAATATGTTGTATATTTGTAAATTTGAACAGTAAGATTTTGTCAGAAATATCTCTGAAATACAGTAGATATGAAGTAGTTGAACATAAACTCAATATCACACATATATAAAAGGTGAGCTGCATTCTGAATGTACAGTTCTTATATGATCAGAGCTTATTAGAGAAAAAATGCCACTGAACTAAACTGAAGATGTATTTACTACATCTTGCATGTTTATATACCTCATTTCAGGGCTGACAAATGAAAGCATGACTAAAGAAACTGGATTTTAGCTGATGCTGTTAACTTTCAGTGATATGTGCTCTGCTATAAAGAGGATCACAAGCTTAAATATGTGTGCAAAGCATACTTATTGTACTTAATCACACTCATCTGACTTTGAATCAACATGATTGTTTTTACTGGAATGGCCAAAATAGTTTGGAACGGTACTTGAACATGTCTGTGTTTCATGGACATGTAGCTGATAACCGTAAACAGCGACCTGTGACTTGAGGATGCGGATGTAGAAAATTTTTTAAACAAAGTGGATTAATTCTTTATAGATTGATTTATTTTGTATGATAATGACGAAGAATAAAAACTGTCTGTGATCATGCAGAACATGCTCGTATGAATTAAATTGCCGCTGCTGAGACATGAATGAATAAATTTGCTATTTTGTAAGACAGTCTTCATGTTTTTTTTACTTCATGATTACAGTAAATTTCATTTTATTTTCACATGACAAGGAAAAGGGACACGTTCATGCACCATTAAGTGATGGCAGGAGCACATTGATCACAAAGTCTGCAACAAAGGAAGGGAGATAAGACAGAGGGATCCAGAAAAGCTTAGCGTCCCAGCCTGCTCCATAACGTGTGCGGGGAAAGCGAGCCGTCAGTGCGTGCTCCATGCACTTGGTCACTTTGGAGATATCTGGACTGCACAGGATCCCCATGGAGACATCCTGTGCTTTCACATCTGAGCGACAAAACAAATCGCAGGAATTATTTTAAATATGTTTAACACCTTTCCTGATTTATATTACTCCAATTTTACTCACATTCATCAAAGTATTTAGCTCCATATGAGTCTTTAACATCTTGAGGGAGGCGGGACCACAGCCTTTTCAGGTCAGCATTAATAAGATCAACACGGGTCACACCTGTCTTAAAAAAGCCAGGCTCGATGATACTCACTTTGACACCAAAGTGCTGCATGTCCCTCCTGAGAAGACAAAGTTTAATTGTTTGGCAATTTGTTTTTGTTTTTGCATTAATTCATATAATTTCTGACTGCTGTCTTCAACCTGGAAAGAACATACAGAGTAAGTCCCTGTATGTTTATTTCAGGACCTATTCTGTTTTGACTCTTAACACATCTACAATATATCTTCATTTTATGAACATGTGTTTAGTTTGTTTTGGTGCTGCTACCTGAGACTGTCAGAAAAAGCTTCCACTCCCCATTTGGACAGGCAGTATCCTCCACCAATGAGAGAGAGTCTTCCCAGAATACTGGCTACATTTACAACTCTGCCCTGGGCTTTCTTCACAAGAGGCAGAAACTGCAGGGTCACATCAATGACTCCTATCAGATTTACATCTAAGACCTTTGTGAAATCCCCTAGCTGCATCCAATCTGTTGGGCCGATAGGTATCGACCTTCCAGCGTTGTTCACCAGCCCCCACAGACCTGCAGAGAGAAAGCAGGTAGACTAATCATCCTTACTGCTGTGCTATGTAAGGCTATTTCTAAAGCTTCAAAGCATAAAATGTGACAAGTGCTTCACACAGGTTCACAATTTAGTTTTGGGAAAATACCCTCCTCTTAAATTTCTGTAGAGAAGTGGTTGCCCAAGTGACATCAGGATTCCTCAAAAAAGTTAATGAACAGAAAAGTAAAAAAAATTTGAAGTGCTTGTTATAGTTGAAAAGCCAGCATCTGTAATTGTATGAGACTGCATTAGTGCACAAGACGTGTAACTGCATATCTGTGAAGCCCCAATAATGCTAAATCACATATGCAGTGGGCTGCACCGTGGTGTTGAGGTGAGCACTGTTTAGTCACAGCAAAAAAGCTCCTGATTTGAATCCTTGCTGGATTTACTCTGTATTCTAACTATATACTGTTTTTTCAGACAAGGGAAATTGTGGGGTCAATAACAACAGAAAAGTGCTAAACTGGCCTCTCTAAATTCCAGCTATCTACCTTATCCCAAAATTACGTTGCAGTATGTAATGATATACTGTATATCATAGAAGGGCCTGAACTGCTGAGCAAGAAAAATCTTACTTCTGCACATTTTTACATTCATACCCACAGCAGCTCTTTGGTTCCCAAATGGTAATAGTGTTAAAAGAAATGATGCCACACAGTGCAACATATCCCTGTCCCAGTTCTGTTTGAAAAAAAAATTAATCCCATTTCTCATTTTCAACATTTAAAATTAGACATTGATATTTCACACTTGGAAAAGCCGGTGTTTTGTAGGAAAATGGTCACAAATTTATTTATTTTTAAATAGATTATTGCTGATTTTCCCAAAGGGTGTCTGTACAAAGGAGTGTTACTTTACATATCAGTACAAATAATGTGTCTCAGCAAATACCGTTCTGTGTAGTATTAATAGGACTACAGTTACAACACAAACCATCACAAATCTTTTACCATCTACAATAAACTCCAGATCAATGTTTTTATCTGTAGTCAGAATTTACAGTATGTGTGAAGAAGCTTTACTACATCTCTGGCTGAGATAATTTTATCCTCCCATTTAAAAACAGAGCATGCTCTAATCACACCAGTAGGAGGATGATAGGTTGATGATAGGGTAGTCCAGGTTGCCTTTATCTCTCTCAGTGCTTCACTCTGACTGGCACCCTATCAGTGCGCACCCCCTGCTGTCCGCCCCGCTCACCTCTCTTCCCGACCTCTCTGCTCACAAACTCCACCGCACTCCTGACGCTCGCGCTGTCTGTAACATTCAGCAGGAGGGTCTTCAGTCTGGGGGAGGCTGCTGCTGCCAGATCTGCTGCACCTTTCTCTGTGAGACATGCCGCTATGACGTGGAAACCTTTTCCATCCAGCTGTCTGGCCAGAAGATGCCCAAAGCCGCTGTCACAGCCCGTGATGAACACATGTTTCTGACTTAATCCTTCAACTTTGTAGGAATCTCTAATGTACCAGCGGATGGCAGTGAATATGGCCAGAAGTAAAACACAGGTTAAGGCCAGATGGGACAGGATAACCTAAGACACAAAAATTACAACTGGACTGCAAATGGAGGACATTAATGAAAACATTCATCATTTACTCTTGCCTTTATATATTTCTCTATAAAAAGGTAGAGAATTATGGATGAATACAGCATGAGTCAACACTTTATGAAATGATGCTTACCTCAAATAAATCTGTAGTTAGATCATCATTTGACACCTGAGTGAAGAAACCTGAGATGAATTTCAGTTCCAATCACAAAAAACTCAGACATAAAGTCCAGCGCATGAAGTTTCACGCTTACAATCTGCTCCTTTTTTACTGAACTTTATCCTAATTCATGACAAACTTTTGCATGTAATGTAATTCAGACTTCCCTTTAACACAATCAAAAGTGTTTCTAATTTCATAAAGCAGTGTCTAGACTGAAAGGTGGAGATCCCTGACTGTGTTAAGCCACATTACCACACAGAGGCTCACAGATAAGCTTTAGTCCAGGGCCCCCTGTTGGATTAATTTAGTTATGACAGTAATGCCCACCCAATAGTGAGTATTTTGTTTAGCCTTTTAAAATCATGTTAAAACTAATTACAGTGAAGCAAGTGTGTTATAACAGATGCAAGGACATGAAAATGAGATTACATCAAGATACTGAAATACTTATTGAAATTCATAAGAATTTTGAGGACCTTCAATTAAGTACCATGTTTTAATCCTACTTATATTTCTACTTCACCATATTCCCAATGCAACACAACACTCATTTTTAAATGTCACTGTATTTATTTAGCACCTACAGAAAGGAGTTATAATTTTACAACAAAACACAAAGTAAGTGGTTATATAAAACTAGGACATACATCAGGTCAGCTAATATGAAAACACTCCTGGATGTTTCTGTAATTTCACAAGAATAACAAAACACACTCCTTTTCCATTGCTTTCCCCAAGTAAAAAGAACTATTTGCGTTTTGGATGACTTCGTAAACTAATGTGTCTTAAAAAGGTATGTAAACCAGTTTCTCCCCAGTAGTAGGCATCAGGATATCACGGATTTGACTGAAATGACTTTTAAACTTTTACATCTGTTATACAGTCATGTAGGAAATACACCACAGGGCCCCGTGTACAGAATATCTGTTCTCCCAAAATACAGATATACTTAATTTTGCTTCATTAGACATACCCATCTTGAATTAAATGATATATGCAAGATGGGAGGAAATTGATCCCTTAAAGCAAGTATATTCTTTCAACCACCAGATGGCATCAAAACTCAAAACATAAAGTTAGTGCAGAAAAAAAACCCCAATTAAATCTTTCATTATTCCTCTGCTGTTAGTCTGCATCTTAATAAGTGGTCATAAAAGCCAGCCAACTCTAAATTAAGCACCATAGCATGCAATATAATAATAGTAATGCAAACATACCATGATTACAGCTCTTTAGAAGCAGCACCTGCTCACCTTCCACTGTTAAAATTAAATGAACTGATGATCCTCTCCTAACAATACCTCAAAGGTCCAGGTGAATTTATAATGTGTGTCTGCAGAGTCAAGGTCCAAAATGGATATAAAGGCAGGGGTAAATGGTTCACCAGCATAGGGTTGTGTAATAGGCTAAACAAGATTACATGACTCCTGGTTTTGATAACCTCATTTACCTTAAGATCCAATCAACTTTGAAAACATTTCTGAGCAAAGGTTACACAGCTGGCTGGTGTGTGTGTTTAATATTCATGATAAATACAATAAATGTAAGTCTGGAGAGTCTGGAGAGTCTCTTTAAAGTGAATCAAAACTTCTAGGATAAAAAATATCCAGTTAACAGAGATAACACTGACTGTGTCTCTAACAGTTGCGATATGACTTGATGATTTAAAGGCCATTATTAAAAGGTAACTCATTGTCTGACATGTATAACACCGTTATTAGATACGCT
>JBBBVU010000013.1:16190702-16203062 GCA_037177055.1 Atherinosoma microstoma
CACACATATACACACATTTAATTATACAAGTTTTTATGGTGACTCATACATATAAGCAATTTCATGCATTTGGCATAATCGAACACAAAGAGATTACGACTTAATTGTGCAAAAATAAACTAAAATCATATAAAATCATGTAGAATAACTAAATTAAAATAACTTGAAGCAAGATACAGGCTAGATAAATTCAAAGATGCAGTGCAGATTTCATGCATAGTTGCATGAGAAAATAAATATTTGTAACCTGGATTTAAAAGTGTCTACATCTGATTAAAGTTTAATCTCCCCTGGCAATTTGTTCTACTTGTTTGCAGCTTAACAGCTTAATGCTGCTTCTCCATGGAGCGTTGCTACTGAAAAATGTAGAGCTTTTCATGTCAAATCGATTCTAAAAGGTACAGTTGATAAACTTATGAAATTTGTGCTTTTTCACTACTTTAAATTAGAAATATGAGACTCAGGTGGGTGCCCAGGGATCCCAGCTGTCAAGGGGACAAAAACAACGCATTGCCATTGCCAGAGCCATTGTTAGGAACCCCAAGATCTTACTTCTAGATGAGGCCACCAGTGCCCTGGATACAGAAAGCGAACAGGTGTGATATATTCATTAAAACGCTTTTCAACCACAAAAAGTAAAGCATTCATAAACACTAGAACATACTAAAGAGAGAACATTTTATTTTCCCTGCAGACTGTCCAGTCTGCCCTGGATGAAGCAAGAAAGGGACGAACCTGCATTGTCATAGCTCACCGACTGTCAACCATCCAGACAGCTGACATCATAGCAGTGATGTCTCGTGGAGTTGTCATAGAACAAGGCACACATGAAAAACTCATGGCCAAGAGAGGTGCATATTATAAACTGGTCACAACGGGTGCTCCTATCAGCTAAATGGCTGCAGCAGCATTTCATGAGCATTAGAGATTTATTGCACAACAACTGGAAAAGATGTAATTCTCTGGGTAAACAAATACCTAGATATTGCACATTAAAGAGTGTTTAATGATTGTACAATTGACCATTAATCATGTGTAAATAAAGCAACATATATTTATTTGTTTGTAGCCGTTTCATGCAAATAAAAGAGATTAACAAGAATGTTCATGCATCTGATTGTGTTTGTGTTGATGGGATGTTGTATACAATGTTTTAAACTTTCTTGCAGTCCAGGTTTGACCTGAACTGCAATTTAGTTGCATGTTAAGCAGAACAATAAAATCTGAGATTTATAAAGAAGTCAACTGAAATTGTATTCTATACTTGAATATGTATGTTTTCCCTAGAAAGGGGGAAAAAGTCTTTGCTTCTGAAAATGATGTCTAACAAATAAATAACTCAAAGGGTAAACTGTAGGCTTTCATTGGACTGTCTCTTGTTTCCAACTCAGTACCAATTAATAATGAAGTAGTTAAAGTCATGGCTCATAAACTCAAGACTCATGAATGTATCTTGAAGCTTGGCTTGGCCTTTAGCCTATGCACTTAAAGTTATGTCATTCAGTGCCAGGCCTCAGGTGTATCTGATGCTAAGCAACCAGAGACAGTGAGAAAAGATGTGGAAATGGGTTCTGCTCAGGAGGTTAACTAATTTCCCTAATCTTGTTACATCAGACACTGTTCCACCTCATTAGTTTTTGGCTGATTAATATCTGAATTTTCCTGGAGAAACTAAGGTACCCATAAGAGATTACGCAATTCACTCAGAGCAGGCTGTACATGCGGAGTGCAAACAGGGATGCTGCAGGCAAAAAATTCATTAAGATTCAGTGTGTCCTGTTGAATGCATGTAATCATAAGACTGTATATGTCAGGTAGGTCGATCAGATTCTAACATGGCACCCAAATTTTGATTTAGCTGGAAATGTCAATGCTCAGGTTGTTTTTATATTGTAGCACATTCTGAATCTTGACAAAGTCACTAGTTTCTGATAAGATATGCCTATAATGTAGAGTTTTGTTACTTATTAACTCATCTGCACAGTCTGATAAAAACCTGACATATTTTTAATCTTCTACCTCAATTATATATTCAAAATTCGGACCAAGGAGGATTTTTATTTTTTTTACTATTGAAAGACATGTTTCAAGGTTAGGCATGACCTTGTTTGAATGACAGATTCGTTCATTTTAGCCCAGGATGTATTTGTGTATATATTGGTAATTCCAATTACATTGAAAACCTCTTGTGCTCTCAAGCTCCTGTTTGGCATTTGACCTCTAAAACTCCTTGAGCTATACACAATGAGGACTGAAATACAATTCAGGGGATACAACTGAAACCGCTTTGGACAAAGTTTCTCCATAAAGAAATGTAGTGTTTGTAAGTACAAAGAAACACTTTAATGACAAAGTTATCAATTCAAGCAGTTTTACAGATTTACACATACACATGGTTTTACTGCCAATATAAAATGGAATAAAAAGGAAAGAACTACATATAGGCAACACAAAATACTTACATTAAAAAAATAAACATGTTTTCTACTCAAGCACAATAATGCCATTTATCATATTTGAAAATATGGTGTCCAGTCCTGATATGACAATGAAATAAGTGTGAGTAACAGGCTATTCTCAGTTGTGTATTTACTTTCTGCCAACAGACCTATCCTATCCTTGAAATCATTCATCATCATTTTCTGTACCGCTTAATCCAATTCAGGGTCGCGGGTGGGCTGGGGCCAGTCCCAGCAATAATCAGGCGAGAGGTGGGGTACACAAATCCCAAATTGTTGAGAACATTACAAAACTACACAATTATTTTACAGTCTAAGCCAGTTTCCTTTCTTCATCTCTAATTAGCAAATGGACACAGTAAGGAATGACAGCAACAACACCAAGAGGAACGGAAGCACTTTTACAAAATGAAAGGATATAAAACAGAGCGTCATTGTGAGTGGGCATTTTAATGAAGTCATATAGCTGAAGGAACGTGAGAGTTGCGGTCACGCACATGAATTTAAACATGGTTTTGCAGCCGTTCTTTCCTTTACAGCTCTGAACAAACATCTCCGAGTTCACTGCCAGGCCCAGGCCGAACAAGGCTCCCAGGTTTCTCACCAGACCAGCAAAAGGTGTAGTATCCAGATGGATCCAGTCTGGGTTAGCGCACCACTTTTTGGCTTTGGTGACTGACCACAAAGGATCAATGTCCAGGAGTTTGAGGAATGTAAAAAAGCACACAGCAAAAGAAAAAAGAAAAGCATTGGCCTGGAGGTACACTTTCAAACTTGCATTGTGGACTGAAGGGATATGATCAAACACTTCAGCAATCAGCATACCTATACATCAAAGAGAAAAAAAAATTGTTATCTCGAACATAAAACAAAACATAAACATATAACAATATGTGACAGCAGAAATGAACATACCAGTGACAAGACCAAGCATAACCTGATGTGGGAAGTGTGTTGCAATAAAAACCCTGGAGATGCAAACACTTATCTGAATGACCCAAAAAGCCACCCACAAACAGGATTTTAAGAGATGAAACCTGCAAGAATACAAACATTTAGACCAGTAATGAGGAAACAACTTGATGTAAACTTGAAATAAAAAAAACAGCAACAAAAAAACCCCCATAATCCCCCACCTTTGAAAGCTCCAGACAGAAGATACACTGGAGGGTCTGGCAAAGTTAAGAGCAGAGGTGATCATGACATACCACACACATGATGAACTCATGGCGTGGCCAGAAGGACTACCTGCAAAAATAATAATTGACGACAGTGGTTGCCCATTTTTGTGTTACTCTTAAGAGCATTGGCTGAAACACACTGAATAGCTACTAACCTGGCCCTGTTTCACATGTTATGTGAAACTGATCCAAGTGTGGTACTGAATTGTTGTGATACAGGTGAGTTTCTTGCACCCACCAGTAAGGTCGCTGTCCAGACAGAATCCTAAGAAAGAAAACATTGGATTCAAGGCTTTGAATAAACGAGACGAAGATAAAAATCTTCACATCAAAACGGCTTACCATTTGAATATGAGATTGAACCAGTCTCCAATAACAGCCACCCATATCATCTTGGTGCCAACATTGTGACTAAGATGAAACCAGAGTGGGAAATAAACAGAAGAAATATTACGAGGGTCACCCACTGTTGACATAAAGCTAAGAAAGCTGTGGTAATCCCTGTAGTTGTTCTGCAGGTGCTGTATAACTAGCACACCAAAGCTGTGGATAAAATCCATCTAGTTCCTTTACTGTGTGCAACAACTGCTTCTTCAGCACCAGTCAAAGCACCATGGAGCTCCTCCTTACCTCCTATCATTTTATATCACAAGCTGGCATCATAAATCATTCATTGATGCCATGGAAACAACTGCAAATTGTTTGACTCATATGGAATATAACAATGTGTTCCGAAGGCATGAAAGGTCAGCGTTTTAAGGCTTTACAAAAAACTGTTTACAGCCTATGTAGCCATTATATGTTTTATAGAACATAGCTTGTACAATTGTTAAATATTAGCCACTATACACACCACAAGACTGAGTGCCCCACATAACCTCCCTGGATCCTTTCAGCCTCATTAATATTGTCATTCCTTGTAAACGTAGCAACAAAATGGGCTTCCTGTTGTAAGTGAAAAACAGCCCATCTGGCACACAGAGTTTATAGGGTTCATCTATCCTCAGTTTATTTTCTTCTCAAGGTAAAAATTACAGTAATATGAGTGCTTGGATAAATTATTCTTGCTATAAGATGGTTTTATTAAAAAGTGTTAGGACTGGACGCTATTAGGCAGTAGGGTTGTGAGCTACCTGCACTTTCTCATCTTTACCACGTGGTGGGGTGTAATAACACCAAGTGTCTTTTGTCAGCATATGAATGTTTAGATGGAAATAGTAATAAAAAAAGAGGTTTATCTACACTTAGGAAAGAAACACATAACCTTTTCATTTAAATAAAAAATGATGGACTACAGACGGACTTTTAGGCGGAAGAAAACAGAATACATCATTTCCGGTATGCAGTGTACCCGCCCTCTGTGTACAAACCGCGGATTTTTGAAAATAATCACTGACTATAGCGACACATAGATTGAAAGCAGTTGACCAGGCTTTTCCAGCTAGTGAGTATTAAATCCGAATCTAAGTAAACTATATGATCTCATGCCAATAAATAGTTTAATTAACTCTATAGGTGAGATCAATACTTAAATGCTTATTTACGGCTAACCGCTAATGTTACCCAGTTAGCTTTAGCGCTAACATGCTAACGATACCGGTTGACCTATAAAGCTTATTAAATAATCAATGGTTACAAATTTATTACCGATAAAGACCCTGTTATGTTTCTGGTTCCGGTTACTAGTACGGTTGTGCAAGGATAACGCTCCCTGTCTAACGTTATTTGCTGCTTAACACATTTCAATGTAAAATGAATTAGTCACTTTAGCATGTAACAGGTGCTTGGATGTTCAAAATGTCAACGGCCGTTTAACTACACCCTAAGTTTTGTCCCATTGCTTGCTGTAATGTTTAGCGACCATCTATTCTACTGAAAATGAAGGGGCTGCAAATGTCGGGCCTGCAGTTTTTACGCAGTACCCGTCTGTGATCAGGCAGGTGTTGCTTGTGTGTCAGGGAAACGACTGGCGACATTAGCTGTGCTAAAGAGCTGTTTCCTTTTTAAAGCCAGACAAAACACGACCACAAATGACAGTTTATTGTTTTTTTTTCCTTGCGTTGTTAAGAAAATACAATGAAAAATGAGCTGCTTTCCCCTTCTAATCACAGATTGATTGTAGAACATCATGACGTCAATTACTGACCCAAACATGAGTGACAGGTTCACCAGTGCAATGGAGGAGATCCACAACAATCACCTTAAAACATATGCTGACATAATTGACACAACTGCAGAGCTGTCCCAGTCCCACAGACAGTTTGTGAAGTCTGCACTTGGTAAGTTGTGGTATGTTTAGTTAACTACCTTCTTTTGAACTAAGGTAGTTAAGTCTCCAATGTAAAGTGGCGGATGTAAATGTTTTCACTTGTCACATGACATTACATTTAGTCATTCAACTTAGAAGTCAGGTGCAGCAGTAAGAAACACAAGCATAAGTTTTGAATACTAAGTATATACAGTATATATATATTTTAAAAAGGTATCTTGGAATTGTTAGAAGAGCAGGTGTTTTTAAATAAATTAATCTTTTTAAGATTTTGGGTGAAAGGGACACCACTGTTTTGTTACCATTTGATTGTTCATGCCACCATCATGAAACTATAAACAAAAATATTCTGTGACTATAGTACTGTTGTGTCCTTTTTACTTGTTTAACTATATTTAAAAAAACTACTGATTATTTTAACTATTGTAGGACATCACAGTTATTCATTTTAGAGAATGTTATTTGAGGTAAAAACTAAGTCTGGGGTCGCAATATAGAGAGGATATATAATATGATGGTAGGAAAAACCCTGGGCTTTTTTTTTTAGAAAGCACAGCATGATGACACATAATAACTCCACAAATTAGTGAAGAGAACAAGGATTCTTAGTTAACCATCAGCTGTTCTTGATTTGATGATCTCTTTTTTTTTTTGAAATTGTGTACAGATACATGTTTGAAGAAATGTAAGGACGATGACAAGCTGTTTGAGACAATACATGCATTCAAAAGAGGTGAGCTTGAACTCTTTCACATGACCTTTAGATTGTACTGTTCATGTGCATAAAGTCACTCAGCTGTTGGTGCATTTGAATGTGAAACCACAGAAAATCAGTTTTCCAATGTTTTGTTATTCCAGCTCTTTAGGTATACGATAACATGTTGAAATGTAGCTTCTTATGTTAAGGATGGTCCTATGTTGACTCATTGTTTTCCCTCCTAGACCTGGAACAAAAAAATAGGTCATTAAAGGAGAAGCGGCACACCATATCTGAGATGATGTCTGAAGTTCAGGAGAAGGAGATGCAGAAAGAGGACATCATTCAGAAAATCGCCAAGCTTAAAGAAGAACAAGCCAAGAGAAAAGAGTGTAAGTCTGTGTTTGACAATGAACAGTGTGTCACAAAGTTTCCATTTATTTATTTATTTAATTAATTATTTATTTATTTATTTATTCCCTTCCCAGTAATCGATTCTCAAAATAAAGCAAACAAAGACAGACTGAGGAATCTCCAAAAAGCCAGATTAGTGTTTCAGGATCATTTGGGGCTGGAGATACGAACAATCCTCGGGAAAACACAGTTGGTCAAAGGTAACCTAAACATACATTTCCATGTTAAGTGTCTTTTATTGAATCTTGTTTGTAAAATGATAATTGTACCATATTAAATCTGTACTATACTGTTTAAAGTTTTCTGATCTGAGGCCTGATAGATTCAGTTGTTGGGAGAGATGCAATTTCAACCCTGAAAGGATTACCATCTTTTCTGAATTCATACTACCATAAAAGCGAACAGTAATCATGGCTATGGTAATAACTTACATTAACACAAAAAGCGCCACAACTTTGTGGAACACGTGACAGAAGTTAAATTGTGTCTTCAGTGGCCTTTTCTATCCCTTCCCCATATTGTGTCCAAAGTAACTTTTTGTCTTATTATTCCATTTCCTTATTAATGGACTTGACATATGTGAGTATATTTGAGTATGGATAAATGCAGTGCAACTGAAATAAATGAAAACTGAAATGAACTTGGATTAAATAAGTTTTTGCATGAATAATCCATATATATGTGTATATAACATAAGGTTAACTGCCAAATGTTTTAACTAATATACTTTTTCAAAAGTAAATCACCAAAATCATCTTAATTGCTTTGTGGTGTTACAGCCATAAATAATCTTATCTTTCTAAATCTGTTTTATTTAAATTCCCACTGCTACAAGTGTTTTGCTTACATGTATCTACTGCTTAGTGATTTAATAAAAGAAGTTCGCAAAACTATTGGAAAGAAACCCCCCACCTTATCATTCCTTAAGAAAAGAAAATAGTCTGCTGAATGCTAGAGGGAAAACAATCATGAATGACTACTCTGCATAAATTAGGCACTCATTATTTCTACCCCTGCTTATTAGAAAACAACCTTTCCTCTATTTACGTATTGTTTGCAATACGCCATGCCAATCAGAGGGATTGTTGTGCTTTTTTTTTTCTTCTTAAAGAAGTGACTCTACGTAGAGTTGACCAAACTCTGATAAGCATTTTGTACTTAAATGAGCTTGTTGAATTGACTTTCTGGAGGAGATGCCTGGAAGTAAATATAATTAAAAGTTACAAAACATGTGTTTTTGTCCCTTTTTGAAGGTGAAAAGTTGCAGTTTGTTTTCCGGAACATAAATCCTGCTAATCAGGACAGTGCTTACGTCATCACAATGGGAATTAAGGAAGACGGATCATACCAGAGTAAGTTGCTCATATATACTTTATATTATCAGTCAGTTTGAGATAATTTTGTGTAAAATGGTGTTTTATGAAGAAACTGATTTGTATTGATCATGACCTTTTTTCCCCCAATCTATTTAATCTTATTGTTAAACATGTTAAAAACCAAGTAATGAAATGAAATTAAATATACTTTATTTATCCCTGTTAGAGGGAAATTATTGTTGTAACAGGGTTTTTAAAAAAATTTTTTTTTTAAATACACTGGAGACCAAGTTAGTCAAGTCATATTTGAAGAATAAAGCCTTTTCTATAATATTTACTGATGACCATCTAAAACTTGTAATAAGCACTGTTTATGTGTTCTTTATTAATGCAAATGCTTAATTTTTACAGTTGTGTCCAGTGACCCAGTGCTTGATTGTTTGCCAGTCTTGGAAAATCGACTTCAGGAAACCAACAATTTACCAGCATTCCTGGCAAATGTTAGGAAGGAGTTCATCTCTCTGGCACGCCGCTGAGATATGATAGTTCATTTTTTTAAAAACAACAAAGTGAAAATTTCACTATAAAATGCAGGCTTAAAAGAAGGAGGACTTCATGGAGTGTCGTGAGAGGGGGGATTACTGGTCAGTAAATGAAGCATCAGTCGATTTGTCAAGACTTGCTTATGAATTGAAAACATCTATATGCAATATAGAGTCTTGTATTATTGAGAGCTTGGCTATGTTAGAGCTTACTGGAGACTGTATTTGTTATCAGTTCAAACCCATAAGTTTGATGGTAAGGACATTGGGACTGAGCCTGTTTCTTTTTGTACCCACTCAGATCCTAAAACATGTAACTGATCATTCACATGGAAACAGTTTTCATTTTGTTTTTAATCATTGCTCATTTGGTAGGAACATCAATGAAGTAAAGCATCTTTGTTTTATTGTCAATTCTGATGTAATAAAGTGTTTGAAAAATGTCTATATTTGTACAAAGTTATCTTCAAGTTAAAGTGTAGCTACAACTAAAGTCTTAGAGTATTACAGAGTAGGACAGAAAAACAAAAAAAACATTAGATCTGGATGATCAGCATTAAAATGAATGTTGATCATTTGAAACTCAGTGCATAATACAGTTATATACAGGCTTGCTGTTCAATGGTTGGCACAGCAGAACTGAACAATCAGCAGATTCAGTCATTTATCTGTCCAGTCATTCAGGCATCGGATGATTTGATGCTGCTTAGCACAGGTAGCTCTTCAACGTAGGTTGATGGGAAATGACCTGTCTGTCCGTCAAGACTGCCAAACCACCAGCCATTGTCTTCTTTGGTATAAATTTCCAGAAGGTCACCTGTTAAAAATGATTTTGTCTGTAAGGACATTAATCTTTACTGATGTTTAAGATCAGCTGCTTTAAAATCACCTCTCACCTTCTTTAAAAGTCAGTTCATCATCGTGTGTAGGTGTGAAACTGTACAGGGCCTTGCATTTTCCAATACTGCTCCTCTCTGCTGTTTCATCTGCAAAATAGTTTACATTGCTTTAATTTCATGAAGCATTTCCAGATGAGATGTCTTTATTTTAATGCCTAAGGAGTTACCTTGCCCTTTGTTGTCATCTGTGTGAGATGGGGCTGTGTTAATGGTGCCGCCACACTCCACAGTTTCATGTGTCACAGTTGTAGAAGTGACCTGGTCAGTCACATTTGGTGGAGGCTCCACGGATGGTTGTGTTTGAAGTTGAACTGGTCCTTTGTAAATGATGGAGGC
This sequence comes from Atherinosoma microstoma, assembly GCA_037177055.1. NCBI lineage: Eukaryota > Metazoa > Chordata > Actinopteri > Atheriniformes > Atherinidae > Atherinosoma > Atherinosoma microstoma. Next base: position 16,200,816 of record JBBBVU010000013.1, read on the forward strand.
TCTCAGTGAGCGTGACGATCTGAATGGTGTCCTCCTGAGTTTGACTGGACGAGACAGTTGAACAACACTGTGTTCACAGTCCTGAGTTAGAAAAGTGGTTTGGTTTACAAGATTTGTCACAATAAAATTAGACCAAAAAATAAACAAATACAATTTTATGTTAAGAATATTTGTTGACTCTATAAACTAGCAGTCACAGTAGTTTGCAGGAAAACTGTCAAACTGAAGTGGGAACTGATGCTGCATACTGTGATTATCCTTCGAAGAACAGAAGAAATGAGCAGTAAAGTCACGAAGGTTAAATGCTTGGAAGGCCCAGCTGCCATTATATAATTGTAAACCCAATCAAATCTACTGCATTATACGGAATTAAAAAGAATATCCACTTTTGTTTACGTAAGAGCTTGTTGTGTAATCCATTTACAAGCCAGAATGGAGGCACATATTCAGAACATAAAGACTTAAACTTTGGAGGTATAACATACATGAAGGGCTGGCTGAAGCACTATTCTATAATATCTATTTTATTTAAATATCATGAGTCACAGAAATTAGTTTAACAATTATGTTGCAACCAAATGAGTTCTTAGCAATTAGTTTATTCTTTAATTTTCGGCAGGGATAGTCACGAACGTCCTGCTTCTTACTCATACTATCTGCTCTGCTGTGAGAAAGGCCAAACCAAATTCTTTTTCAGTTTTGGGACTCAATAGCTACACAAAAGTCAAACTCATCCTAACCATTCGGCATCAAACGCAATACACAGTCCATCTTGAAGGTGATACTTTACCTCACGAGTCCTACCTTATCTTTCCATTTACAAATGCTGTCGCTGAAACGGTGACATAACTTGGATTTCCCTTCTAATTCAGACAGCGATGAGGAGAGTTTGTAGTGAGTGGCCTCGAGGAGATCCAGCTTTAAAGTAAACTACAGAAAACAAATAACAGTAATAAATACTAAAGAAAAAAATCAATATATGCCCAATATCAATCATATGTTTTACAGTACATATGACGATCCCACACTACACCATTTACCTCATCTAGATGCTGTTCAGTTTCCTCAAGGTTCTTCTGGTTTGAAAAAGAAGGATTCTCAGAGTATGTTTTCCTCAGTTTTTCAATTCCTGCAACAAGACTCCAACATTAAAACGTCAGAATGGACAATCTTACAGGAATACTGTCTACAAACTCTTAGAAAATAAGTTTGACTGAACTTACCTTCACATTCTTTCTTTGTCTTTTTAATGCTCTCCTCTAGACGCTGGAGTTTGAGCTTGATTGCATTTCTTCTTCTGTCTCTATCCATCAGTGATTTGCTGTCTTCCTCCTGAACATCGATGACAAGAATATATCATATCAAATCATCAGCGGTCACAGCCCTGGCTTGTAATAAAACGGTGATCTATGTGTGTTAAGCTGAAATGTTTTTTGATCTTAATGGTCACAAGCAACACAACCAAAGTGAGTTTTAAGGAGGGGTATTACACATATGTCACTATTACTGCTGTACTCAGCCCTGCATATTTTTGTGCAGTAAAAACATTTGATTAAATTAGGAAAATCCTATTTTGATTACCATGACGTTTTCTGAAGAAGACATGGGTAACACTTCATTGTTAAATAAAAATGTACAGTACAGTTGTGTAAAATTGAAACAATAAAACAGAAGAGCCACAGAGTAGGAATCATGGCAGGCTTTGTTGCAAAATCAAAAGAACATTTTTTGTGTGTCTGCTATTCACATGCATTCATCAAAAATATCCCTCCTGCCGAGACGAGAGGCTTTGTCTTTGAATGGGTGACTGACTGAGTCTGCCTGCAGAAAGATTTCCTTTCAAAATGTAACAGATCTTCAGAGCAGAAAAAAGCAGACTTACAAAATAATCAGCCATCAAAAACTCAGCTTTGTTATCTTCATCTGTGGTGCTGTTTTCCTCCACCAGGGTTTGTATGTCTTTATCCATGTCCACCCTTTGGACTGTCTGCTCTATCTGATTTTGGCCCTGGAAATAACAGAAAAACATGGGTATAAAAATGCTCATTACATGAACCTCTGTGCACTTGTGAGCTGGATGGAAGGCAGGACATCTTACGTGTTTGAGGGTCTGTCCAAAGCTGGACAGATGGAGGTTATATCGTTTTAAAATGTTGCACAGAACTTCAATTCGCTGTTTCTCCAGCTCCTGTATGATCTGAAAAAGCAGAAAGTACCAATGCTTTTCTGAGCCTATCATTCAGTCTC
>JBBBVU010000013.1:16217651-16236329 GCA_037177055.1 Atherinosoma microstoma
TATTTTCTGATGACGTTACCCAATTTAGAGCAATTTTATTATCATGCTCCGTGTTTTATAAAAAAAGAGTTACCTGAAATTAAAGAAAAATAAGTGTTGTTAAACAATTAGCTGTAAATGAATCGAAATCGAATCGAATCGGAAAAAAAATCGAAATCGAATCGAAATAGACTATTGTGAATCGAATCGAATTGATTCAGGGAATTAGTGATGATACCCAGCCTTACTTAGCAGATACAGTGCAGTCATGGGGAAAAAAATAATCATTTTTTAATTACAATGACAAAATTATTTCATTCACCTAACAATTAATGTAATTTCAATGTGTTTAAACATGAAAAATGGTTCTAACTTGGTTTGTAAGTCACTATAATTAGCTATCGCATTCTCCACATGCTACCACTCAAACGTAGATACTGACTTGAGTGTTTTTCATGCAGTGGTCTTTGTAAACAGTAATTAGTCACTTCAACATATCTCTTAATTATCTTTGTAAGTTGTATTATGTCAACAACTTAAGACTGGAGGCTGATGCTCAGCAAAACTTACCTTTTTAAGAAACCGCACTCCATAGGTAAATATGTATAGGTAGAATGTAAATCTCCACCTAAAAAAAGACAAAACAAAAAAACTATGAAAAAATATATTGAGTATAGGTGGATAATTTGACTTATTTACCTGTCTTAGGGCAAAAAACACTAAAATTTTTAATATTTTTTTGTCTTTCTACAGAAACCTTAAAAAAATCTTTGGGTAATTAAAAAGTTCAAAACTTGCCGGTTACCATCCATTCTCTTTGCCCCAGGAGAGGAAGGAAAATAACCAAGAAAAGAAAAAGGAATAATAACCCGGGGGGAAATAAAATTTACAAGTTTACATCGGCGTACTGTTTACCAGATGGAGATAATTCATGAGGAACAGGGAGTGAAAACTTACGTGAGGCTGCAGCTCTCTGCTGGACAGGTAAGTTAATTCAGTCTAACAGTGAAGTTTATTTTGGCGTTATGTTAGAAACAGGGCAGGATAGTCCAGCAGCTACTTTATCCTCCTGTTTGGTCGGATCATTTAATGTCACTTGGTATATAAAAGGGCAGATGCTAATCTGTTAGCCTACAGTGGAAAAGCTCCATTGCTACGTTACAGCACGGGATCTTCCTCTTGCAGCGCGGACAGGTTCACTAAACCCTGCTTTCACTGCCTCTCCCTCTCCCTCCTCGTCTTCCTCTCCCTCTCCCTCTCACTTCATCAGATCATCTTTGAGTCTACAGGTCACAAAAAAAAAAACGATTTCACACAATGACGTTAGCCATTAGCAGTAACTTGGCACCAAATACATGGAGGGAATGCTTGTAACTTATCGGCATCAATAAGGAAACAGAATTATATCGTTCTGTTGCTTATCACCTGACAGGACACTCCAACTTGTACAAGATGTTGACGTTTTCGCATTTATGACTCTCCAAGGCTTTGGTAGTGGTAGTAACGTGCATAAACGGTGAGGCGCCAGAGAGCACCGCTCGGTTGTTTGGATTCAATTAGCGCACCACTAGATGGGATCAATTATTACACACTGGGGCTTGAACAGCTTTTAGTTGTTTTCTTCAGTTTTTCCTTTTTTATTTCCAGATTGAGTTAAATTTCTTTCAGCTGAAGGCTACTTCAATTAATAAATTATAGATAGACATTTCTAATTCAGTAGTTGGTAGACATACATTCACACCACTTCTGAAGTATAAGAAAAAAGGAAAGAACAACCATGCATTGTATAATGTAAAGACCACCTAAGGATATTTAAATGAATCCAATTTTTGCACTACCCTGCTGATGTAGTTTTTCCCCATGGTTTACCCCACTAAGACACATTATGTGGTTGGTCTTCTGACTTTCCATACTTCTGCAGAACAAGAAGAATCACTGAAAATTGGACATCAGTCACATCCTTGTGGGGAAGTCCATTCCCAACCATCAATTCTCTATGTTTTATTAAACCCTGCATATAATTTACAGTAACAACTGCTACACAACGTTAGTGATCATGAGGTCTGGTTCTAAGCTTGACAGGGAAGAAACTGCTTCAGCTGACATGACTGTGATCAAAGACTTGCTAAAAAGAACATGTGCATAATATATTGCCAACTTATAACACTCAGACAAAAAAAGGGGATCATTTAAAATGGGCCGACTGGCAAACCTTAAACAAAGTTGTTCCTGTCTATGTATAAATATACAGATGTGTAAGTATCCATATTTCTTTTTTTGACTTTATCATAAGCCAACAATAATCCTTACATAACAACAAACACTGAATCTGCTGACAAATCATTGCAATCATCGGCTATCTTTGTCTCCGGATTTTTCTGTCCACAAACAGCTGAGCTTTAAGATGCATACCTTTAGTGGATTGAAATGCCCACGTATTGTATACATTTTACACTTTTGTTCATACTTTTTTAATCAAAACATGGACAAAAACACCCACTGGAAGCTGTGACAGAAGCTGCACAGGCTGTCATGTGAGACCAGTTTTTGCATACTTTAAAGTTTGTGCAACATGGTTGTTCCAGCTGACCTCAAATCAAAAACACTTTGACATACTCAGCCCTGAAGCTCAACATCACATGAACATTCAAAAAGGAGAACAGTACACGCACATCAAGCAGAGCCGGTCCCTTTGTGTGGGTGTTTGTCCAAGATATTCGGCTGAACCCTTTAATGGATAGCCTATCAGATAAATTGTTACCATGTTAATATGATGCATATGGGAGCCATCATTAGCTGCTTTCTGTGCTTGATCAAAAGCATTGTAAAACCAAATTAAGTGGACGAGTCTACCTGGCACACAGTAAAGACTGTTGCATGGCAACTGGTTGATTAAGCCTGCAAGTCTTTTTCAAGTGTTTCTGCTATGTATGTACAATCACAATGACTCACAACTGCTTTCCTTGAATAGATTTCTTTTTTTCTGACATCATGCATAGTGAGTTTTTGTCATTAAGAGTAACACTTTTTTAGATACAGTGTAAATAATAACCAAATTCAGACAGTAAACATGAATTCTTTATTTTGATTATCTAAGAACTACTATCTATTTTCCTAATCTCTAGTAAAAGCAACTTGCCAATTACACTAATTAGTACTGTGAAATAGTTGTGGTTAACTTAAGCTCATGTGCTATGATGAACTTGTCACATACAAAACTTTAGAAAGTTTATGCAATGTATAATTAGAACAACACTGTCTTTTCTTTTCTTTTTTTTAGAACAGCTTAATCTGTCATCAATGAATTGTTAGGGATATTGGATGAAACTCTTCACATCTTGGAGGAGAAAATAATAGTAGGTGGGATTTAAATTACCCAGAACTGCACTTATCAATGATTTATTTCTCGATTAATCTAATGATTATTTTTTCGATTAATCGATTAGTCTATTGATTATTTTCAACAAAATTACCCCTCCCTATTCTGGCAAAATGTCCTAATATGCGTGTCCATGGCACACCCAAAGTAACCGGGAACTGCTCTAAAACCATTTGCAGTAAATGCTTGATTTTTCTGAGCCTTTAGTCTTTCAAGGGGTTAAAAACTCAATAATGAAGACAGCTTTACTGTGAGCTTTCCTGCCAGTGATGATGTAAAATCGTGAAAGAAAGCTCATGCTGGCTTGTTCAATTTGACTTCTCCAGGTGGGTAGTCTGAACAGCAGCTGGCTGCAACTGTTTGCATTCATGTGGCTCAACGAAACAATTAGCTGTGAAGCTCCAGCTTTGTCAAAATTCAGCTGCCTAGAATCCCGTCATAGACATCTGTGTTGCTCTGCCTTTGTTTATCTTCTTTGTTTTAGTTAGATCTGTTCTGTAATCACATTGAAAGTGAAACCTTGCAAATGGACTATTACTTCAATAAATAAAAATGGTAAAAGTTTTTGGAATGAATTGGTAAAACTGTCCTAATTCATCAATTCATCGTGTTCACTAACATGCTTATCACTTGTCAAGTTGATGTCTGGCGAGTGGCTTAAGGGGAGTCGTGCTGGTTAAGAGGTATGAAAATCACACACCTGCATATCAGTTAGAGTAAGAACATTACTGACGAGGCTGGTAATGTCAGCTGCTAGTATTAGCCTGCTTCTGCAGAGTTTATATTCATTTTGGAGAATCTATTCAAGCTTAAGAGGGTGATTAACATTAAGAAAATGACTGCTGCTTGTTTACCTGTAGACTTACTGGCATGATTATGCAAAAAAAGTTTCCTGAAAGGATAGATCATTCTTGTTTCTGTAAAGTAAGCATGTGATAGTAAGTAGAGTCTGATTGAATAACCTTTTTGTGTTTAAAAAAGTTCCCAACTGACTGAAATGACCGGTAAATATCTCAGCAGTGACCAAGATAAGAGCTGTTTGGATTCTCTAAATAATAAGGGATTTCAATGTTTTTATTACCTCCTTTAGCACATTAAATACCAGACTATCCTTTATAAGAGAAAGAATATCATTCCATCCCACAATCCTTTGTAGCCACAACTTTCAAAATGATGCAGCATTGTCTTTATCCAGCTGTACTAACTTCAGTTATGTGAATTATTATTAAATTAATGTGAGCAAAGAAGGTTGAGTGTGATCAACTTGTGATGAGGACATCTTTCAATTTTGTGTCTTTTTTCCCTTTTTATTTGGAAAATAACCAGCCTAGATAATAAAAATGATATTTTATATTATATTTAAATTATATCATGATATCGCCTCTGTGTAATAATGCAATAAGATCTCATTAGATTCAGATTTGTATCCCCAAAATTGTGGCAGGATTGTCCTTGCAGAGTGGTTGGTTTTTTAAAGGATTTTCCAAACACTTTTCTTCAAACCCCTAAATTTTTCTGACTACCTCAAGGAAAGGAGCCCAGAAGAATGCAAAACAAAGTCTGTTTATTTTTTTATTTTTTTGTTTTTTAAAATTATTTGACCATACCCTACTCAGCTAGAAAAATACCCGACTAACTAACAATGGCAGTGTAAGTATATGGAAATTAGTTAACTCGTTTAGATTATGTAGGATAAATATATTGGTCAAAAAGGAAAAACTGTTCCATAAATGATCCATTAAACAATGTTCCAACTGTAAGTGGTGACTATATACTGTATCAGTAAAATGAAAACCTTTACAAATGTATGTCATAACTGACTTAAATTTTCATTTATTTCCAAACATTTGAATGAAGCAAATCCAAGATGAACATATAAACTATATTGGGTGATATTAAAGCTTGTTTTCTGTCTTTGGATGCAAAGAAAGAAAGCAAAATCGAGCAAAGTGCATTATTTTGCTTATAATAATCTGTGTGCTCTCAGTAAGCACAAAAGGGGGAGGAAGATGAAATCAGACAGCTAGGGTTTTTTAAAGACATCAGAGGATACTCCTGCTTCAGCCTATCTTGACAAGGGAGAGCTGAAGAGAGGAAGTAGTGTACAGATTTATCATTTAGTCTGCCATTTCATAAAGCTGCATCTTTTTTTTCAAGATCAGTCTTTGTTAGCATTTCTTATGACAATAGGTTTCTTATGAAAACAAGAAGCTTGAATGTCTCATTTTTCTGCTGTCTATCTGAGAAAAAGGAGTCTATAACCCAAGCCTGTAAACAAAAACTCCAAGCTGTGTCTTCATTATTTCCCGACCAAATGTGCCGACTACATACTCCCTGTTTGCATAATGAACAAAATAGACAACAGATCAGCCATCCAGTCAACTAAGGGACAAAGAATCCTATCAGTCTGCAACAGCTGGGCAAGAGGGCCTAATTACAGCACAATCACTGCTGGAGGGACTGAAGTCAACCTCGTCTAGAGACCTGCATCAACCTGGACAGAAAACTGCAATGCCTGAGGGTGTCTGCTGTCAATAAAGCTGAAGGCAGATAACGGCTTTGGCACAGTTGGTGTTTTAACGGAATGAAATCCAGCTAAGCATGTTAAAAAATCCCACACATATTCCAGAAAAGCATAAATCCAGTCTCTTTTTGTGGGAGAGAAAGCTTTGTTGTTTTTTTTCAGATTCCTCCAATGGGGTTGTCCAGTGGTCAAATCAGCCAAATGTGTTCTCCTGACTGAACAGCAGCCTCAGGCGGATCAGAGGATGTGAGGCTCGCTGTGTCTCAAACTGCCAGATTTGCTCCACTGGTGTCAGACATGACTCTGCTCCGACAGCAAAAATTCACTCTTTGGCCTTAACATCACACCGATAAGTAACTACAATCTCCCTGATGGCAAACGCTTTACTGCAGATTAGCCAATTCCCTATTACAGACTTCAGTGGGTTTGTTGGTTCGCAGTGGGATGTCATTACAACAATTAAAGATGGAGCAACACCACCACTAATGATACTACTCTTCTAGGACAAATGAGAGACAAACCAAGTTTTCAAAAATGAAGGCAGTATCATTGTTCGTTGAAAGACTAAATCAGCATTTCTGCTTCATGCAACATGAACACCTCACTCTAAGTTCTCAGGAACTGGAACAGCCATTCTAAAAGCTCGATACATTTCCTTCACCATTCCCATTCATCTAAGCTGTTTTGTAAGTGTTATTTTTTTGGCAGCCCAAAAATTGCCTCTGATTCCATTTAAAATGAAAATGAACTTGTAAAAATGTGAAACTCGGTTCAAATAAAATGATCATTCTACTTTTACTACTGTCAAAGTGTGTGTTATTGATATATGGCAATGTACAGCCTATTCAAAACATTCAAATCAGTCTCCACTCACATAACCTGTACTAAGCCAACATGAAGCACTTATGCAGATGCCAACATGAAGCATATATTATGATCACTGCAATGGATTTCCTTGAGAGGTTACAAATCTGTGATTTGTTTTTACATAAACATGAGTGACCTATGCAGAGAGAAACACCTTGCACATATAGGTAATCTTACATGCTTTCACAGAATCTGGCGAGAGTGCTTGGCTTCTCCTGGTTGCGCCGCTGTCTAAACCAACGTTGGATGGTGCGCACATCCCAGTCAAGCTGCTTAGACAGACCCTCCAGCCTCTTCTCATCTGGGTGCTGGCAAGACAAACAGCCCAACGTGTCAGACTCATCTTTTGTTGGGAGTATGAATTATGAAAGTGTAACCGAACATCATGAGAAGTCATACGCCACCTTAGTTATAGCAGTGAAAACCTTCTCCAGGATGGCATTGGGCTGTGCTCTTTGTGGCCCATTGGCTTGGATCTTCAGGCCCATGGCACATGGTCTTGCAATAAACCTGCAATAAATAGACATCATTTTATAACAAACCGATACAGCACCTTTCTGTGATTATTTAAGATTTGTTGGCTCATAGTTAAACATACATCTCTCTGTTCTAAACAATTTTTTTTCTACCTAAGCAGCTCAGTGACCAGAACAAAGCTTGTAATATAGAAAAACAGTTGTGTCAAGTTGCGGTTGTGAAATTTTGTCGAATAAAAGAGGAAGTTGTCCTTCTTGTCTTGCAACTGAAATTGTCTGATAACGTGCTGATAAAACACTCCAACTGTCATGAGAAAACTGTGGAAAGCCAGTAGACAGGTAGTTAACAGGTAGCTGTGTGCATAAACAAATCCCTTACAAAAGGCACGAATCAAACACTACTAAGTCAAACATAAGAGTTTCTGTCTCAGATTGTCGAAATACTCTTTTATTTAAGGGAAGAGATTGAAAATAATTTTTAGGGAGGAAATGTGAGGCCTCACTACTACTTTCTAAAGAAACTCCTATGACAACAACTGCAGTGACCATCATGACTGTGTACCATGCTGATTATGATTATATGGTAACAGTCCGATGTATGGTGATGCAACATGCACCACGACACTGAAAGGCTAGTCTGAACTAAAATAAAAAAAAAAATGCTACGAGCTGTTAAAGGAGCCCATCTTTTTCTTAAACTAAAATATAGGTTTAGGCTATGGGGGCAGGCAGGTATGGTAACTTGGCTGCACCGTGAGCTCTAACAGATGCACCAAGAGGCACACAGCGTTGTAGGGCCTGCAGAACAAGGGTGATCAACCATGGTGATTTGTGGGCTAACCAGATAACATGCCATTGTTTAGGAAACAGACTCAGATATAAGGAGAGCGGCGCGTGCCGCACCGTTCACCAGAACATTTAATCGACGTAACAAACCGTGTCCCATCTACCTGGTTGAACGCGTGTGCTCAGACCCACCTTTCGAAAACCAGCCGTATCATAAAGATGCAGAATGCTAAAGGACAAGCCAAATAGAGATCCTCGGCTTGCGGGAACGTTGCCTCCTCTGTGTTTTTTAAGTCAGCCCAGGTTACATTATGAGGGAGCCAGAACCGCTCATTCCAAAACCACGCCAAAATACCAGCCATCTCCCTGCAGCAGACAACGAAGAGGAAAGGATAGTCTCGCTGTTTCTTGGAGGTTTCTCACAGGCGACCAGACTCAGCTGATGATGAGATATCCGTGCGAGACCGCCGTCAGTCCGTCCGTTTCCCCTCAGCTATCCTGGTGTAGGGAAGTAGACTCAATCAGCTCCTCAGCAACTGATTGGTGCGTTGAAATGTCATACAGTCAGTGCACGTTATGCCGGCTTTATTACTCACATCAAGCTAAATCTTTTGATTTATTTATTATTATTATTATTTTTTATTTTTCTAACCAACCATCAGACTAACACTCCTATGATGCACAGTAATGTGTGCGCCTTCCTGAACTGAATAGACGAGCTTGGGTGGCTATTTGTCCTATTTTATTGCTCTTGCTTTACAAATGTCATGTGATTGGTAAATCTAGGAATGACCTAAATAAAGAAACAAGGACTAATTTTAAAGCATCAAATCAGTACAAATCAAACTGATCGGTTGATCTATTGACGCCACATACTGAATAGGGGCTCAAGAATAACACAACACTATAAAGATAGCTACATACAAGCTTGGTAAACTCTGCCACCTACTGGCCGTTGTAGTGTAGGCCTAGTAATTAATAGACCCGATTCAATGACAATTTTCTTTTTCCAACAGTTGAATATATTTTGTGGTTGCTTTGTGTTTTTGCAGCGTTCCGTTTTTTTCTTTTGAATCTAACCATTGTGTGGTCCTTTTCTTTTATTCCATTCTTTTCTTTGTAGTTCTTTTTTTTCTTTTGCTCATGTCTCTGTATTAACCCAGTAATGCATATTTTGTGCATCACTGTGGTGATCTTTGTGGTTGTTTAATTGATTTTCCCCGAAAGGAATGTGAACATTAATTTTAAAAAAGCTGTCTGAAGGCTAATTTAGGCTACTCCCTGGTCCCTTGGGGGCCCGTGCCCATCTGGCCCGCTCAGCAAAGGCCTCCAACACCTAAAATGACTTTTAAGTCAACTCAGAACAGATTTAAAACTGTAGGCTAAATACGGACAGCCTATATGGACTTGAGATTTTTTAAATATATTTCCCTGGAACTTTTCTTCAATTGTTTGAACAGTTTTTTTCTTTATTAGGCTAGTCAGTCACATAACATTAAAAAGCGCATTCACTGAAATGTCATTTTTTAGAAAACATAGGAAGGCAAGACGCAATTTCTGCTGCAGAGGTTACTGATTCATCAGATTGTAGATAAGCGTGATGGCGCCATCTGCTGGCCAATTTGAACCACTTCACGGTCTAGCTTTGACATTAAATCGTCACATGTACAGTACGTGTCACTGACAACCTCACAAAACGGCTGCCAAGCCGTTTTATCTGATAACGACCAAATCAAAGTTTAGATAGTAATTTGATAAAATTATTCCTCAATTTATGACACGCATCATACGATTTCTGCTGTAGCCCCTTAACATGTCTGTTTGTTTTCTAAGAAGATTAATAGTGATTTTAAATGATATCTTCCTGCATCTAGTGACACTTCGTTTTGTCAGCTGAGAATGTCTAGTAGTGCGCGCGAGCTGCGTGTGAATGTGCGCGCGCACGCGTGTGTTCCGTTATTTTCCGGGTTGTGCTCAGTGAGAGTGTCGGCGGTAGTTGTTGTGCTACAGCTGCCAGCTGACACTTCCACCGAGGAGGTGAGGTCAAACTTGACTGTCTGTCTCTCCGCTCGTCAGTGTGTGATAGAGGCTGCTAACTAGCGCAGCATCATCATCATCATGGCGGATCAAGGCGAATCTACAGTTCCCGTCCACTACCCGCAAACGACGGTGACAACCAGCTGGCCAATTACCAGGGAGTCGTACGAGCTGCAGGAAGTCATAGGTTAGTACCCGGAGATGAGATGAGCCCTAGTTTTTATCATGGAAAGGCACCCCGCTGCGGGTTATCAGTCGTGAGTGACGACGAGGGCCTACCGGCATTTTTCATATGCAGCTACCTCTCACAATGCTTTGCAATGCGGATGTTAACAGACAGTCAGACTACCGGTCTACAGATGTGTTCCAACAAAACGGAATTAGTTTTGCTGTGGGGGTGTAAATGTCACATTGAGTCCCCTTTTCAGCGGATCGGATTAAACAAAGTCACTCCAGTGATTCCACTTTGAAGGCACGTGTCTAGTTTATTAGTTATTACTGAAATCACAGATGGAGTTGCTTTGCTGGACTGTCTTAGTGGCAGAAACAGACCATACAAATCATTTCAAGTGGGTATTATTAGAAAATGTACTTTCTCTAATAATCATGCAGCTGTCAATTACAATTATTATGATAATGGAAACAGAATAGTTGTTTTTATCATCGGTACATTTGGACTGCAACTAAACTTTCATGGATTAGTCATCATTTAGATATAAGCAGACAGCACATTTCTCTAAGAGCAAAGCAGCTCTGTTTCTATTAATCTAAAGCCTTATGGAGTATTGATTATGTTTGGCTCCAGACTTATAAATGATCGATTTTACTCCTTCAACAAAAGGAAAATCTGAAAACATAGTTATAAAGCATTGTACAATACAACTTATCTTCCTACTACTGTATGAAAAAACATCTAGTTTGTAGTGTCATATCCATAATGTATCTGATACACACAACTAGTTACATATAATACACGGTATAATGTTTTAAGCACTCTTTGAGAGTGTTAAGGTAAAAGTCATTGGGAAAAGTTGTAGAACGTATCTGTGCTGAAGGCTGGGTAAAATTCCAAACTTGCATACGACAGTATTCCAAAATCCACACAAAATGATAATGGGAAGTCATGATGCTTCGTGATGGGATAGACCAGTTTTCACTGTCTTGCATTGGGGCCCCGCTTATGACTTGTCACAGCACAGGCTGTTCACGAATAACATGTGGGCTTTCAGTCTGTTATACATGTTGGTGTCATGTCATGACAAATGAATGTGTTTGATTTATGGCATAGATATCACTTTCTTTAAACATTTTCAAAACTAACTGTTCCATTATTTAGAAAGTTTATGTAGTTAAAATTTACACATAATGTTGAATTTTAGTGTTTAGCAATGTCAGTATTTAATTAATTTGAAAAAACAAAACAAAAAACAACAAAACAACAGACACTAAGTAAAGCAAGTTTTAATTCATAAAATGCTAAAAAGGCTCAAAAGGAAGTTGTGTGTGTGTATTTTCAGCACATGCATGTACTGTGTAGGTGCACTGACATTTCATATCATTAGTGATAAGAAATAGCACCACAGCTGTGTGTTGCTGACTGTGATGAGTAAGTGAGACCACCCCTCTCTGTACTCACAATCAGTTGGTTAGCAGCCAGATCTCACATGTTATTCACTATTCCTTATCTATAACTAACAGTTGGCAAGCATTACGCTCTTTCATGGTGTCTTTGTGTGAACAGCTCCATTACTCCGCAGCACAATCTGATTTGTAATAAATTCATCGTGTTAAAAAAAAGATGTGCGCTTCCACGTGTCTAATGTTTCAGCTGCCACACATGAAAGATGAAAGCTGTAACCTTAACATGAAAGCTGAGACAGTAGGCCAGACAAATACACAATATCACAGAGTATTCCAGATGTGTTAGATGTGAGTCCCTCTTGGCCCATGCTTACTTTCTCATTGCTGTGTTGTGGCTGTGAATCCAGGCAGCGGGGCCACAGCTGTGGTGCAGGCAGCCCTCTGTACCCCTAGACAAGAGCGCGTGGCCATAAAGAGAATCAACCTGGAAAAATGCCAGACCAGCATGGATGAGCTATTGGTGAGTACAATAAATAGGGGCTGTTTTCTCATGTGCATGTTTCTGTCCCACTATCAAATGCTGTGCTGCTCCTTTATCTCCAATTCATAGTATTGTTTTCTTTTATCTGTAAATGTGTGCACTGTGTGGACATTTGTTGCACAGAGGTGCCAATTGATTTACTCAGATTCTTACAAATCATTATTAAGAAGCAAATATTCCCATAGAAAGTGAAATGTCTTAAATATTAATCTGCCATTTGTCTCTGCCAATAGAAAGAAATTCAAGCTATGAGCCAGTGCTACCACCCAAACATTGTTACATACTACACCTCCTTTGTAGTGAAGGATGAACTTTGGCTAGTCATGAAGCTTCTGAGCGGAGGTAAGCTTATTGCTGGTTAAATTATACATTAATGTACAGATACTACTTTAATCTGTAATGCTGTTTCACATGTCTGCTCTATCGGCTAAACAGGGAACAGACTAATGTAGCTGCTGCGTGTATCTGAAAAATATCTGATTATTTCACAACTACAATAACTATATTGATACACAGTTAACCTGTCGGGATATTCAATGAGCAAGAGGCCCAAAAAATTCTTGACTGCAAGTTTTGATCAATAACAATTCTGCTCTAATGATGGTGTCATGGCTCTCAGCTATAAAATAATTAAATAGTGTTATTTATAGATAGATGATATACAGCATGGTTACATGTATTCAGGTTTTACTAGAATCAACAATCATGAAATTATTTGGTGTCTCGGTCATAAATTAGCTGACTCATGTGTCTCATTAAGGAGTGAAAAAAGGAAAACAAGAATGTTTTTTGTTTTCTTTTCTGGTTTATGTTCAGGCTCTATGTTGGATATAATTAAGCATGCAAGCAAAGAAGATGATAAAAATCGAGCTTTAGATGAGCCTATCATTGCTACTATATTAAAGGAAGTTCTCGAGGGCCTGGACTATCTGCACAGGAATGGACAGATTCACAGGTAACACTTTTAATGTTTATTAGACTTTTCCTGTTTGTTCACTGTTATCTTCCACAAAGAACTGACAGCTAAGTGAGTCTTTGTATAAAGCAAGTAAAATATGCCCGTGAAAGGATTTGACTGACACGTTTAGTATCTCGTTATCCATCCAGCCTGAGGCTAAACTTTTGGTTTATAGTGAATGAAAAAAAAAAGAGAAAAAAAGTTAATTCATCATGCCTCTGCTCAGTTGTTGCATTCTGTACACTTCCTGTGTTTCAAGGTCACTGAGACCTAGACATAAACCTCTGTCATCCCCTTGGGCAGAGTGCTAGATAGTGATGGTCAGTGGGACTTGTTAGCATGAATGGAAAAATCAATGCAGCTCCACGTGACTTTGATGTTTCATGCCATTATTGTTTCGTTAACCTCAGGGATGTGAAAGCTGGGAACATACTACTGGGAGAAGATGGGTCTGTTCAGATTGCAGGTTTGTTGAACACGGTACTTTTGTAATATTAGATGCCTTTCTTTACTTTTAAAAGCCCCTATTATGCCCATTTACTGGTCTATAAGTTATCCTTGGAGGGGGGGTCCACTAATTATATACCTTATTATTAAAATCACACATAAGTTTTCTCTGACTGTACATTGCCGCAGCACCTCTTGTCCTATTCTGTTTGAAGCACTCTGTTTCTGTCTCTTTAAGGCCCTCCTATTGAAAGGGCCTGGCTGCTCTGATTGGTCAGCTGATTGGTCAGAATCATCAGCTGCTCATTTCTTGTTGAGGTGTGCTAAACTAGCCACAAGGCAGGTATAACGTAGATGCATTTCATGGTGACGTTTTCTTTACGGAAGAAAAACCTTGGACTACAATTAAAGCTTTTCATGCAGTTCAGCAGCAGCAGCATCTCCTCTGGAAGAGAAGACCTCCCTTTGGTGCAGACTTTAAGCTTGGTGACATTGCAAACCTTCCACAAAAATCTGTAATATCACTGACAGAGAGGTTTCCCTTGCATTCGTATCTTTGTAGTGACACTATTTAAATAGCTTAATTCTCAACTCTCAGTAGCAGCCAGACACTGAGAAATGATATTCTGACTGACATAAATAGACAAGTAAAAATATAAATTAACAATTGATAATGTTTAATATTAGCTGTCTGCCAAATACAGGTCAGAATGGTGATTTAAGGATTTTAAGACAGCAAATAGCTGTAAAGGTTAAAAACATTATCTAAGATTTTATCAGTAACTTATGAGTAATGTTTTTTGTTTTATCTACCTTTTTATAGATTTTGGAGTAAGCGCATTCTTAGCTACAGGGGGTGATATGACTAGAAACAAAGTTCGAAAGACATTTGTTGGGACGCCATGCTGGATGGCTCCAGAGGTGATGGAACAGGTGAGTGTATCTCATAGGAAAGCTGATGACTTTAAAACTGTTAATGCATGTTTTATATTCACTTAATGTAAGAGTATTACATCTGAACTACACTTTATTCTTATTTTGTGTCTACAGGTTCGAGGCTATGATTTCAAAGCAGATATATGGAGTTTTGGAATTACTGCCATAGAGTTAGCAACAGGCTCTGCACCCTATCATCGCTACCCTCCTATGAAGGTGAGTGATCTGAATGAATCATTTTATGTTATTAAGTAATTCTTATATCTTCTTGCAATTGCAAATGTTCCCCCTTAGGATTAATAAAGTATCCTATTGATATTGCAATTATATTATAATATTGCAATTTCCCTCTGGGATTAATAAAGTATTTTTCACTCCATTTTTTATTTAATTTCTTCTAACATGCTGGCTTAGAGAAGAGCAAAACATTGTCAATACATTCTTGGACTGCTAAACCTTCTCTTAACCTGTTTTAGTCTGTGGAGTTTCATCATTTGCAGGGAAAACAGTGGAAAGAGCTTATTTTAAGTTGCTGCAATCTGAAAATTCAACAACTTATAAGCCAGCTTCTTTTCTAAAGGATGCCTGCTTTGCTTTCCACCTCATTTCTGCTGTTTCCTGCTTTGAGTTTCTTTTCCTCATCTGCTTTGTGTATTTCTCTTGCTGTCGTAAGGGGGGGTTTGACTATTTTTCCTGTGTTTTCAGGTTTTAATGCTTACCCTGCAAAATGATCCGCCCACTCTAGAAACCGGTGTTGAGGACAAGGAAGTGCTTAAAAAATACGGCAAATCATTCAGAAAGTTAATAACAATGTGCCTTCAGAAGGATCCCGCCAAAAGGTTAGTGTCACATTCCACATATCAGCCTGATAATAAGGACTCGGTCCTGGTTAACATTCAGTGAGTTCTCAAAAATGTTTTTTTTTTTGTGTGTTTGTTATATCTCTAGGCCCACA
This sequence comes from Atherinosoma microstoma, assembly GCA_037177055.1. Lineage (NCBI taxonomy): Eukaryota > Metazoa > Chordata > Actinopteri > Atheriniformes > Atherinidae > Atherinosoma > Atherinosoma microstoma. The sequence goes on from JBBBVU010000013.1 coordinate 16,233,118, forward strand.
GCCGCAGAGCTTTTGAAGTGTAAATTCTTCCAAAAAGCCAAGGTATTTGTTTCATCTCAAATATTTGGCCCTCTGTCTGGTTTTATTATTAATGTTACGCTTGAGGCTTCATGTCAACTCCAACAGTGCCTCAGCTTCTCTGTTCTGGAGGATTTATATTAGTTTATTTTGCTCAGTTGTTCTTCGATACATTAAACATTGTTTGAAAAGCCCACACGTGACAATACTGATCAGAAATAATACATTTTAGGGAACAAGTGTTCATTCAAAGCTGACAACTCCATTGATCATTTATGTGTGTGACCTGTTCAACTGCTTCATTAATGTTGCTTTTTCAGCACATTTTTTTTTCATTAGAAAAAAAAAATCAGAGAGTAGATCATTTATATAGTACACTTCTCTTGTTTTCATCTACCCAACTTCTTCTAATACATACATTCACTTACATAGTAAGAATGAGCAGGATAGAGAAATAAAAACCATCAGTGACACCCCACAGAAACCCTCCACCCTTGATCTCATCTCAAGATTATGGGTCAGTCACACAGCGTGTTCTTTCTTTAACTAAGCTGTGAGCCAAATCTTATGGTCAGAGTTATGCGGGTGATCTCATGCATTAGAGACACAGAAACTGATGTCATAATCATGATTTGTGGGTTGGAAAGCACGGTGGTGCAGCAGTTAGCAGTGTCCCTTCATGGAAAAAATGAAAAAATCCCAGCTGGGGCTATTCGCTGTCAAATTTGCTTGTATTTTTTTTTTTTTTTTTACAATCTTATGATTCATAGTATAATAGATTAGACTGTTTACATTGCAAAAAAGTTATTTGTATCAGATTTAAACCAAAACCCTTTAAATATGAATTAGCGGGATTAAGTTGTTAATAAGGTTTAAAATTATACTAGTTTAGTCACTCCTAAGGCCTTTTGCAACAATCATGATTTCCCTCAAATCTTTAAAAACGTTCACCAATCCCTGCTGATTATCCTCTATGCCCTGATATCTGAGGGCTCCCATTTAAAGAATAAACCCCTTGATGTTTTTGTGACTCATGATTCATTTTTGATTCATTCAGTCTGTTTGTTAACTTCTTTTGTTTTGCAGAACAAAGAATATCTGGTTGAAAAGCTTTTGAGTCGTGCACCAAAGATTTCTCAAAGAGCAAAGAAGGTATGTTTACAGAAACATTTCCTCTGAAATAACTCAGTTATTGGCTAAACATGAATAAAATGTGGCAGGGATCGACTGAAGTGTCTCTTTCCACCAGAGTGTTGCATTTACAGTCAACACAAGCAATGCACACTGACTTTCTTCAGTACCTCAAACACTTTATGCCCTGTTGTGTAGATTATGTAAAAATATGGGCCACTGCCACGTAAGAGTCATGCTGTGCAGATGCACTGAGGCTTTTGTCGGTGTCTCCATGTGCAGCTTCCTGCATGTGTCAAGGCAAATGGGGATAAATGGATTGTTAACATTGGGGGAGCAGAAAGGAGAACATTATTGTTCGGTTTGCTTGCTCTGCTGCCCACTGGTCACAGTGTCCTGGGAGGAAGTGCAGTTTTCAGGCACAGCTGATATTAGATTCACATAATACATTTGCATGGATGGCAAGGACATGAGCAATATCAGAGTCCCAGAAGGCCGAGGTGGAAATCCACTGACATGGTTGTTAAGTCTTAAAACACATTATTTCTCATTGGCTTTCAGCTCAGCCTGAGATGCTGGCTTTTACTGTTACCGCTTAATGTTTTAATGTTTTTATTATGGAGTTATTATTAGTTTATACCTTTGTTGTGTTTTACCTTTGCCGTTTACAGCACTTTGGTTGACATTGTTGTTTTTAAAGTGCTCTACAAATAAAATTGGATTGGGTTGGGTTGGATGGTTGGGAGTAAATGGAGGGCATAGAGACAGCATGGCCATTACAGTGCATGACGTTACAATTACGCACAAACAGGGTAGTGTGGTATGATGTTGTTGATGGTTCATGTGGGTACTACAAGTTTGTAGCAACAAAGAGGGAAAAGGGGATGACTGCTGAAATACGTATTTGGAAGTCCTATATCAAGCATAGCTGCCACCCTCCAGTTTAGACTATCAATTTACAGTCACGCAAATTATGTAAGATCAGATCTAAAATGAGCCTCAGTAATGCTGATTGTCACAGCATGACCTTTGTCAATGATAAATAGCTCATTGAAACAAGTAACAATGCTTGTAAGTGTATTTTTAGACAGTGCGATCTATGTACTATACCAAAATGAAGAGGTGCAATAACTGAATTCTTACTATGATTAATTCACTTCATTTCTATACGGGGAGTAATGTTAAAAGTTTAGAACAGAAAGCTCCATTCAAGTAGTCAGTCACTTGATATCTTTGGTGGTAGAAATCTGTGAACAGCAGAGCCAATGTCCTTGCTATTTTGTGCTGATTTGACCTTCAGCATCGTCTCCATTCTTAACTCAGCAGCATTACCCAAAGCTTGCAGAGACAAGCAATACTGTAAAAACACTGCCATCCCTGGATGCTGCGACCTTAGCTGCTCCCAAACCTCTTTGTTCAGCTCCTCTCTGTACACAGCCACCTTAAATCGTTCGACCTCTGTGAGCTGCAGTATTTTTCTTCTGTCCTGTTGTACCTTTGTTCCTCTGTGTTCTTTTTTTCCTCTTCTATAGTCACGGTGAACAGGTGCGGTTTGACTCCTAGGAAACAAGTACAGTTTAAAAGACAGAAATTAAAGCCAGCTAGCTAGTCCCCTTCTCCTTTTACATACCCCAGTGAATGAAAAGGAGAAGGCAGGTTCTGTCACCAATAAAATAATAAGAGATGTTATCAAATAAATGGAGGGAAACTTTCAGGAACTAAAATTAAGGTAATGGGAAGGGAGGAAATTGCTTTTTACAGACCTAAAAAAACCAAGGATTTAATAAGTTTTAGATATAAATGCAACAGGATTACTTTGTCACATGCTTACATGTGAGATAAATAACCAGTAGAGGGCACCATGACACACACAATAGAGCCTCTGACTGAGAAAAGTGCAGACTTTGTTGTTTATAAATGTGAGCCATTACAACCAATGCAGGCTTGAATTATTGATTTATTACATAACAAATTGAGTTTGAATGTGTGGTCCAGTGCAGCAGTAATAGTGGAATATGGAAAGGACTTTCTATGGTTGCTCTCTAAAGCCTGATATATATATA
>JBBBVU010000013.1:16249871-16261683 GCA_037177055.1 Atherinosoma microstoma
ATAAAGTCTGTGCTGTGGGTCACAACATTTTACTATGTGACCTTTCTGCTGTGTTTGTCTTGTAAGCATCTCTGGAGAGTCAGTGAGGGCTCAGTTGGCCTTGTCATGTTGCCATATTGGCATGTTTTCATTTGCTAAGTTGACATCACTGCAAACAGTGTGAACGCCTCTGCATCTCAACCCTGCATTCCTAAGCAAAGAATTATGAGGGCAGTGTCGCAAAACCCAGGGAGAGAGAATAATTACCCTCACAAGGGGACCAGTTCATAAGGCTTTATGTATGCATTTTATGGAGTGTGTGGCTCTATGGCAGCTTTATGGCTGAAGTAAAAAAACAAGAGATCAACATAGTCTCTGAGCTCACAAAAACTGACCTCTTTTGATAACACTGCCTCCATGTTTATTGGACAACTGCAGACACCCAGAGTGTCAGATGTCTCCTCCAGATAAGGTGTGATACAGCAGGTGTTGGCTCACTATTCTTACTTTACTTTTTTGAGGAAACTTATTTTCTGTAGAGTTACAAACAAATCTCAGTGTAGATGAGATGTAGTACTGGAACTTAAATAAATAGCTGGTCAGGTGAAGTTGCTGTGTTAATCTTATTCGATCTATTCATTTTTATCCAGAATGACTGGATCTTATTCAGAAAGATGGATGATAAGCCTCGAGCTTGCACTGTATCGCAGGTCATTTTAAATAACTTTCTTTGGTATTGAGGATAGTGAGGCTAATCAAAATATAGGTTTCATCAATATAAAGAGCATAAATATGGAACTCTGCAGCAACGGAAGGTGATCATGTGGTCTGATGAGTCCAGATTTACTCAGTGCTGGAGTGATGAGCACATCAGAGTTAGAGAGCATCAGCTGTGCTGCACCCGTCATGCCTAGTGCTGACTGTACAAGCCTGTGGAAGCAGTTTTATTACCTGAAGTTATTCAGTCGGTCAGGTCTAGGCTCACCAACTTTCTGTGCGCAAAAACTTGAGTCAGTTTTACAACCACAAGTCGTAGCCCTATACAGAATGTTTGGCATGTCAATACAAGATCCTCGCGGAAAATTAATGCAACTCTCGACAGAAATAAATGTTGGGACATCACATAAGCTTAGTGAAACTATGTCATAGCAAACGCATGCCGTAATCAAAGGTAAAGATTGCCCAATATTAAATATTATCATATACATACATATCAGTATCATATATTTGAATAGGTTACTTTTTGTGGCCAGGCCGTGCATATTTACAATACTTGTTAACTATGCCATGTTCCTTTTGAATTCCATCTATACAAACTGTAAAGAAAAGAACAAACAGAAGGTTTAAACTGTTGTTTTTGTCACTCTGACAAACTGCATGCTAGTATTCTTCTCATGTGATACAGTGCAGCAGCTCTGGTAGTCATACTGACCTCACTGAAAACACTTGTGAAATGTAACAAACCTACATTATTTCCACTATCTTTTTTGCTTACATTATAGTGAGATCAACATTTGCACATTAAGATAGCAATAAACTTATCTCTTCAGTTATCTTGGTGTTATTTGCTAGATTCGCTTCTTTTGATCAGTGTGCTGGTGGTCATTTTAAAAATAATTCTGTCATTCATTTTCGAGATAAGGTCAGGCTTCGTTAAAACAAATAAGACAAAAATTAAATGCTGAACTTGAGGCATTAGACTGGGTCTTAACAAGCCAGTGGTAGTGTAGTGATAGGTGTGTGCGCTTCTTCTAAACAACAGTCTATAAAATGAATAAGTGTTAAAACAAAAAATTACTTGAATTTTTCATTTGAACAGACAGGCATATTTTTAAAAATCTTTTTTTACACAAAGATTGGGCTATAAACACTGCAAAGAAGATGCGCCCTTGTTATCCTTCAGTTGCCTTTATATAGTGCTGCATGCTTTGCTGTGCCGGCTCTCCTTACACTATGACACCAATTCAGTTTTATGGCTACTTCAGCTGCTAGCACAGAGGTGTAACATCTTTTCTGCCCACCATTCTTTCTCAGTATTTTGCAGTTAGAATGGTGAAGCACAACTAAAACACAATAGTCCTTACCATGGGTGAGTTACACAAGGCTCTTGATGAAAACCTAAGATTGGTTTGTGAGTTTGACATTTAGTTATGTCAGTGTTCTCCTCCAGTTTGTTTCAACACATCCCCTCCAAAGGGCAGAAAAGTAACTCAAAAAGAAAAACATAATGGTTTCTTATGAACTGATGGTTTCAGGAAATTTTGCAACTTTTGTCTTTCTTCTTCTGAAAATGAGATAACTAATTTAGTGAAATATACAACTTAAATTTTCTGAATTTTCAGCTACTTGCTTTAATAATCGGGGTAGTGAATGATCATCTCACTGCCTTCCTCTCCATGCAGGCTTCCAGCTGTGATGACACTGAGATCCCGGATGAAGTGAAGTTGATCGGCTTTGCACAGCTAAGCGTTAGCTGATGCTCTCTTCATGCCTGAAGCAGGTGAGACGGGGGAGACATTTCAGGGCAGACAGACTGAGGAACACAACACCACCACTTCCTGCATCCTTCCCAACACCCTCCCTGAAAACTCACTCCTCCTCCTCACTCCCTCACTCCTTTCCCCCCTCCTGCAAGGCCAAACTCTGCCACACCGCCCCACCTACACCTCCTTAGCGACGAACTTCCTGGCTCACTGTCCCCCAACCTTTAACCTTAACATTCCACCGCCCAGCGCACAGACCAGGATCAGGATACAGCCCAGGAACCAAAAGATGTACTCAGGTGGTGAAAGAAGGTGATTGAGATGTAGCTTATTTATTTGTTTTACTCATCTTTGTTTTACACCACATTACTGCTGTGTTCAGCAAAGTTCTCGTTAGTTATTGAAATTGAAGGATATATTTTTTCTTCTCACACTGTTTTGTTGCCACTGTGAAAACAAATTTGCTTTGACTCACATCTCGCGAGCACACTCATTTGTTACATTTCCCTGAGGTCTGTGTCAGAATGCAAAGATTTCGTTAATCATTGGGAGAAGCACATTTTCATAACAACATAATGAATGTCTTAAAAGAGATTGAGTTGTTTTATGTGTCAAATTCTGTTTCACAATGACAGGAATGGAACCTTTTGCTTGAGTGTGCAGGAAAAAAATGAGACCTGGATGCTACTGTGTACAATTAGCTGCTCTCAACAGTGTTAACGCTTCAAAAATGCTAGAGGTGCCTTGTTCATTTTTCTGTGCCTAAGAATGTTGTAAATGAGTGAGAACACACAGTGAGCAGAACCTGCTGATCGTCATTTCACCAATGTATTCCTCCAGCAATGACACAATTCAAGTGAACTATCTTAGCTTAATAAGGCAAGCTAAAATGCACTTTTGGGCTGAGTGTGTGCGCCTGACAAGCATTTACTCAGCCCCCTGGAGACAAGTTGACTTATGCGCTTTTGTCACCAGACAAATGAAATTGAACAGAACCTGCAGTCAGGCAATTTGTACTGGCTGATACAAGTTCAGATGCCAGGCTGATCCACAAAAACCACAACAGTTTAATTTTTGTTCCACAAAGTGCAGTAGCTACTAAATTGTACTGTATGGCAACGCATCTGAGGATGGAACCAAACGGCAACTTCTGAAAGTGTGATGAGCCATTTGTTTGTCCAAATAAGTCCAGTAGCTCTAAATTATTTTTAGGTATTGAGGTAGTAATATTAACTTCTCTAAAATCTTTATTTTATGAAGTAATTTATTGTGTTTTTTATGTACAGTACGTGTATCATTTCAGCATAGTTCCCCATTCCCTCTCTGTAATCAGCTAATGTCAAATTTCTGATGAAGAGCATCAAATAAAGCAATTATTTAAAAAATTGTGTTGAGTATTTTATATTATTATTGTTATATTACTGAGGTCAAAGTATCTATATAAAAATAATGTAATAAGAATGTCACTTACACTATATTATTTAGAGATTTGTGGAGAATTTTGGATTTACAGTGTTTTTCAATTAATTCAGGGCGGAAATTCTTGCATACACATTTATGTGTTCATAAATAGTTTTTTTAAGGTCTACTACAATTTATTTATTTTACATGCATTAATGCAGGAATCCAGTACTTGAGGGCCACTGTTCTGCAGGGTTTAGATGCTTCCCTGCTCCAACACATCTGATTCAAATTAAATGGATCCAACAGGTTTTTGTCAAGTTCTACATAGATGACCCATTAATTTGAGTCAGGTGTGTCAAAGCATAGAAACAGCAGCTCAGAGTTTGAGATCCCTGCATACATGTAAAAAACAAACAAACAAGAAACTTTACTGCAACACCATTTCAAATACTGCCATTTATCTCAAAGGAAAGAGGTCCAAAAAAGCTCAGTGTATAAAGAGGCAAATGGGTTAAGTAACAGACTGCACGGTGGTGTGGTGCTATCTACTCACAGCAACATTAGCTGGGGCCTTTTTGTGTGAAGTTTGCGTGTTTTCCTTGGGTATGCATGGGTTCTCTCCTGGTACACCGGCTTCCTTCTGCAGTCCAAAAAACATGCTTGATTGTTAAGTCAACTGGTGTTTCGATATCTCCCTAGAAGTGAGTGTGAATGAAATGAATGAAATATACTTTATTTATCCCTCTTAGAAATAAATTATTGTTGTTGCAGGTTATTTTTATTTAAAAAAAAAATAATAATAATAATGATACAAAAAAATTAATTTGAAGACGAATGGTTGTACTATGTCTGTTTGTTGCCCCTGCGATGGAGCAGCAACCTATTCAGGGTGTACTCTGCCTCTCGCCTAATAGCCACTGAGATGGATTCCAGCCCACAGGCTGTATTGAAACAGCATACTGTCAGTACTTGCTGATGCTGCCAAGTTTGGCAAAATGTAATCTTTTTTCCTTCCAAATAATAAATAGGTGTTACACATATATCAGATAAACATTCATCTTTGGAAAAAAATCATGAAAATTCTGTTTACATTGCAGTATCTGACTTGTCATCACCATCTGCTGAAAAAATGGAGACAGGACAGTTTAACTCAGCTTACTTTATAGCATGCCTTTGGTGAAGTCCAAATTAGATACCAGTGGTAAAAGGAACATTAAAGTGCAGTCGCCTTAATATAAGAAGTTTTAATTAAATACCAAAATGACTTATAAACAAACTTTTACGGGAGCCTTGAAAATAAATTTTTACTAAAAATATCTCAACAGACCCATGAGTAAGCAAGTAATTTAATATGAATTATTCAAGTATTTGATTTTTAATGTAAAAAAAAACAACATACAATATATAACAACAACCCCTTGTGGGATAGATGCATTCACAGTAAATGCCACATTAGCTTATAATACTACAAACCTCAGAAAAAAAAGAAAACCTGGCCATCAAAGCCACATTTTCTCAGAAACTGCGGAATTTTCCATGATGTGGTTAGCAGTAATTGATATACCAGAAGTGACAATACATCCAGTCTGTAATTGTCTCAGCTACAATTAAACCGATACTTGCGCGACAAGGTACAGTATTTTTTCTTGATGCGTGGAAGAGCTGTTGAGCTGAAACAGCTGCTGATGTACAGCACACATAACCAAGAGGAGCAGCTGCAGTAATGAGAAGCCTGTAGCCGAGGTGTATAATTACCTCAAGCTTGGAAATGTCAAAGTGGGAAGACAGGAAAATGCATCTAAAAACCAAAATATACACATAACTTTTTCAGAGAGAAAAGGCAATGTGATGATGACAGTATGTAAACAAAAACACCAGGCATATTTGTAATAAAAGCAGCAAGTATATAAATTCTCTTTTGGAAAATTGTCAGGTTATATCAGACCATCGTTTTAACTTACGTTGTGTTGGATATTGGTAATACACTGCAGCTTATTTTCAGCTTCATTAAAAAGATGGAGAAAGCGGAGAGCAACAGGAGAGCAGATGTCAGCAGCCTGGTTATCAGACTTACATTTGCATTCTTATTGTTCATAAGCTCTTCTAAACTTTTCTTTTAAATGTATACTTTATTGATTATTTCACATTCTTTTCTTTTGGCTTGCACTCCTGCAGGCGGGTCAGGATTCCGGGTCAGCGGCACCCGTGGAACTGGAGGAGATTCTTGCACAAGGACACTTAAACAGGGCAAGAGGTTCTGAGTGTGAGGGCTTGAACCAAGGCTGCCTGAATGACATGCTGTCTCTACTGATTAAGCCACGCCAATCAATTATATTTTTTCTGACTGACTTAATTTTCATTAAGAATGGTCGGCATGTTGTTGGACTTGGAGCAAAAAATCTTTGTGTGAGAATAAACACTTCACAAACCTCATGTAAATTCCTTAACAATCATGAGGGATAATCAGCATGAGTAGACGATGGTAAGAGGTCAATAAAGACATTAGTCATGAAAAAAAAAATTTCCGCAGCCCTCTGAGTTTTTACATTATCATTGGTCTTTGCCTCTTTTTCTACACTTGAAAAGGAGAAAAAAGAAAGAGAAAAAAAATTTAATAAAATTTGTTGTTCAGTAATCTGCATGTCCCCTAACATCTCAGGTGTTTTTTGCTGGACATGTCATTCCAAATGCGGTGCATCTCCTCCGGGGAGATCTGGTGGACGGTGATAACCCGCCTGTATCTGCAGAGACTGTAAGCCATTTTCCAGTGATTAAAACCACTGTTCTGATAAGGGTGTATACCCAGCTTACGCAAACACAGTCCCACATAAACATCCTCCAGGTGCAACAGTCTTGTGTGTAATGATGTCTTGTAGATCAGCTCGGCTACATCTGTTGAGAACACATAGCCTGTGCCTGAGCAGAAAGGTGGGTATTTACTTTCAGGATACAAGTCTCTGGGCATGTACCACTTACTGCGCATATCCCTGATGGGACCACCGTTTATCACATAGCCAGTAAAATATCTCCTTTTAGGCTTAGTGGTGGGCTTAAGGAGCTTGAAAATCAGATTGTCCATGTTGACAAAGATGTCACTGTCCGTCTTCATGACATACTGTGCCTTGGGGCAGAAAGTTGCCACCCAGCGCATCCCCATCATGGTCTTGAGGGTGAGATTATGGTAGGAATCGATAAAGTTCTCCACCACAATGTCATGGAAGATCTGACTCTCCTGCTCCACCATCTGATTCAGGACAGCGTCCGTGTTCCTGCCCAGCAGAAAAATTGTGAGAATGCGGATGTCGCTGAAGGTGCTCTCATCCCCCCAGGTCTCTCGGATGGCTTGCCGCGCATCAAACTCCTTGTGTGTGGTGCTGATGAGGATAACCAGGAAAGGTGCAACGCTTTCGCACTTCTTCGGCTCATTGATTGTAAATTCAAAGGCATGTGGGTTGAGGGGGCGGGTACGGATGTTGGTGAAGGTGAAGTTTTTCGGATGTTTCGCAGTCTTCCGTATAGGCACAGACATGTGGCCGACATATGTGGTTGTAGGGCGGGAAATACTCAGGTACCACAAAGCGCTTGCCCAGCAGACCACTGTCAACAAATATAGACATGACACTTTTGAAGGCATTATGCTGCTCTTAGGTGTATTCCGATGAGCTGGATCTTATAAGGCTTTCTTTCCATTAGTGATGTTCCACGCAGTGAGGCAGCATTAAGCTGCTCCAGCGTGCAGTTTGACATTAATTGTCAATAATGAATTACTTCAGAGAGAAGGGAACGCTGTTTGCGTTTTACTGCCAAGCGCTTTAAAACTGTATGGACATCCAGTTTCTCTTGGTGGTACAGCTTCTTCTCCATTTACATCTGAAAAAGAGTGAGACACAGGAACAGTACATCAGTATAAAAAATACATATGGCTCTAAAAATATATATTTGAATAAATCATGAGTTTTTTTTATTTATTTTTTTATAAATCCAATAAACTCAGCAGAGGCAATTCAAATATGAATAAGACCTACAGTGCAGATTCTGGTGTCAGCAACAAGTCAAACAAAAAAGGAAATGCCGCATAAAAAGGCACATTCAATTTGCACAGATAAATTACCCATGTATTAAAGAATATCACTACAAATTGAAAGAAATCATGAACGGAAATTCTATCTTTCAAGTAAATCTAGCTGGCAGAAAAACCCCCCACTCAGATTGAATCAGTTTCAAATATGACACCTCTAGATCAAACATACGGAAGCATATATCCCCCGCTGTCGTGTAAAAGTCACTGTTTGTCAGTTCTATCATTCATAACTGAAGAGCGGCATGCATCATTCAGTGGGAATGCACATTGTGAATAATGTTTTAACAGGGTTGCTATTTGTTGCAGTTTAATATTCATTTTGCTTTTCTGTGAATACAATAAATGTTCAAGTCAAAAGCTCAGGCATGCATGCCTGCAGGCAAGCAAAGTTAAATTTTGAGTCCAACTATAAGTTGAACTATTGCACGGTTTGCACAGTTTTCATTTGAAATGTTTTAGAGCAGAAATAATTTGATGTCTTAGAAGTGGAAAATACTGTATTGCAAGGAAAACATATGCACTGAAAATACAATGGAAGAAATAAATACCAAGGATGTATTGATTGAAAAATTCATGGCTGATACAATATTCAAAATGATGCCAATATCCATTTTGAAAATATGAATTTGGCTGATGGCCAATAGTCCATGCTGTTTGCTTTTGTAATTTATTAAATGAAATATGCAAACATAAAAATAAACAGTTGTAAAATGTTTCATATTTTAAATCACACTATTTCTTTTTTTTTAAGGATCACAAATGAATAAACACATGTATAAAACCCCCTTTATTACAACCCTTCACATAAAGAAAAAATGTTTTCTGTAATTTTTTGTAAATAAATAATATCTATTTAAAAGACTTTTTAACTATCACCAAACCTTCTGGATTTTTAATAGTTTCATGATATATCAAATTTTTATCCGTTCCAATAAAAATAAATATATCAAATTTAGTCAATTTCAGGGCAAAGTCAATGAAACACAATCCGGATATGCCAGATAAATATCTGTCACTGCCATCATTGATGGGTCCGACTGAAGTCAACAAGCTGAGCATCATCTGATAGTGATGTTAAATCTAATATTTCTGTGCATATTTACAGTATGTGTAATCAACTAAATATACAGTTAATTTGCAACAAAGGCTCATTTTCTTAGTACCTTTGCTATATGTTGTAGAATAGTGGTTTTAATTTTTGGTGGAGTGCAGGTATTAGGTAGAATTAAATAAAATAAAAAAAATAAAAAAAATCCACAAAAACCATCAAACAAAAAAAATAAACACAATATGTACAGTTTTGCCATATCATCATCTATTATAAATAACAGCACTTTCCTCTGAGTTTATCTTTTTCATTTCTATTTTTTTCTACATTTCTACAGTCATTTAGCAGATGCTTTCATCCAAAGCGATTTACATCTGAGTATACCAGTGAACCTGATTCCCCTCATGCAGCAGAAGGCATATATTTGAAGGTAAGAGGAGCCGATTGAGTACCAAGGGATTGGACTAAGAATTTGAAAATCTTGTATTTAAAGAAGAATCTTTAAAAAGGAACAAACTGTGACTACTAGTATCATAACTAAAAACAGCATTTTCAACATCCAGTACATGATATTTGTTTCCCTGGAGTAAATAAATACCCCTTTAAACCCAAACAAAAAGCAAAGTTATGCTTTGTAAGTTCTGCTGTCCTGTCCACAGCAGGCAGCCTTCTGGATGGCAGCCTGACACGGTGTCACAAAAGGAACACTCAACCATGATAAGCCTCTTCCCCTTCACTGATTTTTCCCCCCTGTTTTGTTTTAAGCTGTGCTGCTATACAACCTGCATGTTCTTTCTTGATCTTTCACCTTTCTGATATGAACACTGAAACAGCATTTGATTGTGTTCTTGTGCAGGTGGCTGAGCACCTATAGTACTGTACATGTTTACATGTACATCATGTCTTCAAGCTGTTGAAGCTCACGCTGAGTTTTCGTTTCATTCGGAGAAGATCAGAGTGCACTTTGTGGCAGAATGGCTACAATGCAGTAAAATCCATGTACTTATCTTCAAAGCTGGAAAGCAGCGGAAACCTTTCCAAGCAGACAAATGTAGCCATAATGACATAATTTGTGTTCCATTTAACAATAAAGTGTAATTACCTGCAGTCTGTTCTTTCAGACAAAAGAACTTTTGTTTGACGGAAGGACATGCTACTAACAACAAAGAACACAAACATACTTTAAAAACAATAATTATTTTCTTTACATAATGTAACCTGTCACATGAATGACTGCTGGACTTTTACACATGCAGACATTGAGAAATACCTTGTGAACGCAATGCAATGAGAACACATTTTATATTTACATTTTCCAGCAGACCGTTGTACAACTGCTACTTTTATTTCCCTTGAGTCTTTAACCAAAGCTGAACACTGATATTTTCCTTTGTATGAGACTTCTGTCGGCTCTCACAAGATTAATAGAAGCAAACAACTATTCTTGTTTACAGTGATTTACAACAGAAAAAGACACAAGAAATACTCTGTCAATATTTTCTAACACCAGTCAGGTCGAATGAAGACAAAGAGAGGCTATGTGACCATCAGATTTAGGGTTAATAACACAATGAAAACAATAACAAAGGGACTCTTGTTATGCACATGTACACGTGTTGATATACACAGTACACCCAGGCCAGCTGATTGCAAGCTGACTCTGAGTCCCACATTGTCGCTTTGAGTTCTCACTTGCCAGACTGAAGCAAAATATTTATGAGACACAAGTCAGGCAACGTTATGTGACAGCTCATTTGGCTGCCAGTCTGTAACACACAGCCTCCAGTGGCCTTACAGAACCAACACCTCTAAGCTGGTCTGAGGCTCTTTTATGCTCAAACCTAACCGAATGAAAAAGATCACAAAATTTGAGTGATTGATGTAGAGGAAAGTGCATTTTTTAATACTTGTGAATGTTAACAATTAGATAGCCTATAATGAACAGAAGATGCTGTGCGTGTGAAGTGGAAGTGAATTCATGATGTTATGTTGCTACACTGAGCAGCTATCTGTGCTGGCAAACCATGGCTGGAAAAAATCTTTTATGGCTGAGCTATATTTTCGTACTGTCTCGACTGATAACTTTTGGGATAAAGAGATATGAATGGGCTCAGTTGCCATTTAGATGTGGACACATATCTGTCTTTAAAGTGCGGAGGATGCAAGAAAATGCTACAAAGGGAATAAAGAGAGAGATTCTTAGTCTGATAATGTGAAGACAATCTTAATGAGGCAAGGGACAATTACACTGTACGATTTGAGCTTTGGTGAAGCTTCACAAAGCAACGGTCTGAAAATCAATATGTGACTTCACATGGGAAAAGTGGTAATTAAGATCTATACAAAAGCTGCCAATCACTCTGGTTTCGATTTTTAATTGAATCACAGTAAAGTATGCTTCAAATACCCACACATAAAGAAGACTGGTGCACAGTAAAAAGTAAAGGCTGCAACACTAAAACTTGATACCGATGTAGCAGATGTAATTGTACATTGTTGTTGTTTATCAGGATATTTGTTTTTCTCTACTTTCAATTTGCTTTTCACACCAAAATTTCTTTAGCTTCTAAAACTGAGGTCCATGCTGGCTGTAACTCTAGAAAAGATATGAGAAATTCACATTCTCCATATATTTGAATGCAATAATGTAACCCCAGCTGTAATATTAATGTATTCCAGTAAAACAAATATTGCACAGCAGCTTGTTAAAATCCTCAAAAGATAAATGTAAAGTAGAAAATGTTCATGACTGTGACCTTGCCCAACATTTATTATCAGTGTGAGACCCACAAAATGTAACATTTCTTCATTTCATGA
>JBBBVU010000013.1:16297658-16309009 GCA_037177055.1 Atherinosoma microstoma
CACCTGATAAACAGAAGGTCTGGCTGTTTGCAACCCTGCTATTTAGTGCTCATTTTGGTAGATTTTGTTGTTCGTTACTATACTTGGTTGAGTTTACTTACATACTTATAAAACAAAGCCTAGAAATGACACTACATGATGTAGGATAGATCATTTGTCCTTCTCCTGAGGTGCGCTTTGCACATTTTACACATGCCTCTCACAGGTTCCACGCCAGTAATTGGCTATGGATTCTGAGAAATATCAATTTCAAGCAGGCTGTGCATTTCTTCGTGAAAGGTGATATAATGTCACTTTTACAGACTGTCCTGTTGCTCTGCACTCCTAAGAGGGAGGAATAACACTGACATCATCTCTTTAGGGTTTTCGTGATACCTATCCTGGAACAAGTGGAGGGGATCTCGTAATAGTGCAATGCAAAGGACTATAGCTGGCTCAGTACTGTTGACAGTAATGTCATTGAGTTGACTGAAATTTGCAGCACAGAGAAGGAAAATGAATCCAGAGTTTAATACCATTAGAAACATCTTATGTTTCGTTGACAGGGTCTTTGCTCTGCATGTTTGTGGGCAGCTTTCTTTTTGCCTATGTCATGTTGGCACACTGGGCCTGTGATGACACAGGCATATTTATGCAGAAATCAAGGCTGCAACTGTTGTGGAATACAAGTCATATTTTCATGATATAAATGTTGCTGTGTATCAAGAACCTATCAAATTATGGTTACTGTCAGTGGACCTCTGAAACTGGAATTTTTAACATTTTCTACCTATGAAGAACAATCCGATTGCTACACTAAAATACTTGGCTGAGAACTTTTTTATTTCTCTTCATTTTACTGTGTCTGTGCCATGCCACTTCTACTGTAGTTTGTTTATGTGTTAGTCTTGAATCGTTTCATTTGCTTTACACAAGCTGCCAATCACTCTAGTTAAAATCTTACTAAAACTATTTCATAACTAGCAAGAGTTGAAGCACCTGCAATATTTCACACTTAAGCTGCAAACATTTCACAGATGGCTCGTCTTACATCCACATGCTAGAGGATTGAAGGCAGGCATAATATTATAATATCTCAAGCACTAATGACAGCAGTTAACAGTTCGGACAATTATAATTTGGGGGCATATTCTCTGAAGCAAGTTCAACATATTCAGGGGTATATTTTGGTTAATCTGGTTTTACAATCAGCTTGTTTTTTTTCTGATTATTCCTGTGTGCAAGTTCACATAACAGGGGCCACCAGGCAGATAACCAAGTAAAAATATGGATGTAAAGATGTGTAATTCACCCACAGAAAAAAGCGCCTAAACAAATATGAAGAACTTAATATGTAACAGATGCAGAAAGCAGCACAGTTGCTAAAGCCAAAGCCAGCAGGAGAAGCTGGCAAAAATTTGCCTGTGTGAATGTGTTCATGCTTATCAATATCACTGCCCCATCTTTCACCCATAGAATATTTCCATATAATTACATTGATTAGTTGTAGCTATTTTTATTTATTAATTTAATTTTCTTTTTTCTTGTGTTATTATCTATGCCATAGATTATAACCTCCTCACCAATACCATAGATTCTATGGTATTGGTGAGGAGGAAGGACCCAAACACAGGACTATTTCCAGGTGAACTTAAGAATTAATGAAAAAAAACAACAATAAAACCCCAAAACAATAAAAAGCGCAGCTAAGGCAGGTTTATCCAGAAACTGAACTCCAACGAAGAACATAAAAAAAACCTCAGGTGAAGGCAAACAATGAATAAATTGGATGGACAGATGAACAGATTGACAAATAGATGGACAGACTGCAACTGAAACTGGAAGTGTAAAAAAATCAGTGATCTGACACTGAATATAGAAAAACCCAGAGGATAAAAACTGAGGTACTGATGAAGAATGAGGATACAGTATAACAACCACATGAAACAAGGGAGCAGAAAATAAATCCAACAGAATACACAAGTGAATAAACTCTAACAAATAACAAGTAAAAGCTAGCTAGAATACAAACAAGACTAAATCGAAAAGAACAAAAACCCACAGACCATGACATTTGGTCTGTGGTCAAAAGTATACTGAATAATAGAAGGGAATTCACTAAATATTCACATCTGAAGTGCTTCTGTTTGACAGATTTTCTGTTCAATCCATCAGCTTTTCGCACAAAAAAGAAAGACAGACTATCTGTCTTATCTGTACTCATATCTATGCTGATATTCTATCATACGATGTGAATTAGTCTGTACCAAACCCTGTCAGGTTACAAAATACTGAGCATGGCCATGTTCATTATAGGTTTATTAAGAATATGAGTGGTAAAATATCATAAAAATGATACACCTAAAGATACTAAATTAGTTCTTTCTTTTAAAGCTGACCAATCCTTCAGCAGGATCTTTTACACAATCACAGTACGCTAGACGTGCTAATGTAATTGGCTATGGAAATATGACATGCTCTTGTAATATTACCTCACTTGATGTACCAACAAAAGTAATATATCGCACCCACTGTAAAAGGCACAATATGCCTGAATGGAGTTGTGAACAAGACCTTTGTTTAAAGATTAATAAATACATTACTTCATGTCTGAAAAACGACTCAAGCATGTTTTCAGTGGGAATTAAAGGAGTTTAGATTAAATTATTCATTTACTCTATGACTTCACTGCAGGTATCATCACATGATAATTTATCCTTATAGCTCTCATTCTTATTAGGTATTAACTCTGAGAATGGTACAAAACAGAATGATAGATGCGTTAACATTTTCATAAGGAATGTTTCCTGAAATTGATCTTTCATTATCAGCTTAAAAACATTTGCAGTTGTATGCACTAACATGAGTAGTAGCTGTCAATTTATTATAACTTCTGTTGGCATACAGTACAACCAAAACTTCCAGAGTGTAGTGTCAATACTAAAAACATATTCAAATGGGAGGGAGAATGGGTTTTAACTTCTCCCATTGTTGGCGCTGTTGCTCCGTTGAACTAACCTTTGCTTCCTTAAAAAATTATGGCGGTATGGTCTCTGAATGTCTTAGAGAAACCAGATTTGTATCATTTTAAAAAGCATTGGATAAGCATCATCTTCATATCAATGCCATGATATTCATTTCATATTTAATAGGGTTTTACAATTTTTACCATAGATGAATTTGTCTTCCTGTAGTAGATATAAACAAGAGCAGATCTCACGACAGACATGTGACTTTTGACATTTCAAGTGTAAATTACTAAAGGCAGTTACATTCCTTTTGTCTTTTTTGGTCCCTTACATGTGAGAGGAAGGGGACAGGTGTCTGAATTTGTATTTTGGACTCAGTTCTCTCGACATCTGATTGGCCAAGTTTCATCTGGTGTTGGATCCCTGTGGAGCATTGGTAACAATGTTGATGTTAAACAGTCGTCGCCCAGCTGAATTATCACTTAAGATGACTTTTTTTCACAAGCATGAAGAGGAACAAAGCGAGTGGGGTGGATAGTAGTAATATTCCTTTTGGGAAGGTGTCTGTTCTTTTTCCTATTTGACCAGAACCCTCCAGGAACGCTACATGAAGATGAGCTTTGGTTTTATTGAGAATTAAAAATATACAATGGCATAATCTATACTCAGGTTTGGAGAAGATGCTGATTATGGCAAATAATTTGTTAAAGCACAGCTGTGTGACAAAACGTGATCTCCAGTGTTCTGCATGAAAATCTGACGTGAAACACACCAGTGCACCTCTTGACCCTCACACTTTTGCTTTCTAACTCAGCACACATGGGCACATAACAAAGTGCTGGAGTTCATTCATCATTTTCTGTACCGCTCGATCCAATTCAGGGTTGCAGGTGGGCTGGAGCCTATCCCAGCAATTATCAGGTGAGAGGCAGGGTACACCCTGGACAGGTTGCCAGTCTATTGCAGGGCCAACACATAGAGACAGACAACATTCACACAGGTAGAATTTAGAGTGACCAATCAACCTAACATGCATGTCTTTGGACAGTGGGAAGAAGCTGGAGTACCTGGTGAGAATCCATGCATACATGGGGAGAACATGCAAACTCTGCACAGAAAGGCCACTGTTTCAAACCCCTCCCCAGCTCAGACCAGCAACCCCAACTCCACCTGGGGCTTGAACCAGTGACCTTCTTGCTGTGAGGCTGTGGTGCTAACCATCACACCACCATGCAGCCCAAAGTGCTGGAATTGGACAGAACTGACCTGACAAGAAATCCGATAAAAGTTAGGAAAACTCTGTGCCTTTTCATCTTAAATTTTGCATTGACCCATTTTTTTTTTACTTCAGAATGTTTGAGCTGGATTTTGAGGAATTCAGGACTGGGGGAAAAAATCTGATTCGTGCAGAGTTCAGAGACTGTTAAAGACTATTAAGTTGTTCATCTGACTGAAACAGACTGTGTCAGCCAGAGAGCACATATGTTGAAGGATTACAAGACAGCTCAGTTATGGTCGACTGTACTGCATGGCCTCTACCGGGGACATTAAGAAATTTCATGAACACAATGATGATTCCCTCTCAACAGCTATTTTCACAGCAGTATTATTATTATTCATTATCATTTCTCCAAATTATTGATGAAAAATATTCTTAATAAATCCCTAGGAATCTAAATACCTACTGACATTTCATAAAATAAACCAGAACTAATGCATTAGTTCAGACAAGAAGAAAAGGAGTAAAAGCAATTTGTTGCCAGAAAACTTAATTGAACACTATATGTCAACACTTAACAGGATAACTATCTCTTTCTCAACAAAGTCAAGCATGTTTCAAAACAGAAATAGTTCAACCTTGTTGAAACTTTTATATTTTGTTACCTGAAGGTCACAGCCTTTAAAGAACGTGTCCATGGTCCTTTTTTGTCATAGTCATAAAAATCCTTTGGTCTGATCGTCACTGGGGAAATCAAGTCACACTACAAGGGGCCCCAGTTCAGACTCATTCCTCTATTTGCACTCATGAAAAAGATAGAACACTGATGAAAAAGGGAATGATGCTGTGACTGTGAGCAACACTTTCTTTAAAACCAATGTTGAAGGAAAGGGACAATTGCTGCTGGAATCCTGACAGCAATAAATTACTGCATGCTTGCTGTCCATAAGGGTTAAGGAATCAGCAGCTAATCTAATATTTCAATTGCTTATTTTGAAATTAGAATTCAAAATTGTAATCAGTCAATTGCAATGTCAAACTAAGTTACAACTTATAATACTCACTGAAAAGCAAGTGACAAACATGTTACATCCACTGCAACACAAACATTGTGCAATCTTCAATAAGACTGTAAGTTATTGTAGTACAAAACAAAGGTCATTTAACACAAAATGCAATCAACAGTGAAAATTCAGAATTGCTTGCTAAATTGTTAGATTTTAATGCATCTCATAAGTGAGAACAGTGTCATTAATGAGAATAGAAACACAAGTGGGTGCTCCAAAGTCTTGCTGAAAGATTGAAAACAAAAAGTAATTACAGTAAGTGTGTAGGAGACTTAGAATAATCAAAGATGAGAACACACTTGGATACTGATGCACATTAATAAGACTTTGGAATGCAGAAGAATGCTATTTCTGATAGAGTAAACAATGTAAAAGGCTTTTCAAATGCAGTGAAGAAAGTTAACCAGTCACAGGACCAAGAAACCATTAAGGTTTAACTTTTAAATCTAAAAGAACCAGTCTCACTAGTGTGCAAAACAATAGTAACCTCGACATACTGCTGTATCTGTAAAAAAAAAAAGAATATAGAAGAAGAATATAGCTACTCTAAAAAATGAAGACAGTGTCTCAGACTCAGCAGTTTATGCAAAAAAATTCAAATTGGAAATGAGATGGAGGCTGCAATTACTTCAGGTCTTCAATACTGGGGGGGGGGAATGTAGCATTTATCAATGCCAACTGACAATTTGAAGTGAAACTGGTCCAATCACCACTGAATTATTTTGGTTGCTCACTTCAAGAGGATCTCATCATTCTCATTTGCGTTTTTGTTTTCTTTTTCTTCTTTTTTCTTTTTCTTTTTTGAAAATTTAACTTGAACTAGGGAGGCAACAATGGATACCAGGACAGGAAAAAAAGGAGAAAGGGAATTAGGAAAAAGACATGGCTGACATCTGTCAAATTCAAAATGTGGACTATATTGAAAGCTGGACAACTCTTTTTTTATCTTTATTGACTTCTGTCAACTGCTATTGCTTTACACCCATGAAAACTCTTAGTCATCCTTTTCCTTTTATTCTTTCCACTCTCACCTACACTTCTCACTCAATACCCTACATGTTTTTTCAGCTCGTTCTTCCACTGATGGCTGTTTTGTCAAGATCCCTGGAGCCAAATCAATTAGGAAGGTACCGTTCAGCTAAACCTTTCAGCAGGAGGGGAAAACATAGTTAAATTGTGTATATCAACATCATCATCTGCTAGATTAATCAGATCAAATAGTGTATTTCAAACCTATTATCCATTATCTTTTCCAAATCCTTTGGAGTAGTTGTAATGCCTCAGTTGAATCAAATGGTGAATGAAACTCAAAGGGGTGCACAATTAAACATCCGATGAATGAAAATTAGGAATTTTAATTTAATATCTGCCCCAAGACGGTCTTAAACCTAAATTCCCTGTAATGCTGCACCAAAAAAGGCACAGATGTACTGCAGGTTCCCCTTTCAAACTTTGCACTCAATTAAACTCTCACTACTTCCTCCATATTTATCAGCTCTTACAATCACTTATAATGAAATATCTCCAGTTATTAAATTTCATTCTAAATTGGCCTAAATTTTGGATTAGCCTCTCTCTCTCTCTCTCTCTCTCTCTCTCTCTCTCTCTCTCGCTCTCTTTTTAGAAAAACAAACAAAAATATAAAATGTTATAATGAGCTCTAACACTGTGCACCTCTTTTTATACTCTGCCTCTGCTTCATCAGACCGTGCTCACTATCTAATAATCAATAAAACAAGTTGCACACAAACTACTCTGACTGTTGATAATGTTGACCTAACACAGGGCCAGACAAAGGCTAATTGCATATTTTCTTGTTGTAAGAACAAAATGTAGAAAAAGGTAAAAATATGGATCAAAAATGTAAATACTCTTATTAACATTTATGACAACATTTGACATCAATGGATGTAGCTTAAGACTGAAAAAAGCAGTATAGGTATACATTTTCTTTATGTTTAATTAATTAACCTCATCTTAATAATGAACTGTTACAGAAATTTTTAGTTTTATTTATTTATTTTTCAACTTAATCAAAATTGTCCTGCCTTTAAGTTAGAAATATTTTCTGTTTTTCCTTGTTCAATGACAAAATAATCTCTAGTGTATAGGAATGACTTCAAGTAAAATTTCAAAATGCTGGCCATTAAAATGCCAGTATAGTGTATTACAAAGAAAAATTTAGCCTTGAAATTTTTAAAAACCTTAATGATTTTGGCCTCTAATCGGGCAGTATTATTTCCTTTGGTTTAGGCAATAATACCTAAACCAAACAACAATGGGTGCTGAAAACCCTGTGTGGGCCGCAGTTAAGGTTATTGGACAAACTATATCATAGAATTACTTTCTAAATAACCAGCAGAACATTGATCAAGAGCAAATTTAGTAAATTACACCACATTCACATTTGGACAAATTTAATGACATAGTACTGGTTAAGAGAAGTTCATGCTTATCTAAACTAAATCAGTCAGTGTATTCAGTGAACATTGATGGTATTACAATGGTGTATTCTAAACCTTGTAATACCACTCAGGGCCCTACAGTGTTGGTGTCACGTTACAGATAGATATAGATGGAATCTACTGCAATTCTACCATTTCCATAGACAAAACTTCAGTATTACTGAAGCAACATAGATCTATTACATAGAAACTATAACAGGCAATGCAAGTAAAGTCTATAACTGAGCATCCCCAAACAAAATTATAAACCAACTACTGCCGGCAACAAACTCAATTCGTACACTAAATGAATCATAACATCCTCAAGGGAAAAGCATCTATTCAACCTTGAGTCATATGACGGTATAACCAGTCAGTGCCACTGAGGAACAATACAATTACAAGGAGGGCAGTTCTCTTATGTCCCACATGAATCACTCTCAACATGTCAAAATACCAGAGTAACTAAAGAGAAATAGACTCAGCAGCCATTTCATGACATATGCTTGTAAAAACAGATATCTAATAATGTGGCATAAAATCAGTCCGTTCAAACATGTAAATGTGGTCGAAAGGCGGATGTAATGAAATTCAAACTTAGTATCAGAATAAATCAAGAGTGATGGGCTGCCAGATGAGGGCTTGTTTTGTCTTCTGGGATTTTCATTGATGGATGTTATCTCAAGAAAGCGTCACAAAAAAAAAGAAAAGAAAATGAAAACAGAACAAAACAAAACAAAACTGACATTGCACTCAATATTTGGTTTAAACAATGTAAAAGCAGGAATCATTCTGCCTTATATCAACAATTTGAACCACTTACCAACTAAGCATCATCAGCTATGCTGCATTTACATAGTTTTTATTCAAATTTGTACTGTTTCCTTTTAAGCTTGAATTTTAAACTTGATCATGTTTTTAATCTGTTGTCCTTTCCTAATCTTGATTTTAGATTATCATTATTATTATTTCATTTTTTTTCTTCTGTTTTAATGTACTTTTCTGCAATGTAAAGCACCTTGAATTGTCCTGTACATGAAATGTGCTTTATAAATAAATTTGCCTTGCCTTACCTAAACAAAAGAGTATTGTTACCGACCATAACCATGTCTTTAGCTTGATAACATCCCCATCTTTTAGGAGCTACTGTAGCCTACTTTCTGCACCATGTCGACAAAAGTCATATAATCTCAGACTGGTTACTGATTTCTAAATTCTTTACCATGATCACAATATCCTAGCATCACAACAGACAGTATTACAATGCTACCTTGCTAAAATACAAATCATTACTTTGATTGAGAAGTAGTTTCTTTTCTTCTTTTTTTTTACACTGAAAATCTGTCAAATGTCTAAGAAATTCAACAAAACTGTCACATTCTGAGATGAGAACCAGAAAGCTGCTGGAGGAGAAGAATCCAGCAACTCATCCTCAACAGAGGCCCAAGCACTAGGTCTGTATTATTCGAATTGGCAGCTACAAAAGTTATCAGAATCAGGTGGATCAGTACATAATGGCCTTCTTATAGCCACAGTTTTCTTTACACCACACTCATGTCTTGTGGAATTTACAAACAGAAAATCATAATAATATTTTGTGTTGTGTTTTACAACCTTAGTGGCTGCTAACAGAAAAGAACTATTATCTTTTGCTGTACGACTGTACTGTGGAAATCCTGTGTGCTGTCGCCCACTAGCCTTCAGCCATTCTCAAATAGGTCAGAATATGTTTTACTCTTCTTGGTGAATAACATGTAAAGAGAAGGAGTTGGCAGAAACACAGAAAATATCTTGTACACATGTGAGCTTATTATTAGCAAATCTATGCAGAGTTTTGGACAAGTAAACAATACATTGTTGTTTTAACTTCATACAGAAGCAATTATTACCCTCAGTGGAAGGAATTTATTGTGTATGTCCTGCCAAGAATACAAAGACACAGATCTATTGGCAAAAGCTGCATTTCTGTGTAGAATGTAATGTAATGTAAATCTGAATGTACTTGAGTCAAATGACAATATTTACCCTTCTAGGCTCTAAAAAATATTCCATGCAATATTGTTTAAAAACAAAAAGCATAATACATAAGACATTGACAACCTTTCAATAAATACAGAAGGTAAACCCAGCGTAGAGAGGGAGGCAACACTGACTAAGCAAAGATACAGTACTTTAAACAGGGGATTAAGGCTTTAGACTCCCTAGACTATACCTTGCAGAAATGTGATTAGTGAGAGCAGTCAGTAAGCACACACAGGCACGGACATGTAATTATGAGCTGTGTAAAGCTCAGCTGCGAAAAGATGCTTTTAGATGCACAGGCACTCTGGCAAAGAACCGTAGGCTACTCTCATTACCAGGAGATGGACATGTAACAAAAACCCATCACATGGTTATTAATAAGAGAAACAATTAGTGTTTCTTCTAAATAGTTTACAATCTTAAGTACCAGCGATGGCAGCAAGACATGCAGCTCCTCATGAGATGTTAGCTAACTATGGATTTTAAATCCTTCTGGTTATATTCATCACTGTTTGAACAAGAAATAAAATGTTCAAGTCAAGTGTTGCATGGAGTCACATTGATAAAAAGTGTTTGGTTTTTGCAAAGCAAGACACAACATGGAATTAATGATATAAACTGGAGCATCTATCTTTCAGAAATGAGAGCATGAGAGAGAGAGAAAGTCTTTAGTTGCCTGACAGAAATGTTCTTGTGGGACTACCACAGTTTACATAAAGGAAGAAACAAATGCTGCCCCCGTTTTTAAATGATCGTAGAGCTGAGGATGAGCGTGCATGGTTGATGCCATTTGTCTCTTTATTGGACTGAGATGGACTGGAGACCTGTCCGGATTTTATCCCGCCTCTCTTGCCAGATAATATAGAATAAACTCCAACCCAAACACGATCCTGAATATGGTTATCCAGTATGGAAAATGAGCAAATGAAACTATAAAGGTTGCCCCGGTTTCTATGAACAGTCTTCACATTGTCCGACCTAGCGAACAATCAATAAAGACAATCAAGTTTCCTAATACATTTGTCAGAGAAGCATCATTCATTACTCGACAATATTATCGATAAAATAAGAAAAAGTTGCAAGTAAGCACCTCTAAGGATAAAATGAGCAGGAAAAACAACTAGAAGGACAAAAACATAAATGGAATTAAGATTAATAAATACATGTGCTAAAAGTTTGGTATTTAATCCCATGCAGCCCCTCCATCCACATCGCCCAGATGGACAATCTACGCATTTCTAATGGGGAGTGCAGGGGTGACAGCTCTGCCAAAGAGGACGGAGATCAATGTTAGGCTCAGCGGGGATTGCGCCTAAGTAGCCGCATCTCTAAAGACCCAGACGAGTCCAACCCTAACGCACTTAAGCAGAGATCAAAGCTCCATAACGGAGAAGGACGCTGGAGATGAGCGCACGGTAACAAGGAAGGACACATGATGTGAGGATGGAAGAATTCCCCCCCCCACCACCACCAAACGCGCAGACATACACACACACACACACACCTACACACACACACAATGCAGAAATTTTTCAAAAAGTAGAGCCAAGCCTACACGCTGAATTCCGCAGGACACAAGAAGCTCAGCCTATACCGCACTTGGCACGTCGGAAAGAAAAGGGAATGATCACAATTGCTGCACCTACCTCAC
>JBBBVU010000013.1:16309109-16329040 GCA_037177055.1 Atherinosoma microstoma
ACAAGAAGCTCAGCCTATACCGCACTTGGCACGTCGGAAAGAAAAGGGAATGATCACAATTGCTGCACCTACCTCACTCAGTGTCTCCATCCCACTCACACTCGTGGTACTGGTTATACGCTCCTGCCTCTGCTTCAGCATCCCGAAGCACTGCTGGTCTACTCCAGAGGAGAGAAACACGACAGTGACGCAATGAGGCTGACGTGTCGCTTGACGAAGAGGAGCCCACCAATCAGAATGTAATCCGATAAATTCCTCACCAATCCACTCAAGTGGAGAAAGTGAAGGCTGCACTCAGACAATAGTAGCAAGGTAGATTGACGCTGTGGGAGAATTTATGGTTAACTACTGCAAACAATTTCTTGTCAAAACGTTAATGCTGCAGATGTGACAACTGAATGAACATAAGTGTGTCCTGAGGTGTTCGATTACGATTATTGCTGACTTAAGATAGAATATAAAACCCTTTAAAGGGTGCAGACATGTTTCTGCTGTTAGTTTACTCATTGTTAAAATATATGTGTAGTTTTGCGGCTGCTCTTAAAGGTTAAAGACTACAAACTGAATTAAGGATAAACAATTATTTAAATGTCTGAATAACATTGCACAAAGTATTTCTTTTCTGTTTGATGTTGACATTCTCACATATTTGTGAAGGAATCTTCTTTACAACATTGCTTCAGTTCATTGAGGTTTGCAGCCATTTGTATGTACAGCTCTCCTAAAGTTCTGCCGCTGGGTTTCAGTTGGTTTGAGGTCTGGTCTTTGTAACACCTTGATTTTATTATTTTTCAGCCATTGTGTTGTAGATTTGCTGCTGTACTTGGGACCATTGCCTTGTTGTATGACTCAGTATTGGTGTCCAGGTCCTGTGGTTGCAAAGTAATCCCAAATTATCACTCCTCCACCAATATGCTTGACAGTTCATAGAATGTGTTTGTGCTGATAAGCTGTGTTTGGTTTTCACAAATGTGTGATGGAGCATTATGGCACATGTCTCTACTTTGGTCTCATCTGTTTCAAAGGATGTTGTTTCAGAAGTCATGGTGTTTGAATGTAAAGTCTGAGATGTAGCTCTTAGATTGTTCCCCCTCAGTTTCTCTAGGCCAGGGGTCCTGCGGATTTTTGATGTTTCCTTGCTCTAACATACCTGATTGAAATAAAATGGGTCCGACTTATCAAGTTCTGCTCAGTGACTCATCAATTTAAATCACACATGTTGAAACAGGGAAGAATCTAAGACTTGCTGGACTGTGGCTCTCGAGGACCTATGTTGGCCCCCCCTGCTCTCAGGATTGTACAGTCTGACCTTGGGATGAACTTGCCGGGATGTCCACCTTTTGGAAGATAAATAGCTGTCTTGAATGTTTTCCGTGTGCAAATAATCTTTATTGCTGTAAATGATACACTCCAGATTATTTAGAAATGGCCTTAAAACTCTTCCTGTATTGATGAGCAGCTACAATTACTTCTCTCAAATCATTGCTGATGTATTTCCACCTTGGCCTTGTATTAACACACATCTAAATGGTCCAAACAAGCAAAATCAGTATGTTTTTCCATTATCATGAAAAAAAACAAGAAACTGATTTGCAGTTATTTGTACTTGCCTTTCCGCATAACTATGTTTTACTTATTGTTGCTGTACGATGAAAAACACATTTGTTTTGTATAGCAGTTTTACAGAAGATCACTGTCGTATAAGTACAGAGATGTCAACACCTAGGAGCAGTAAGAGGATGAGCAGGCACATTTAGACTTAAGTTTATTTTAGTCTTGCCTTTTAAATTCAGTTTAGGGACATGGTTTCCTTGACTTCTGCATGACAATACATGTTATCAAAGAACCAATCTTTTCCTTTTTCAAAGGCTTACCCCATATGAGAATAATAGCTTGATCTACTTTTGATTCACCTGCGATTTGTGCTCCAAAATCCCCTCAAGGGTAAGGATTGCAAGTAAAGAAGATTATTCTAAAGGCCTGAAAGGGATATGCTGACCTTGTCCTGTCTGCTGTAGGTGTCTACACATTTGGCAAACTCCATGACTGTACATATTCTTTGTGCCTCATATGGATGCACAATGACATGGTTATGATAATTTGGGTATCAAGTTCTATGCAAGGATGTCCCTGTCATATGGTAACTGTTGTAGCTAGCCCATAAGTCATTGTTTACTGCTGTGGTGGAGTTATTGAAAATGCAAGCATTTAGATAGTAGAAGGGAAAGGAGGGACAGACAAGCTGAGAGCAGTTGTTGACATCCAGTGAGTCAGATTACATTAAGAATGCCATGTGCATTTAGACAACAAGGATGGTAGAAAACGGCACATGGTTTTTTTCTACTAGGAAAGACTTGGGTACTTAGCCTAAGAGAAATGATCAGAATAAACAAAAAAAGACAGACAAAAAAACAACAACAATGAAATTGAACATTTTATTGCCTTCAGAACAGCAATACAGTATGTGAACCAGCCTGATAGCATGACATGATCAGAAATGTTCTTGTACAAAGCAAGATATGTCTAATCTAAAAAATAGGATACAAATGTCTAAAACAACATGATTACCACCAATTCACTTGTTTATATTATATACTTTCAATATTATAAATAAAATTATTCCAAGATGATTTTAGTAGTCTGCACACCAGGTGCTAAGAAAAGGCAAATGCAAAAAATGTTATGTTGAATGGTAAACCTGACAAAATCATACAAAAGCAGAGTCAATAGACTGAAATTGTTTTACTGGAAGGTCATGCATAACAAAAGAAAATGGAGAGGTCTCAATAAACTAATTCAGTTTAGAATGAAACAAATGGGGTGATAAAAATGGGATAAATTAATTTGGATATAATTACTGGATGCTTTACTGTGTGATGTTCAAGAGCAGTGGGAACTGTCAGGTTTAGACACCCACTGAGTTAAAAAAGAACAGCATTGTGTTACTCTTTTCCAAATTGGTCTTGAAGATGTTTCCTAGCCCTAATAAGTTAAACAAATAGCTCACTTGCTTAAATCAGGGATGTAAGACAAATGCAGCATGAGTGCTGATTACCAGGAATGAAAATCTACAGTCTACGGTGAATGAAAAATTACACTGGATAAACCAGTCAGTTCAGGCATACTGCTTCAGGTCTGCACCCACATTCAACACTTAACCAACATCTACCTTTCTTGCACTTTCTATAACAACCTGCTTTTCCACACCATTTACAAATATATACAGTTTTCTTTCATATTCTTACTTGTCTTGTTTCCCTTTTAAATCACTTAACTGCATGACCTTCAAATAAACATTTCCTGAATTAAACCTAAAGGGCAGTTCTTTACTAATATCACTTTGCCATTCAGTCTCTTGTGCTTTGAGTATATTTGACTAAAATCTGCACTTGGGAAATTCTATTTCAAAGGACACTTCTGGGAACAGCCTTTCTGTGTTGGTGTTTGGGAGATGAAGGGGAGTTATCTGGAGGGGGCCACTGTGGTTTAGTTAACTGAATATCTTCCTCTATTTTAAAGGATTTTTTGGGGGCATCAGCCTGTGGGGGCCAAACTACAGATATTTTGTTGCAGTGTGGTTTACTTTCATCAAATATTTTAGTAATTTCATTTTCACCTCTTTGGGTTTTGTCTACTGAACTTATGCTGCTCATGGAATATCTCCATTCAAGTTTTTCATCTGATGGGAAAAGTCCACCACTTCCTGCAGGAGGTTTCTGCCCAAGTCCATTGTCATAATTCCCTTTGGACTTGAGGAGTTGTTTGTAATGGTGTAGGCAGTAGAAATGTCCATGAAGAGAGACATAATTTCCCAGGCTTCCAAAAGAAGAAAAAAGGACAAAAAAAGAGAAAATTGGATTGATTTTGCTATTCAGGAGGGATGAACAGATGAAGAGAAACACTACAAAAAAGAGAAAACGTGCCAAATGTAAACACACTAAATAAGCAATGTTTTATTAACCAGGAAAAAAAAAGACCTTTACCTTAATGTATTTCTACAGTGTTCACAGCGGAAACAGGATTTATGGTACTTTTTTTTGTCCACTATCAGAGCATCCATTGGATAAGCTCTCCTCCGACATACCACGCAGAGCTCCGACTTCGGAACTCGAACCTGTTTCAAATAGAAAAAATGCAAATCATTTTAAATTTTTTGTTAATCTCCAGCACTGTAAACAGGGTGGATGGTGCAAGCAATTTTGTTTTAAGTCTTTATTCCTGATAAATGGTTTTTTTTTTAAAGGTACATACATTTATTAAAGTTACACATTTGCAGAAGCCATGCAAAATGATTAACTTTGAATTACTCTTTTTTTTCACTCACATGCAAATACCCCCATGCCAACCTCAAATGCATTTGGGCAATTTATAAAAATCACAAACAAAAATAAACCATAACGGTCCTGTTGGAAAGTTACAGTATATGGAAATACAATGTTTAAAAATGTAGTATACTATACTGCCTGTGGGCAATTAGATTAATTATGTGAGGAATATTTCCATTTTAGTATAAGAGGCCACCCTTGAAAAGGCTGCAGAAAATAGCATCTGTTAACAATGTGGTTAAAACTGGATCAAATCATGTAACTGAATCTTGATGTTTTTCCCAGGTTAATAACTAAAATAAGGAAACATATGCTAAATTTTAATCTTATCATCATGTGTAACTGTTATGGCATTGCTAACTGTGTGTATGCACATTGGGCAGCTGTAGCTCAGGTGGATAGAGCAGTTGTCTACTAAACAGGAGGTCAGTAGTTCAATTCATCTGAAGTGTCCTTGGGCAAGACACTGAACCCTACCTTGCCTGTCAAAGGTATGAATGTATAGAAGCACTCAGTAGTATGTACAAATATGAGTGCTGTATTAATGTGTGTGTGAAGGAGCATGTAGTGTTAGAGTGCTTTGAGTGGTCATGTGACTAAAAAAGCACTATATAAGTACAGACCATTTACATTGCAATGAAAGTTAGTTGATCTAGCAGCCATTTTGGTCCAGAATAGAAATATGTGATAAATCTTTCAATGAAAATCTTCACAGACACTTATATTCCTATGAATTGTAATCATTTTGTTGGTAAGCTCTGGTTGTCCTCAAGCAAAATGGGAATTACTGTTCTGTAGCCTTGAGTTGTCATTTAGTCATAGCCATTTTGGTTCTTTTGAACCAGAAATGACAAGCAAAGGACTGATCTGATCAAGAACCTGAAGAACTATGCATGACCATTGAGTGGCTGCCACAGCAATCACAGAATCATGAATTTAAAAAAATTATTCTAATTATAATATTCTAATTATTCTAATTATTATATTTTCTTTCAAGAAACAACTCTATATTCTCATTCACTAGTTTTGCAGTACACAGCAGGTTGCTTTTTTAAATTTATTTGTAAAGTATAGCAGCATACAGAGTGTAAACAGATCGAGCAGGGCATGCTTTAGCATATGACTACTGTGTGATTGAAAGGCTGCTTACATATGGGCATGTGTAGTGTCCACAGACTGTAATTAAGAAGTGGATGTATGGCAGGTCACCCATTGGTTTCTGAACTAACATTTTGAAGGCTCAGTTTTGAATCTGGGCATTGCATCATGGGTTTTCTGGGGCCATTACTGACCATATTTGTAAAAGAGGGTGAAACTAGAAAATGATCCTTGACACAGGATTGAACAAATATGCAAATCTTTGGTGACTAATGTCTATGAAACAATGAAATTATTTTAATTGGGCCTAATGATATACCTATTGACAAACAAGTCTATTGAAGGCAGAAATGCTCTGGGGTCATGAGTGGCATCACAAAGTAAAAATGCCCCTCTACTATGAACAGTGTACATAGCTTTCTAAAGGTCCCAGTTTAAATCTCTCAGGCTTCACCCTTTCATTCAATTGTGATCATGTCTGAAGCCAAAAACTAAGATGGTGATTCAAAAATGCAACATTAAAAATGTACTCTAGAATTTCACTCCCCAATCACACATAAGATTAAAGAATTAGGATTATAGTGTATCAAAGTGATTAGGTAGCAATTTATATTTTTGTGTAAAACCTGGTTGTGATACACAAGAACTTGAAGAAGTGACCTCAGGGTGCCTTTGTGCACTTCTTTATTCAATCTATTGTCTGAAGGCAGAATTACCACCGAGAAATATGTTTGTTAGCAATGCTACAACATGCTAGCTTGCTAACATTTAGTCTCTGTGTTGGTGCTTGGTCTTTAAAGTTATTGCAGGCCATTCTTATTTTACAAAAACCCCTGCACAATCCAAACAAAACAGTAGTAAGAAACAGTCCTTCTATAAAACAGAAAATCCATCCAACCATAGCCCATGTCATTAATTTGTGCTACTTCATGCCATGCACTTTTTACCCGATGAGACAATCTTCATGTGATGTGACGCAGCTTGTGAAGTTGTCTCCTCAGAAACAGTGTGGCTAAGATTCTTGAAAACTGTCTCGCTCTCTGTCCATGTTTTATGGAAATTCTTCAGCAATTTTTCCGTGGCATCTTCATCATATGATTCTGTCCGTCTTGCAGCTTTTCTTTTAACAGCATCAGCATAGGAGAAAGGAACCTGCTGAGTTGACACACTCTGCGAGTGCTCAGTGACAGAAGTCACTGTTCCAGTGACCTTATTGCCAAATTCATCGACATTTGAGAAATGTTCAGTAACTGATTTGCTTTCAGAGAAGCCTGATGGTTGTGCTGGAGCAGTATCTGCCTCGGTTTTCTGTGGAGGGAGGGGAGTACTCTGCCTTGAGCCTCCCTTTGCCTCTTGAGGCCTTTCCCACTTTGAAGTGTCTGCCGTTGTTTCACTCAGACTCGACACAAGCTCCGCCTGATCCTTTTTCTCCTCTTTGAATGAAGAACTTTGCTCGCCAAGTTCAAAAACATTTTTAATCGCCTGGATGTCAAAAGTTGGCACTTCCTGTTCTAGGATGTCTGCTTTCTCTTTGTCACAGTCTGTGCTTTCGCTGTCATGGTGAAGACGCTCTGTGAGTGGGATAGGCTCTTTTCTGCTGTATAGTTTCTCTTCTGGAGATTCAAATTTGTTTACAAGATTAGATAAGTCTGCCTTTGGAAGCTCATTGCTTTCTTTGTTCTTGTTTTCTGCCTCACACTCCTCAATCTCTGGGCCCAGTCGTTCAGGGATATTGATGGGCTCCTTACGCACGTAGATCTTATTAATTTCAGCTTTTTGAGCCACTTCAAAGAACTCTCTCTTTTCCTTGACAGATGCAGAGGCTGGTTCTGAATCATCTGATAATTCTTCAAGATTTGGGTCATTATGACCTCCTTCAACATGGGTCTCAAACCTGCTTTGCATATTGTTTGCACTCAGAACCTGAGCTTCATCCCCTACTTTTGCATCAGCCTGCTGAACCTCCTCAGATACGCTTTTTGTGGACTTTTTTGTTGCTGTCAGTGTCCCTGAAGTTTCCACAACCTGGGATTCAATTTTGATTTGCCGATGGAATGATGCAGGCGACTCTACAATCTCAGATTTCTTCTCTGGGATTTGATGGGTAAGTAGTGGGGGTGGGGTGACGCCACGTGAGAGCTTTGCTGTAGTGTCTTTAAGTCGTGCCAAGTTTTCTGCTCTGTCAAAAGTTGGAGAGGGTGTGATTCTATTTAGGCGGGATGTCGGAGTGTCACACCTGCGTGGCGGTGGCGTTGGTGGTGTAAGTGGCCTGTGTAGCAGAGTAGGTGATGGTGTAACTCTCTGTGGCGAGTCAGTTCTTCGTGTGGACTCGATAGTGATGAATGTTGGGGAGGGTGAACGCATCCTGAGTGAAGGTGAGAGAGCTCGAAGGTCGACAGATTTAGATAGACTCATCTCTTCTTTCCTGTTTTCATGTGAGATCTTTTTTTGGGTTTGGTTCTCAATCTTTGCAGAACCGATACTGATCTTGGATATTCTTGGGGATGCGGAGCCAGAAATTGTTTTCTCTGAGACTGGCTCAGATTCATGCTTCTCTATTGTTTTGTCTCCTAGGTGCATCAATTTAGACTGTGCCAATATCCTTAAGTTTGAAAGAATATGTTCATTTTTTTGAGCATCATTTTGTGCTGCAAATCCTTCTAGCTCACGCTTCTTTTCCGGAGATATGAGCCACTCTGGCAGTGTATTTAGCAGACGCTTCACAGCTTTGGAATCACTTTTCTCTGAAATGCTTTGTATCTCTGTGATGTGAGAGATTAATACTTGGGCCTCTTGTCTGTGAGAGTCCTCTGTTCTCCCTGTTGTGGATTTTACACATTCATTTTGCTCTGACTTGCCTGTCACAATAATTGGGACATTACTACTTTTTCTTGGAGGTTCCTCGGCTCGCTGCTGAGTAACTGTCACTTCTTTCTTTTGAGATCCCTTCCCAGGCTTTTGAAGCACCTTTTGTTGTAGGGAAATCTGATTGTCTTTGCTGTTAGTGCTAATGACTTCTCTTCTGACTTGAATGTGCTCTTCTTTCATAGTTTTGTTAATTTGGGTAATTGCAATTGCCTCCTGAGCTTGGTGAGTTATCTTGGTTTGTGTTGTTTCTGTCTTTGATTCTGAGAGAATATCCTTTCCTTGACCTGGCTGTGCACTTGGTCTAGACTTTTTGGATTTCTTTTTCTTTTTTACTGGAGTTATAACTTCCGGTTGGTTGTCAGTATTGCTTGCCGGCACAGCAGCAGCAGGAGACACAGGAACAGCCACCTCCTTCACTTCTACTTTCACATCTTGTGAAACACTCAGCTTTTCACTCTCAATGGACATTTTTATCTCTG
This sequence comes from Atherinosoma microstoma, assembly GCA_037177055.1. Classification (NCBI taxonomy): domain Eukaryota; kingdom Metazoa; phylum Chordata; class Actinopteri; order Atheriniformes; family Atherinidae; genus Atherinosoma; species Atherinosoma microstoma. The sequence continues at coordinate 16,317,880 of JBBBVU010000013.1, forward strand.
CCTGCTTTTCTTGTTTATTGTTCTTTTTTACCTTTTGGTTTTGTTTGCCTGTTTTTCCATCTGCATTGGCAGTGACCTTTTCTGCTTGCATTGGCTGATTGGAAATATCTTCTTGGATCTTTGTTGGAGAATTATCAAGTTTCTTTTTGTTATTAGATTGTGGTGATTTGGAGTCATTTACATTTTTTTTCCCATTAAGATTTTTTGGTAACTGTAATGTTTCTGTTTGAGGTTTCTCTCTTTGAGCAGGGATTTTGTTTTCTTTTGAATCTTCAGATTTGTTGGGGCCCTTTGTTTTCTGACTTTTGGAGTCTTTCTTTGCTTGTGCAATCATATTTTCTGTTTTTGCAACACTAGTGACAGAAGTCTGGACTTTGTCAGACATAACAGATGAAGTGGACCGTTTAGAGGAAACAGAAACAGTTTTCTCTGTAGTTGCATGGGTGTGTTGTTTCACACTGGAAATGGATGAGGTCTTCTGAACAGACACAACCTTGGTAGATTCACTAGATACAATTTGTTGTTTAGCAGAAGATAGAATTTTTGAATCTGTAGTGATTTTCTCTTGTTGAGTGCTGGCCTTGCTTTGAGTGCTATTTGAGAGTACAACTTGTTTGGATAAATCAGATGATAGAGAATCAGAATGAACATCCAGTACCATCTTTTCATCCCTCTCCCGTGTGATTCCTGAGCTGCTGTGATTTGACTGCTCTTTAGTAGAAAGCATTTCAAGAGTGGCAGAAACTGAGTCATGTATGAAAGGGGGAGGTGGAGTGGTTGGAGGTGTATTCTCCTCTTTCAGCTTCCGGTACTTTTCTTCAGCCATTATTAATGGTGTGTTAAATCTACTCATTTTCTCTCTCATGATGGGAGTAGGAGAAGGTGGGGGAGTGAATTTCACAGGATTAATGTAAACTTTCTTTAACGGCTGTGGTGACTCTGGTGGCGGAGGGAATTCACATGAAACCGTTTTTGATGTATGCATAGTTGTTTTCGATTGATTTTGGCTTATTTCTACACATTTCTCAGATGTTGCCTGTTGTGTTTTACTGATTTCCACTTTAGGCTCCAGTTTTGGAACTGGGTGAAGAGCAGGAGCTTTCACTTTTTTGACTGTCATCCTTTTTGCTTTTGTTGGTGAAGGATGAATTTCCTGTGCTGGCATACTATCCAGTTCTTGCTGAGATGGAGGAGGAGGGAGGAAGTCCTGCTCACCAGGGAGAGGGGGTGGCGGTGGAGGAGGAAGGTGATCAATGTCAGTGTCAGCAGAGGGAGGAAGAGGACTAGGAGGAGGAGGAAGAAGAAGGTCAGCATCTGTCAGTGGTGGAGGTGGGGGTGGAAGTGGCAAATCAGGCTCTGGTGTTTCTGGTTTTAACTTGTACACCTCGGTTTTTACTTTGGTTTTACCCAATTTAACCATCCCCTTTGGATTTGATTTAAGATTACGAAACTCTGTTTTTACTGTTTTGATGTCATGATTTTGGGTAATAGTTCTGTGCTCCACCAGAGTTGACTGCTGGGAAGATTGCTGGGAAGACTGCTCTGCAGTGCATGTCTCTATTTTGATTGTATCAGTTTCATTAGAGTGCTTCTCATGAGATGCTTCAACTTGTTTAGCCGTTTTTATCTTTTGTATGTTCCTTTGTGCATCAGCATTCAGGTTTTTCACAGGAGGGCTGTGCTTGACTCTAACTCTTCTGTATGCTCCATGCCTGACTTTGGGAGTCTCTCGCTGTGCTGTTTCCAACAGTGATTTAATTGTGCCTTTAACATCGCCTTTTATCACTTCTTCTTTTTCCAGATGGGTTTGCTCCTGCATCTCATATAATGACTTAATTGACATCTTGATGTCACCCTTTAATTCACCCTCAAGGCTTGGGCTTCTTTGCATCCTTGGTGAAGGTGGAGACTCCATTAAAAGCTGAATTGTCCCTCTGACATCTCCCTGGACATCTATTTCCTGTTGAAGCTTTTTCTTCTCGCTGGATGCATCTTGTAGACTTTGCAATGCTGTGTGAATATCACCCTTCACAATTTCTTCCTTTTCAACTTCCCTCACTGTTTGCTTTGCCAGTTCCAGAGATTTCAGTGAGGCCTTCACATCTCCAGAAACTAAATCTTCAACAACAGCTTCAACTCTGGATGTTGCTGATTTCTCAAGAGATCTTAGAGCCCCTCTGATATTTCCTCGGATGATATCTGGCTTCTCCACCTCCTTGTACCGTCTCTGAGCTCTCTCCAAACACCGCAGAGCTTTCGGGATGTTGCCTTTCACCACCTCCTCTTTCTCTATAACAACTGCCTGATTCACTGATTCAGACAATGAGCTCAAAGCTGCCCTTAAATCCCCTTTGACTATCTCCTCCTTTTGGATTCTTTCTATTGAGTCAGTTGGCTCTGACATGAATACTTTCACTGTGCTGTGAACATCTCCAGGTATAACATCCTCTACTGTACGCTCAATTTGCATTTGATTATTGCCAAGGATGAATTTGGTACTCTTAATATCACCCCCAATAATCTTCTCTTTCTTTGATGTGTCAGGTTGAGTCTCATCCGGTCCTAAATGAAGCTGTTTCAGATAGTCGAGAGCCCCAGATTCAATGCATGTGGAGTAAAAGTTGACATTTCCTTTTTCAGTCTCATCTACTTTTATCTTCAATGCCTGATCAGACTTGTCTGAGCTGGAAAGTCTCTCAAGAGCACTCTTTATATCCCCTTTAAGAATGTCTTCTTTCTGAACATTGACATTCTCATTTTTATGCAGAAGGGAATATATTGTCATCTGTACGTCACCTTTTTCATCTTCTTGAATGAGTATTCCATGTTTTGCTGATCCGCTCTCATCGAAGAGGTTATTTATAGCTTCTCGGATGTCACCACGCAGTATTTCCTCCTTTTCAATATTACTAGCTCTCTCTTGGCTGAATAGTTGCTGCACTGTTGAACTGATATTACCTTTCTCTTCTGAATCTATGACTATCTGTTGCTCCTTGCTCTCCTGTCTGTTTAGGAGATTCATCATAATTGTCTGCAGATCTCCACTGATGACTTCCTCTCGTTGAATCTCTGGAGCCTCCTGATTCATTAGCTGGTATTTTGCCATCCTTACATCACCAATTTCATCAGTTTCAATGAGGATACCCTTTGACCGCACCATTTTCTGACTGTAAAGTTCCTCAAGAGTTCCCTTGATGCTTTTGCCCAATATTTCAGTCTTTTCCATTTTAGTCTCATTAAAGTCATCAAATGGTGTAGTTTCAAAGAGCCATGTCTTTGTCTTCACATCTGCTTTGGGAATCTCCTCTTGAGTTGTAGTTGTGTCCTCTTCCTCATCTGCTTCTTTAATATGATCAAGAGGATTTTTCTCAAAGAGCCAGACTGACTGCCTAACATCTCCCTTCGCAACCTCCTCTTGTTTAACTGTTTCAATGAGATTTTCAGAGCTCATGCTTCTTATTTTGTCAATGGACTGGGTTTCAAATCTCCACTTCGCAGTCCTGACGTCACCTTTTTGTATTTCACTTACATTAACAGTCCTAACAGATCCCTGTGACAAGGTGTCAGTCTCAAAACGATGTTTATTCATTCTAACATTGCCCCCTTGTATGTCTTCCACAGTTTTTATTAAAGCCTTCTTTTCCTCGGCAATCCTGTCAAGAGGTTGTGTCTCAAATTTCCACTTGGCAGACATGACTTCTCCCTTTTGCACATCCTGTTGTGTGACAGATTTGATGATATAAACCTCATCTGTGTCCTTAATAGCATCAAGGGGCTTGGTTTCAAACAACCACCGGGTTCCGATGACATTTCCCTGTTTAATCTCCTCACTGGTGACAGTGGTGACCTCATGGTAATGCCCTTCTTTGTCCTGAATGGCATAAAGGGGCTGAGTTTCAAACATCATGGTGTAATTTCTGACATCACCTTTCTCTTCTTCATCGCAGACTATTCTTTGCTTTCTCATCAGCTCTGTCTCAGACATATCTTCTTGGATTTTGTCTAAGGCGTTGGTTTCAAAAATGAAACGACCCTTGTTTACATCGCCTCCTTGGACATCGTTTACTGTACGGCTACTAATATATTCCTCTTGGCTGTCATGTATGGTATCTATGGATTGGTTTTCGAACAGCCATTTGCAGTTCACAACATTTCCTCTTTGTATGTCCTCAGTCTGAACTCTTTTAAGCTTTTGCATCTCTTCTTCAGATGTGGAAGTCATGATATCAGATGTTTGATTTTCAAAAATATACTTCATCCTTGACACATCTCCAGATCCAATGTCTATCTCTGTAACACGTTTATATGAGCCTGCCTCCTCCCCAGTGAGATTCTCCAGTTTATCTGTCTCAAAGAGAAAACAGGCCATTCTCACATCTTTTCCTCTAATATCCTCTTGCTGTACAGTGCATGTTTTCAAAACAGTTTCTGTCTCATCATGGATAGTATCAAGGGCTTGCGTTTCAAATAGCCATGTGCAGGTTTTGACATCTCCCTTACGCATTTCCTCAGATTCATTTTGACCCTTAAACTCCTCTCTTTCATACAGGATGTCCATTGGTTTAGTCTCAAATAGCCACTTGCAGGTTTTCACATCCCCCTTCACCACATCAAGATTTTTACTTATTCCCACAGTTTCTTCATCTTCAATATTACTGAAGTACTTAATGGCATCAAGAGGCTGCGTTTCAAACAACCACTTTGCAGTTTTAACATCTCCGGACTCAACTTCTTGTTTGGATATGCCCTTAATAATTTGGTATTTTTCAATGCTTTCATCAAATTGATCAATTGGGCGTGTTTCAAACATCCATTTGCAGGTTGTTACGTCACCTTTCACAACTTCCTCACGGCGGACTGTTTTCACCTCATGGAAGTGCCCGAAGCTGTCTTGCATGGCATACAACGCAGAGGACTCAAACAGGTTCTTATTTGATTTCACAGAGCCAGACGTTACACCCTCTATGTGAATCTTTTGAGATTCATTTCTTCTGTTTAAATCTGTGCTTTCAAAAATTTGCTTGTAATTCAACACATCCACTTTATCAATTTCTTCCATGTCGATTGTTCGTATGACTTCTTTCTGTTCCTCTCTAATATGTTCCAGAGGTTGGCTTTCAAATCGCCATTTCTGATGTCTGACATCACCCTTCTCCTCAGTAGGTGCTTCTGTTTTTTTCAGTTTGCCCACTTCTGCCAATTCCTTCAACTCTTCACTTGGATTTGTTTCAAAGTAATGTCTGGCTGATCTCACGTTACCTGCGATAATTTCTTCTTTTGTCAAGGGCCGGGCATTTGAATCATCCTTTAAAGTATCCATTGGTTGTGTTTCAAATACCCAGCAGTTTCTGCGAACATCTGCCCTGCAGCTTGTGCCATCCTCCTGCGTGAGGTCCTCCTCAACATTCACAGTACGAGGAATCTCTTTCTTCTCCTCTCTTATGTGCTCCAGAGGCTGACTCTCAAAGCGCCACTTTTGGTGTCTCACATCCCCTTTCATTTCTTCATTGACTGTTGCCTTTTTAAGTTTTCCAACCTCGAGACCATTCTTCCTGACTGCTTGAGGGCTGCTTTCAAAAAAGTTTCTTGCAGATCTAACATTGCCCCCAATAATATCTTCAATAGATTGAGGTTTGTCATTGGAGTCATCCTTTAGAGAATCCATTCGCTGCGTTTCAAAGACTTGGCAATGTTTGCGCACATCAGCACCAGTGATTTCTTTCTTCTCCATTTGCGAACATTCCCACTCATTGAGAGAATTTAATGTCTTTATCTCAAACAACCACCTGGCCCAGTGTCCTTTACTGCTATCCTCCATAGACAGACTACACACGAGTTTTAAGGGAGCAGGTTCTCTGTTTGTCATGTCCAGAGGTTGGGTATCAAAAAGCCAACGAGAAGCAATAGAGTTCTCCAATTCAGTTTCAATTTTGCGCACAGACTTAATCTCCAGCATCTGGCTTGATTGTCCCATGATGATGCATTTGAACTGAGTGTCAAAAGTAGTTGTTACAGTTTTCACTTCTCCGTTAATTTCTTCTAATACTGATCGTAGGCTCAGCAGGTGGCTCTCGTCAATGGTCTCAGTGTGATCGAGACTCTCCATGAACTTATTGTCAATCATGTAAATTGTAGCATTTCCATCCTCTTCTGTAAATACAATCTCTTTTGTTAGATCCTCCTCTGTGTGCATTTTGTTTAGAGAATCCATAGTTTGGGTTTCAAACAACCATGCTGCAGCACGAACGTCACCCTTGTCAAATTTATTGAATTTATTTTTATATTCTATTGAGTTTGTGTTGAGTGAGCCCATCTCATCCATTGGCTTGGTCTCAAACATCCATGCAGTGCGTTTCACATCTTTTCCCAGAATCATTTCTTGTTCAGTTATTTTCTTGTTGTCTTCGTCCTCTTCGGGAGTTTCATCTTTAATGGTATCAAGCGGTTTATTTTCAAACATCCAACGCATTGCCTGCACCTCCCCAGGCAGAATTTCTTCCCACTCTCCATATTCCTCTTCATCTGGACTGCCTCCATCATCGTCATACATGTATGCTTCGGTCTCTAACTGATTGTTTTCAGTTTCATTGTATTCAGTGTAAAACTCTTTCTCAATATTCTTTCGAACCTCAGGATGAATGTGCTTGTAAAGACGTTTTAGCTCAGACATACTCTTCTGCTTGAAATAAGCCTCTTTGCTGAGTGGGTGTTTGGACGGGTTTACTGGCTCTGGAGGCTCGTGTGAGTAATGACCTGCTGGAATATTTTCACTGTCTGATGGCATTTGTAGTAAGTCTGGCGGAGGGGGTGGAAGATAGTCAGAATCCTCAACAGGTGGGAGCGGGAAGTCCTCATAATCCATCACTGTGGCCATTGTGTCTTGTGTTGCCTCAGCAGTGGATGCTTCATACACCTCACTAGTTACTGTGTTGTTTTGAGTCACGTTTGAGGACCACTTAGATCGATTGATGTCACGTCCAATCTTTGTGAAGAACAAAAATTATATTTGTGGGTAAATTAATGTACTATTAATTAACTAGAAACCCAACACATAAAACTTTGAACAATGTGTAAGCTACACATGACATTGCTATATCACCTGCAGATAACATGTAAAAATAGCTAAACATGAATAATCAACATAGCAGAATGCCAGTCCCTTCAAAAGTTGCTCTTTTTTGTGCCCAGCAAACAAATAAAATACCCATAAGATCTCATAATTCTTAAGATTTTCAGCCCAGTATCACACCAAAATTTGTAATAGTCCTTTTGGCCCACTACAGTATACTTAATAAGTTTTTACCAGCTTTGTCTCTCCTAGACTAAAGGCTGGACTTTGTGTTCTGCTTCACAGCTTCTGCAGCTGCACATCTGTTTGGTTTAGCATTTTGCTGCCACCTGGGGGCAGTATTACAAAAATGAGAAGCAGTCTAACCTGTGGGAAGCTCTTTGTTGTGTTAGTGCTGTTGTTGGTACTTTAGCTGAGCTCTGCCATTGAAAAGACAGAGCATAAGGATTTGCTTTGTGTTGGAGTGAAACAAAATGTTAAATCACGATTGTCTAGTGTAGCTTTTGTTACCTGTGTTTGCTATTTATCCATTCTGGTGCTTTATCTTCTTTGTTGTTATATTGGTTGTTGTCACCTAGAGTTGACCTCTCCTGCCTCAACCTTACGTTCATCCAATCAGCCTGTAACTCAAAGGGCTATGTGTTGATAGGTTTTTGAAGGATTGCACATGTGTGGCTGTATGTTTTGAGAAAAGGTCTGTCTGTAGAGGCTGAGTGCACCATACCTCTGTGAAAGTATAAAAATCCTCTAAGAGTATGTGTCACTGCCCAACCCCAACAAAGAGAAGACTATAAGCTGATCTCTGAAAGGGTCTATTATAACTTAAAGCGGTTCTTTCCCCCCTTAAATCATGCCTTTTTTTTCAGGAGTGTGGTTGTCATTCATCAAATACACGTCTACAAAAGATGTTCCTTGTCAGAGAGTTTTCTAATGCCAGATAGGTTCCCAATACAAAAAATAATGGAACATGAGGCACACACCACACAGAGTAACTGATTTTCTTGTCCCTAAAAGTGAAAGTCTGCAGTTGCTGTCATTTTTTTCTTGTAGCATCAAACTAAACTCTTACCAAAGGACTCCAATAAACCAGGACTGAAATCTTAAGGATTATAATAATCTTAAGAGATGATATATATATATATATATATACACATACATAGTGTGTGTATATATATATAATTTATTTCTCTTTTTTTTTATAAATTAGCAAAAAAAGAAAAGAAAGTGCAACAGTTGACTGAGCTAAAATAGAAATGATTACCTTAGCTGGCTTGTGTGCAGCAGCCTCTTCTATAGTTCTTTCAAAGTGATCTCTCAGCTCTTTTGTAGTATACTTGGGAAATTCTTCCTCTAAAAATCAGCACAGCCAAAACAACAAAGGCAGGGTTTAAATAGTGACAGAACATGCAGTATGATCTAGAATAAGACCATTTTAACAGGTTACCTGTTTCATCTTGATGGTTTTCATAACTAGATGCGAGGTTGTTGTCACTGCTTGACACCTGTAGGCATTTTAAATCGAAAATTATTAAAAAGGAACTGGTGTAAAAGTGATCAGATGCAGAATAACAAGTCAGCAAATATCCCTATTTGCTACAGATTTTATTGATTAAATAAAATGTTTTTAATTTCTGCACTTAATCATTCATTTGAACAATTTAAGTGATTACAATGAAAGTTTTTCACCTAGAATTTCTTAACTGACTTGCAAAAACACAGTGATAAGATATGCAATGCGTACCATAGTTTCTTGGAAATTAAGCTGCTGACTGCCTGGGATGACCTGCCTGCTGCTGCTGCTTGACACTTTCACCTCTGAGTTTGACATTTCCTGTGAGGGTGAAGGAGTTGGTTGTCAAACTTGGTCAAAATATTCACATGCCACACATCCACATAAACATAAATTTGTCAGTTCACCACATCATCTCCACTCCTTACCATAGCCACAAATGTGAATTTACTTTGCCCTTAATTACTCTACCTGCAAAAGATTTATAGTACACAACTGAACACCATGCAGGGGAGATGTTGAACCAGAGAGCGCGCTGCATTTTGAGATGAGTTATCACAGATGGAGGCAAGATGACAGAAAATATGCCAAGCAGTTTGCTTTAACTGGGACTTTGCAAAGTAAGAAATAAGACTTTCTTTTCCTTTGCTTTGTTACGCTTCTGTCTACCGAAAGGAGGTTTAATATAAGTCAAATGCCCTGGATGCTTGCATGGAAGATGTTAGAAATGTCAAGTAATGCCAGCAACCTAAACACACACACTCTGGAGCAGGTGCAACATGCCATACAAAGAGCCTCACTGTTAACATCCAGCCTAAATTATGTATTTTTACTTGCAAATGTCCCCTTGCATATGCAGAAAACTAAATGTTAGGGTGCAACAGAAACCAGCTCAGGGCATGACAAATGTTACCATGATCTGAACACAGTTATCTCTTTCAAGCACTTTGTTTTAAACTAATGAAGCTAAAAGCTGTGATCTATATACCTGCACAGTTCTGTGATGAAAATGAAACTGGGTAACATTAAGTGATGTTGCAGTTTCCTGGGTCTCAAATTGTTTCCTCACACTTGCAAGTCCCCCAGGCAGGGAACAGACCTCCGACTCTTCCATGACCTAATGAGGCAGGAAATATCATTAGCTGCCTCCACTTCAACATGACCTGGAATCAAACAGCTGCTTAATAGGGCTATTTGGTCTGACATGCATGCAGCACAGGCTGCAGCCATGAGTGATACAGCTTATGAATTCTTTTTTTTTTTATGTTTGCAGACACTCAAATGTGTGTTGTATTTGTGTAATGGTTTCAGTTAGACAAGGCTCGTGTTTCCCTTTATTTATACTGTGCATGTATGGAACTGCTGACCCCCCCTCAGTCACAGATGTAACACTGTCATCATGTCTGCTAATACTGCACAACAACATGAGCTATAATGGTGACAATGCCTGTTCAGTGCAGTACAGCTATTGCACAACTATGGATAATATGCATCACTGTACAACAGGTATGCAAACTGACCAATGCAATGAAAAAGTTTGGTTTTCAGTGTTAACTCTTTCAGGTCACATACTGCAGCTACTTGTATTTGAAACTATGATGCACAAATCCATGCACAAGCCAAAGTACCCCGCTGGAGATGGTGTCGTTTGCTCGCTTGGAGACAGCTGCCTGGTACATGGCCTCACAGTTAGCCAGTGGGATGACCTCTGAGTCCACAGAGTGAATCCTGATTCCTTTGGTTCAAATCTTTCAGAATGTCCAGCCCTGGTTAAACTTGCGCTGCCAGCAGCTAAAGCATACAAAGCCAACAGTTGAAGAAATTGCTTTTACCTGTTTTATCTGGTGCCATCTCGTCTACACACAGTACATACTTTAGCAAACACGAGAAAGCATGGCTGAGGGAGTCACATCAAAACATAACTTCAAAACTCATTTAAATATAATTATATGGCTTTTTTATGATTATTTTCCATGTGAGTAATTACAAGTACACAGCAGCACCAGTCTTTAAAATTTGGTTTGTAAACAGGATCTCAAAGAAAGCTAAATATGAGCCACAGAACTACAAGGGGCTGCAGTGCAGGTGGTGTGCATACAATGATCCTCCTCTGGGACATCATTTAAACCAATGCACACCTGTGTACTGACATGCAGTTTCTAAAAAGGATGTCCAGGATTTATTAAAAATTTGGTAAACAGCCATCCAGAGTCAAAGTCATTATCATTATGTGTGATGTTTAATGCATACATCCTAAGTGGAAACATTTGGAGCCTATGTCAAATTAAGTGACTATATCATTGTGTAAATTCCATCCTTGTTTTGGTTTTCTTGTACTCAGGAGTTTGACGATCCTGTCAAATTTAGGCTTAGAACATAACCAAGATTTAAAAGGGGTCTCAATGGACATAAAAGTTATTGTAGTGTCTACTGTTGTGCTGTCACTCTTTAAAATCCCTGCTTTCAGTACCAGTCAAATCGGGAATGAATAGGAAAGGTATGGTAAGGTTAGGTTTTATGTTATCATCCAAGAAGTACTATCATAATTTATTCTTTTCCTTTTTACTATTGGAAATATTATC
>JBBBVU010000013.1:16342240-16355859 GCA_037177055.1 Atherinosoma microstoma
CACACACACACACACACACACACACACACACACACACACACACACACACACACACACACACACACACACAGAAAGACAGACATAGTCAAAAGTTTAAAACTTGTTGTGAAGTATCACTAAAAGTGAATCGATTGGACTGCATGTCTATATTAGTAAGTTTCACTGTAAGTACATCATAGATATGCGCACCATCACTGTAAATTTCATGCTGTGCCAGCCAAATTAGAAACAGTTGATTTAACAACCTGTTGTGAGGACTCTAGGTATTTGCTTAATCTTTATCAAAATAATAACCTAGGACTCACAGTCCTATTTAGTAGCAAGAGGACCCACTTCAAGGGTAATATATCTGTAGAAAATATACAATATGTCTTTGAAAGAGACAAAAGCTAAACTAAAGACGGTTATCCAAACTCTAAAAATAAAAAATAGACAAATTAATACATTTATTTTGGTTGATTTATTCTTGTGAAATAGTCACAAGTCCCCCAAGAAATAGAAGTATTGAATATATAGTATGCACTTTTCTAACTAAGACTTAGATGACAAGTTTAAAACCTCTCTCGTGTCTAGCTTTTTAGCTAAGTGCAACTATAGTCAGTCCTGTTATGATATTTACCTTTCACACGGTTATCAGTCCCCCTTTTATTGTAAAAATGTAATTATTTCTGCCACTGTAACACATAAACTTCAGTCTACCTATCAAACGGAAATCCCAGGCTCATCCCAGGCATTCCAGGCTCATCCCAGGCATTCCAGGCAAAAACACATGCAGTAACATTATCCAAAGGAACACGATGCACCAAGAGCTAACACACTTGTCCCCACAGACTTGCAGTTGTTATTGCTTACTGTACTTCACAGAATCAGACTGAGCTACAAGTGTTCACGCCTCACAAGACACTGAAGACAGAGGGATTCCTGAGAAAGCTCCAATCTCTCACTCCTGTTAAGCAAAGCCTCACTGGAGGATAGTTATGGACAGAGTAGGCGCAGCTCATGTGTGATTTTCTTGCAGAAGGGAGTCTGATTTATGTTGCAGCTTTCATCTCATTTCATGTGTGACTGACTCCATGAGTCCTTTGTGCTTTCCTTCTGGCTGTCTGTTTTCTTTTTAGAGCCCATCTACAAATAACATACATTTTTTTCTTATCTTTCTTTACATTTCTGAAATATACAGTCAGGTACAGTTGATTCACTCATTTCACTGTACTGGAGACAATAATAAAGAACTGTTATTTAGAATATGCTTTGCTTTACTTTGACACTGTTAACATTGTAGCTTTGTCACAAAAGAATTCACCCATTAATTAACAACTACTGAAATCACTGGATGAAAATAACCGGACACTTTGAACTCGACTGAAATCTATGATGCAGCTGAGCTAGTCTCACCTCCCGCTAGCTGTCAGAACACACCACTGAGAACAAAAGCCTTGTTCCAGACCGTCAGTCAGCCAGTTTCTGACCTCTGTATGCTGTTTGATAGGGTGTGCAAAGGAGTGTGTCCTTGTGTGTCAGCTTTTGGTCTTTGTGTGTAACTGTAGATGTATTTACTTTAATAAAGGCTGAATAAAAGCTTAATAAAGACTCTTTTCTCAACAAGTGGCATAAAAACCTCTGAGTTAATTCCTCTTAAAAAGAAACACACACTTACCCCTATGAAACAATGCATTTGCTGCAATGTTGTAACTGTTAAGATTCACCGTGGGGTTTCCCAGCCTGCTGTTCAATGCTGGGTCTTTGGGCTGACTACAAATCAATATGACACCAGCTTTGGCGGAAATCCGCCTATAAGTGAGTGGCACATTTCTGAAGCTGTTACAGAGACTGGGCAGCAAAAGCAAAAACCAGACAAAAAAGCAGCACGAGGTCAACATTGCAGCTTTTACTAAAAAAGAAACTTTAACCTGAATAAATGAATCTCCATAGGCACATTGCAGCTTATACTGTATATCTCTCAGTTTTTACTTACTCTCACTTGGAAATATATAATCACTTCACATCACTTTTGTGTAAGACTTTGGCAAATGTCACACCCAAAGAGCAGGACTTAAAAAAATAGGTGCATTCATACTGAAAGAATGCAAGAACATTTAATTAAACTTGCTGTGAAAATTGAAAATTCAGTTATTATATTCCAGTTGCCTTCTGATTGATTAATTTCAGCTTCACCACAGCAATCAATTGTTCACGAAAAGGCCAACTTTTTGAGATGATAAAACTTTCATCGCTCCAGTTAACACATTCTAAACTGTAAAAACAACATTGAAACTCTTGGATCCAGTGTATTAGAATTGCTGTGAAAATCTTCTGTGTTTGGCCTTCTTTCCTGCTGAGGGTTAACATGTGACTGTAATGAATCAAGGCATTTTAAATATTTGAACATGTTTGCAGAATTGGGGCAATGAGACTGCAATTCAGTGGCTACCATCCATAAACCAAAGCTTCAGCAAGTGCTGCTAGTATTTGGCTCATTTACTACTGTTTAAAACCATTCATATATAGTAATGATTGATAAGATTTGTGTGATAAATGTGAGAAAAATGTGATACCTTTCTGTTCATGAACGAAACTAAGGGAACTAAGGGAAATACATACTAACTCTAACTTATAGAGCTGTGGTATGAAGAGGAGGATTACTGTAAAGCGTTAACAGTTAAGGGCAACATCAGATGAAAATATTACTGTGCTATTCTGCTCCACATCTAACTACAATTTGAACAACTTATTGTCTTAAAAAGAATAAAAAGGCGAGAATAGAAGAAAAAAGAGACATATTACAAACAAAATAGCTTGAATCTGATTGGTATTCCTTCCTCTGTTAGGAGGGAACATCATTAAAATGGAATGGCATGCATGTGTTTTCTATGATGTTGGACTGTGGCAAATACTGTACATGACTCCTTTCTGCTTCTACCCAATGCTGTCTGTCAGTCAGGGTGTCGGGTTTCTGTGGAAAAAAAATCACTGAACATTTACCCCAGTCCCTTAAAAAATATTTGTTTCCTAACCTGAACCTGTGAATGCTGCTGTGACCAAAGAGCTAAGGAAAATTAACAAAGAATTTTTTTAAAAAGGTAACGTAAAGATCTTCACATACATTTCAGTGTAATTCAGCTTGAAGTAAAAACAATTAAGGTGGAAAAATGTTGACAAGCTGTTGTAATAGAGCTAGAAAACCTAGCTGAAGAAAAACCCATAATTTTCATTCCAGCTGATTCTTTTGCAAATAATCAGTCTGTCAGTAACAACATATGTGTGGAATAAACTGCTGAGACAATGTAACAATTAATTTGCAAAAAAGCATCACCAACATTCATAGCAACAGGGCATATATTTAGCCCCTGCTCGTCCTATGACATAGTCATGCTTGACACCCAATCTCGGCACCAATAGCCACGACGGAAACTCAAAAAGCAACTAAAAATAACTGTCTCAAGTGACAAAAGACTAAGCACCATGACTCAAAAAAGGGTGACCTACATTGCTCTCAATGAGATATTCAGTATGGTCAATAAAATTCTAACTACAAATTTATCCTAATTGCTGTTGGCGCGAACAAAGACATGTGGCTGACTCAATGGTAAGCAATGTGAAATAAACTGAGACACATTCAAACAAGTGACTTGCTATGCACTTTTAAAATTTGAAATGAATGACCCTATGGCTAATACATTTTCTGTTGGATCTGCAAACATTATCTATTGCCTCCTCACACAGATCAAATGTTTCAAAGTCTGCTTTCTTCAACAATGTTTATCTCTATCTTCTTTGAGTCCTGTCCTCTTTGCACTTGTTACCTCTTTCACACTCATCAGTCAGAAATTTATTTAGACTGCATTGTTCCATTTCACTGCAGTTGTTTCTCCTCTACAAACTGTCAAAAGGAAAAGCAGCTCAAACTCCGTCTTTCCATCAGTGAACATATTCCCCCGCACTCAAGCAATGGAGTAGCCACGCTCTGGACTTAGTGTGCTTTGGCAGTCTCAAATAATCAACAGTTTTGGATTCTCCAAAATGAACCGAAATCCTTATTTTCTCAACAGCATGTCTCCCAAAGTTGTTGGCTGCTAGAGGAGACAGCTGGGCATTAAAATGGTTTCAGAGGGCAGTGAAGCACTTGTCTAAATATCTATGATCAGGATGATTATCACATGAAGTCCAAAAGCTTTTAAAGCCCCTTAGACAGTGTTTGCATGGTGAAGTAACTATCCATGAAAAGTCTCGTCTGTCATTATCTAGTTTACTTCAACAAGAACCTGCACCAGATGGCTGAGTTGCCCAAAACTTTCGATAAAAGAATTCATACCTTGCATTCATTTCTATTAACCCATTTGAAGCATTGTTATTACATTGAATTGTTTAGAGCAAATATAAAAAGGATCTTCCCCTCAAGAAATCATGAAAGTAGCAATAAATCAAAGCCTTTTTTAATCATAAAAAAGGAGACAACCTAAAGACACATATCCATGCTAGAAATATAGATACATTGGATTCAAATTGATTGAAATTGAAGGCTATTATGTTAAAGCTTATGAAATGTTGCTGTCTCTCCAAAGGCACTTTCTGTAATTGAGGAGAAGTATATGCAGTACATGGAAATATAAATAACTGATTTTGATCTGAGAACGTTTTTGATCTGACTCAGCAGTGTTGTGATTAAAACAGCCAAAGCTAAGTCAATTGTACAGTTAGAGTTTGTTTAACAACTTTTTTTTAAAAGATAAAATGTTAATTGACTTAGACGTCTAAATGGTATGAGGTGATATATCCAGATGAAAATGACGAGACAGGCACAGAGCATTTCCCAAAAGGAGATTATTTAAAATCCAAGTGGCTCTAATTAATCATTAAACATGGAGCACAGTGTCAGATTAAATATCATCCGACCACTTAATTGAACAAGTTAAAGAGATGTGGGGCCAAGATTTCATCTTATCAGTACATTACATCTGATTTACAATGCTTTGGCCCACATTAATTATTATAGTGGCCATGTAATGTTCTGATTTAATGAACAACTAAACTGTGTCATAAGAATGAGCTACAGAGACATAACAGGAAGTATCCAGTACATTGAAAGCTTTGATGCTGCTCTGCGGTGCTTAGAGTAAACTCAGAGATACCCACAAGTCAGATTTTTCTCCCAATATCAATTACCCAGCTTCCCACAGTGATTTATGTTAACTGAAATTTTTCCCAAACACAAGTGCCCATTATGCAAAATGCATCACGCTTAATTAATCTTTGCTGCAGTGAGAGCGTCTTGTGGCATAAAGCACATTAAATCAGAAGTCATTTCAACTTAAACTAAAGAAGGGTTCATGAGATATAAATAATAGAGTCAGAAGATTTGCTATGGAGTCACAGGGAATGTTTTATTCATGTTATTATAGAAGTATATGTTTACTTGGATTTAATACATTTCAATCATTCATATTTTATTTTTTTTTCATTAATCTTGCTGTGGCTAAATGGAACTGCTGTTTAAAGTCAAGCCTCTGTAGGGAGTTTGTTCTGTAATTGCCTTGAAGTATTCAAAAGAATGGACAAAAAGATTATCAAAATGCATCATCCAGTGGAGAGAACATAAAGAGCTTCAGTAAAATACTCTTGTCAAGCAACAGCCAGTCTTTTAATGACTTCTGTGGGGACCTACCAGCCATCTGGTGGTGAAATATAGTCGCTGCAACACCAATGATTCCAACTTGATGTTTTTCTTTTGTGGAATAATTTGTACTGAATCCAGACGGCGGAGTGTTTATAGAAACAATTCACACTGAAAATCTATTTCTTCTAGATACATGTTAATGTAAACGTGGAAATATGGAAAATGATTATCCTGTAACACAACAGCAACCATTCTCACATCGGCTTTAACATCTTGTGCCTATTGTCCCTCCAGAAGAGTCAGAATGCAAATGAGGAACATGCATAAAGCCAGAAAGTCTGCTGAAACAATAATTCACTTCTCCTTTACCTCACACAGTATAATGTTCATCCAGCATTTGTGGTTTCATTATAAGGAAATACTGTCTGCAAACCATATATATTGATGCACAATGGTAATGGTCCATTTCCCATATATTCTTTTATTACGGTACATTCTTTTCAACTAAATGAGGATTTACCATGCAGACTCCCATTTGTAATAGTCATGGATACCCTGTCATTCAAATTCAGCCACAGCTCACACTGTTGGAATATGACATGTTTGGCTCCCATAGGCTGCTAATCATGCATTTCTGCACTCTGCCAGATTGTCTTCCACTATTAAAATCATCCACGATGGACTGATTGGGCTCATTGTTCTCACAGTGTAAAATTACCGGGAGCAACTCCATGCAAAGATAATTTACACACAATATACAGAATAATGTTAGCTATAGGACATTTCTCATACTCATGCTTTGGTAGTGTCAAGAAAAGGGAAAAAGAAAAGAGAGAGAAAAAAGAGAGATTAAACACAAGCTCACTGTTAAGACATGCTCTTTATATATACAGTATTTAATCCAGGGCTGGGTCCCTGAGAGGCCAGATGGACCCTCTTAAGATTCACTACAAGATACAGAGGCTCAATATCTTTTTGGCTCCTTTCCCCACCATCCATCTCGGTTCACATGTTTGCATTGACATTTATTATTCTTTGTATAATCAAAGAATTCTTATAGATTGGAAAAAGCTGAAAAGGCCTGTAGGAAAATGAAAAATGGAGGTTTTTTTTTTTTTTTTAGGTATGCTCTGTTTTTGGAGGTATACTCATGATAGATGTTTGTGCAGTTTTCACGCTGCTGTGCCTGTTTTGACCTACATTGACTTCTGTGAACAATACCTATCTCTCTAGCCACCCAGCTCTCCACTAAGTTCCCCAGCTTGCTGCTAACCTTGACACTCTGCAATTTGCTGCATGGTATCCACAGAGTTTATGAAAAGCTTTAGATAGATATTTTAAAATAAAATATCTTTGGCTACATCTGAAATGGCTCTAATTTAAAAAAGTTTCAAAACCATAAAACATCTCTGCACACAGATACAGTTTGTCTCTATATCACAAGGAGCAGAAGCTTTCATGTGATTCATTTGATCCATTAAGATGCTGATCTAAAGAAAATATCTAGAAATAATAATTAGTGCTTGTTTTAAACTATAGGCATGCTATTGTTATTTCATAACTGACAGTATAACTAATTGTGACGCTAATGCTTATTTGTCCATGCTTGGAAGATGCCGACAGTCAGTGGATGTTATTCACGGATAAATTGCTCTTCATCTAATGCAGGAATTGATTGGACAAGCCCTCTATGTGGGGATGTTTCCCTGCCAGTGGGTGATAGTGGCAGTTTACCTGTTTAATTGCACTCTCGTATAATTGTAAAGTGGCCTCCACTGCTGTGTGACATTACAAAGAGTGACTGCAGGAAAGTGCCAACTCGGTGGGATTAGAGCAAAACCATGAGAGAAAGTAGTTTGAGAGAAAACAGAAAAAGAAAATTATCAGGAGAAAATCAACCCTACACGTTCCTGGGTTAAAAGCTGCCCTGCTACTCTGACTCACCTGACTCATGTTGTTATTTTGTGTATCTGCTTCATAAAGTACATCATTCCATAGGCGGTTTTCTCTAAAACATAATGTAGCTGTCAAAGATAACCGTTCTATGTTCAGCATACCTCACTGCAAATAAGTGTTGGTAGTCACATTGTATAGCACCAAACCCAACACATACGTGCATGCTGTTAGTTATATTTCCTTATATAATCCTTTGACTGCAGGTGAGTAATTATACCCTTGCTACAAAATGATCTGATACAATTTTAGCATTTGCTACACTCAGCGACCCACACATGCAGGCATAGATAACACAATAATTATACTCACAGACAGAGAAAGTAAATTTGAGGACCCTCTCTCCAGTCTGCCATCCAATTCTGGAGCTTATTTAATCCACATGTGTTTAAAGTTCCCCTTTGAGTTACTGATCGATTATCAGGCAAGTTGGACAGGGACAAGAATGCAGTTTCTACTCACTCTGGTCCATCTCTTGATTGAATTTCCATTGTGGTGCAATTGTATCACCAGGTCTACAGGAGGGAGTGGACACAGGTCACCACACTCGACAGGGTTTTACTTTCTTTGCAGCCTTATGGGGCCTCTATCAGCAGCTCTATAAAGGCAGAAAATTGGCAGGCTGCACACAAAAGCTCTCCAGAGCTCCCTAAAGTGACACACCTAATGATTCTAGTGCTATGAACATCAGAAGTCTCTCATACACCCAACAAGCACATGATTTTACACATATTATTTTCTGTAAACAGATGATGTAAAAGTAGATTTCTTTCCCCTGATCTGTCATATAGAAATTCTCTTTTTTGATAAAATGTCCTTGTAGCTGCAGTGAGAAAGAAAACAAATGTATTTCGAATAGATCTGTCTGTGACGTGTTGATGGAACGATACCGGATATCACTGTTAGCCTGAGAGGAATGCATTATTTAGACCAGGGCAGAGCAGAGTGTCACATGTAACCTGGCCCTTTGTCCATGCAAAACCATCAGGTTACACTGGTGCTTTCAACAGCCAGCTGATCACTTTCCTTCATGTATACCTGGAATTCTCAACAACATGAGATTTCCAGTTTCCTACTGACAGAGGGACAGTAAATGACTTCTGAAACTCATCTGAATCTGTGTGACAGGAATAAAAAAATGTTTATCTTGTAATAGTTAGTAACATGTAGAAGCACCAAATTCTCATCAACATGTACATGGATGCTAAAGACAGTCAGGGGGAAATTGAAAAGCAATTGTGAACATGGAATCTTTAAATTACATTTGGATTGTGAAATGAAACCGATTAAGGCTGTAGACATTGGCTCAGTGTCAGATCTCCCAGATCAATTTACTGACAGTGTTTACCTGATATTTCGGACTAACTCAAAAAGGTTAATTTTGTCCTCTTTTTTGATATAGTTACAGTTTCTTCTTTCAGACAAAAGTTAGGATGGAAGATGTTTGTTTTATCTTGACATGTTTCAACTGATGACTGCAGTCTTCCTCAGAACCGTCATCTTACAACTGTGACTTATCAGCTGTTATTCCTAGGCATGGCCAACCTCACTGTTACTGTATTTTGGACTAGCTCTATAATAGCTATCAGAGAATGTAATACCTTTGATCCTGGTATATTAGACCTATACTTTTATTTGACTTGAGATTTAACAAAATTCTACACACACGTGAAAAGTAAGAAACAAGCAATAATGTGGAGGTTTTTAATTTGAGCAACTCTGACATTTAGTGTAATTAGTAATCAATAAATAGTAAACATGCTTACAACAAAATGTCAGAAAGTAATGGAGAAAAACCTGTAAAAATGCCCCAATGACCAAGCTGAAATATACAGTCTGTTTCTTTCTTCCATTTTGACATGATATTTGTAAAATTGATTTATTCTTTAATTCTATTCACCAACAAATATAAAAAATTCAACTGCATAATGAATATAGACAAACTCATACAAATTATACAAACTGCAGATTTTCAATTTCAAAAATATATTTTCGAGGGTGGGTGTGGTGGGGGTGACTAGTGTCTCACAAAGGGTCTTTTCTTTTTCCTTTTTTTTTAATTCGAGCTTTTAGATACACAGTATAGCAGATATACATACGTGTCATACAAACAAACAAAAAGGAAGGGAAATAAAAATAAACTGCATAGACAAAAATCTACTACAAAAAGACAAACAAAAACGAAACAAGGGGGTGGATCATTACTTCGTTTTTGTCTAATGATGCCAAACAAGGATTCCAAATCTCCTGTAAGCGGGCCTCTACATTATGTTTTCCAAGATGGCTCTTCTCCATCCTAACTCTGGAAATCATCTCATTAAGCCACCTTCTAAAACTTGGGGCAGAAGGAGACTTCCAGTTCAATAAATATATATATATATATTTTTAGCAGCAAGCATGTCTGTTTTGAGAGCCTGCCTTTGGTGGAAGGGCAAAGTTACTGTTAGTTCTAAACAGCCAAGTACTGCTAAAGTACAGCCAGGTTAGTTTAATTTGTACAGTTTTGAAAACCAATGAAATATTTCATGCCAAAAGTTATACAGAACAGGAAAAGATACCAAAGGGATCCTTTGTCAGTGCCACATCTGTCACATATAGGTAATACAGAGTCAAATATTCTATTAAGTTTAATTTTTGAATAATGCAATCTGAGTATAACTTTAAATTGAATCAGCCTATATCTAGAATGAATTGAACAGTTCTGAACACTGCAGGCACTTCTCCCAGAGATCATCTGATAATGATACACCAAGATCCTCGCTCTGTACATTTCTTAAATGACTGATATCAACTGATGTTAAAAAAAACTATTAACAAAGCGGGAAATCAGATATGTTGAAATTGCTTGAAGAAGAGTATCATAAAAAGCATTGCTTGATGGTTTAGATGGAAACTTTGACAGTGTTGACAGTTATGTTTTGTGCTATGAAACATCATAACTATTACACACGCTGGACTGAAACTGCACTGGCTGTGAGCCCACAACACAGATGGTCACAGATGCAATGGAAATAGGCCATCCTTGGACTGCAAATGGAGCCATTGGAGAGATGTAGGAGACATTAATAGTTGGCCAAATCAACAGTTCAGGACATTCTGAGAAGAAAATAGATAAATAGATACAGTAAATGTGCTAGTGAGCTTGATAAAATAAAAGGGTTGGAAGACAAAACAGAATAATAGTGGATGATCTTTTTTAGTGTTTTAGAAAAAACACTAAAAATGTTCACAACTGTCACGATCTTCTGAAGGAATATGTCAATAATAACAAAAAACATCATAAAAAGCTAAAACAACTGTGGCTTAGAATGCAAACTAAATAAAGGTACAAAAAGCTTGATCTGAAGAATAAAACATCATCTATAAATCATGTTCAACCACTGTGGTGACTTAGCTCACAAATGATTAGTGATCATTTGACTGAAGACAGACGCAGCTGGAGGAACATGTCATGGGTAGGAATGTTTATTGGATGCTGCACCAGGACTGAAGGACAATGACAAATATTAATTTTAAAAAGCAACATTTTGGAGATAAAGTCAATGGTTGAATCAGTCAGTCATTGATCAACACTGACCTGCATTTTAACTTCTGAAGATAAAAATGAAGGCAGACAGGCCCAGGAACAAAGAATAGCTAAGACTAGCTGCATAGAAAAAAAGGGTAAAACATCATGAAGGAAGACACATCATCTTCTGTGATTGGATTGGATTGGTTGATTATAGATTGCATACATAGGAGGTTTAAAAGATGGATAGATGGACGGTGCCTTGAAAAAATTTACACCCTGTTTTTGTTGGTTTACAACATGTAATTCAAATTTGGGGGGTTTATGTAACAGACCTTTACAAGACCTCAAGTTCAAGTGAAACTAAAAGAAAAAGTTTGAAAACAAAAGAAAACAAAACAAAAAACCCTGAAAACAACACAAAATTGATGTGTGCATACTGTACATGTTCGCTCATTTAAAGCCCATAAAGTAAGATTTGGTGATGTCATTTACCTTCAAAATTCACATAAATCAATTCATGTAAGTCCATTTGAAGATACATTTGGAGTTCACAAAAAAGCATCTGCACACAAAAAAATGCTGAATAAAGTACTTTGGTCAGATGAGGCTAAAAGTGAACACCAATAAGTTAACAACATGACTCTTTAAACAAAAGATGAAACAGAGGATTTTACTGTGTAGCTGTTTTTGTACACAACCGACAATACAATCACAGGACACCAAAAATACTTTTCAGAATCAGCTCTTTAGCACCATCTACCGTTCATGTTGTGAAATGTAGGACTGGTGACCTAGTCCTGTTAATAATTTAGACATCTGTGGAAGTGAGACAGTAAATAAGATAATGGACTGATAGGATAGATGAGAGCTGAGTCTGTAAGTCAGGTTTAACAGTCAGCTGTATGAATAGTTGCAACAATACACCATTGTCAGTCTAAACCAGTGGTTTTCAAACTTTTTCTACCATGACCTCATCTGGGGGAACAAACATTCCCAGCAACAAAAGCCAAGTAAACAGATATCATCAATCAATAAATTAATTTCTATTTGAAAAGACAAATTATTGACCGAAAAAAGTGTATAACTTATAACACCGACTCTCCTTTACATATAAATCTTCCAAATGGCAACACTTCGCAAACTATATTTCAACAAAGACAAAAATAAAAGATATACAACATAAGGACAAAAACCTTTACCTTGACCAAAACAAGTACTTCATCAACAATACAGTAATCATACCACTCTTTTGTATTTGTTTATCACCAGATTTTTTTAACATTGTGTCAATTTACATAATAAAGAACACAATCTGAATTCCTCATCACACATACTCCACAAATTTACACCCCCACAAGATATGTAACTATAGGTAGTAGTATTGCATGTATGATTTTTTTATTCAATCTTTTATTCTATTTAATATTGCAGTGGTTTGGGACATTTTTGCTTTTACATTGTTCATGTGAGACTTCCAGGACAATTTGTAGTCAATTATCACACCTAAGAATCTGGTTTCATACACTCTTTCTATTTCAGCATCCTTCACCAAGATTCTGACCTTAATTCTGTTCATTTTTATTTTTGTCAAGCCATTTCCATATGACTGTCAATTCTACTTTCATTGTATAAAGAAGTTGTTCCAGACTTTTATCAGAGCAGTATAAGGCTGTGTCATCAGCAAATAAAGTAAGCTTTGATACTGTAGACACATTACATAAATCATTCATGCACAAAATGAAAAGTTAAGGGCCCAACACTGAGTCTTGAGGCACTTTGGTAACCTTTAATAAATCAACATTATTCATTTCAACATACTGATATCTGTGATCAATATCTTTTTATCCAGAAAAAAGTTATATCCCTCTCATGCCATTTCTTACTTTTTCATCAGAAATCCACGATCTGTAGCAGGGCTATTCAACTCGGTCCCACAAAGGCTGCAGTGATGCATGTTTTCAATGTTTCCCTGCTCCAACACACCCAACTCAAATTAATGAGTTATTGTGCAGAACTTGGATCCATTTAATTAGTCAGGTGTGTTGGAGCAGGGAAACACTGAAAACCTGCATGTCTGTGGCACTCATGGGACCAAATTTAATAGCCTTGATTTACAGTATCATTTACTTTAAGTTAATGAACACTCCCATGGTACATCCCTTATTATCTGTTGCATTTGCTATATGTTCTACCAGCTGTGTGACTGCCACAGAAGTGGACACTTTTGCTCTGAACCCAAACTTTCGGTCAGTCCATAAATGTTGTTTTTCAATGAAGTTGTCAAGTCTTTGTAAAAAACACTTTTCCTGAATCTTAAAGAACTGAGAAAGAATAAAAATTGGTCCTTAATTGGAGAACAGATGTTTATCTCCATTTTCAGATTTTGGGAAATCTCTACAGCTGCATAAAACACATCAAAGTATAATCATTTATAGGATCACATTTGCCACAGGAAGGTTTAATTTAGTTAATAATAATAATAATAATAATAATAATAATAATAATAATAATAATAATAATAATAATAATAATAATAATAAT
>JBBBVU010000013.1:16355959-16367584 GCA_037177055.1 Atherinosoma microstoma
ACCAGCTGCAACTGGCAATTGTCTCATTAACATATTGTCAGTAATTTTCAAGTTTCAGATATTTCTAATAATAATAATAATAATAATAATAATAATAATAATAATAATAATAATAATAATAATAATAATGTACTAAACTGCAGACAATTGGTCAGAATATCATGGGATGCTAAAATTACTCAATGCTTTATAATGTTTGCAGTTTGACATTTTGGCCACAAGATGACAGTGTGCTACACTACAATGACTTTTGTAAGAGAAGTCGCCACACGCAACTACAAACACACACACACATGCACTTACACACGCACGCACGTAGGGTTTGTCTATATATAAAAATATGTTTTTCCCTCTTTGATTTATGGGTCAACATTTCACAGACATGTTCTTTGTGTGACTTAAATCCAATACATTATAAAGAGCCGCAAAAAGAAAGAAAGAAAAAACTAAAATACAATCTTATTTATTTATCTATTTTGGTTTATTTCTGCAGGAAACTGACAACAAATCCAGACTTTTTTCGGAAAATCCGGCTGGATGTGAGCGCGCGTTGCACATGATGGTACAGGAAGGGGTGGGAGGGGGTGGTGTGCTCCACTGGGCAGCAGAGCTCTGCTGCGGCTGATTCCTGGTTTATAAAACCATGATTGGTCAGACGAAGTCACGTTGTCCGTGAAGCTGTCAGTCTGATGCTGCACCATTGTTCCCCGAGCAGCCGGAAGAAGTGCTTGTTTAAGCACTGCTGTAAGCTACAACAGTACCGGTTAGCTCTGTATTATTCAGGAATCCAGTACCGGTTTTAGAGGTCTCATATTGGTGGTGGATTTCCGCAGAGGGGAAAAACCGTGACATGGTTTAGAGGAAAAAAACTGAGCAGTTCCATTGAGAGCAGCGTGGGGCGTCTTTGACTGACTGGACACTGATGATAGTAACGAAATGAATGGTGAGTCAGACTAATCACAGGTGATAGGCCTGCATTTAAATACAGGTACAAAGGATAAAAAGACATTCTCACAATATTTTCTATATTAAGATGAACGGACGTTTCACCGGTTGTCTACAGTTTTTGTTACTTCTTACTGCATGGACCCATCCCTAAATGGTCCATTTGTCAAACTACCTTGGCTCTCATCCTGTGAATGTAAGACCATTGCTATAACTTACCTAATAGTGATTTAAACTTGATAATGAGCTTTGCTAGCACTTAATGGTCGAGTTTTTTGTATCACAAATGTTGCAAAAGATTTTCTTAATGCAGGAAAAAGACAAAGAGCCAAGTGGACCATGTTAAAGCTCTTATGTGAATTATTTTTGAGAGCTCATGTGTGCTATACAAGCTTCTGTTCTGATATCAGCAGGCTGGTATATGGCCAATTGGGCTCTCACACACATCACAGACAGACTGTACAGAATGGGGAGAGGACCCTGGGGATACCCCCAGCTCCCTTCTATCCTGCAGCTATAAAAGACAGACTGGCTCACAGAGGATTGACATAAAGCTCTGTCAGTCATTCCTGTGTCAATGCTCAAAAGGCAAAGTTTGCCTGACAAAGCGTGTGTGTACCACTGTTGTGATAACAACAAGCATTACAGAATAATTACTTTGTGTGCGCCGCTTGAAATGGCATTTTTCTTCAGATATGCAACAAACAGCATAAATTGTGCATCCTTAGGCCATGATGTGCTTGAGATAGTTATATACCGGCTGGAGGAATAAACACTGCGTATGTTTCTCTCTTTGTTCTTCACAGAACAGAAGCGGGTCGTTGAAGTGTAACACATTTAGCTAAAGGTAAGATCAGATCTTGATTTTGCTGTTTAAAATATCAAATTGTCAGTCTTCACAACACATTAACATATTGAATTTGTGCCTGCAAGACAGGCGGCGTTCAAAGCTCACACAACTGTTGCTAAGATGCCACAAAAGACCCTCTGATAACAAGATATGATGGTATGTCGGTGCAGACAAGTGTTTAGTCAATAAAGATAGTTGTGCTAATCTCAATGGATTATACAAAAAAGATGCCTCTGATATCACAATGATAAAGAAATTTGCTCTTTCTACACTATATATCGATATATATCTATATATCTATATCTATATCTATAGATATATATATATATAGATATATATATTATATTAAAAAAAAAAACTGCTACAACAATAATTTCCCTCTAAAAGGGATAAATAAAGTATTTTTCATTTCATTCATTCATTCATTCCATTTCATTTCACATATATATATATATATATATATATATATATATATCCTATCAATACCTTCATTTGAATTGTCAGGTTTCCTAGACATTAGACCCGAGTGAGGCATCATCATCATCATCACCTACTGCATTGTCCATCTGCTAGTTTCTTTTGTCAGAAACAAAAAACAAAAAAAGTCAAACAGCCCAAAGCTGCTTGCAGGTGTGCGACATGCAACACACAGTCATACAACCGTTTTAATATCTGTGGTTGAGATCTAAAAGGTAAGGAGATGGGCTGTGTGTGTTTGGGGAGTGGGGCCTCTCTCCTTCTGACAGTGTGACTTCCTTCTCTGATCCATCTGTTTCCTCAGTATCAGCACCCAGTCCTCTACTGGGAGCAGAATTTAATTAGTACATGTGGCACAGTGTTAAAGGACATAGAAACATTAAGTAGATGTATTTACTTGTGAAAAGCTGCATCATTAAGCTGCAGGCTTATTTTGAAGAAGCAGTTCAGCCATGCTGGTATTACATACTGTAGCACAGATGGCTTCGGCTTGATAACAGTAAATGTAGTCCATTTAAGATTCACAGGAAAGGTGTTATGGCTTAGCAGCACTAAGGAGAGTCTCTCTGCAGGAGGCTGATGTGGGTGAGTTGTCTCTGCACAAAGGTTCACACGCATGGATGAATCTCTTTTGTTTCATTTTATAAGGAACCCCAAGACATTGGTGTCTTAGATTGACCTGGAGGTTAAGAGACATTTACTAAGTAGGGTTAAAGGTCCGGTTATAAGTTGCTGTAAAGGGGACAAAGTTATAGTTTTTATTTTTTATTTAATTCATGTGTTTATTTTGTCATTTAAATATGCTTTTGTCAAACAAAAACAACCCACTTTTTTTTTTAACGGGCTGCAATAGTAAATTTAAAATGAAATAGCAAACCATGGGATTTGCATTGAAAAAGGGGAAATTATTTATACACATAAATATGTTGATACAGCTTACCTTGAGGTAACCTCTGTGATAATTCGGAAATTAATTGTAAAGACTGTCTATATATCTCAGAGATTAGAAAATGTTCCTCTAAGTTTAAATGAGATTTTCTGCCATTTAACTGAAACACATTAATTTATCAATTATTCAAAAAAGATGACAAGTAGTGGCCTTGTAAAATAGACAGCTGATTTTGTGGCATGTCATATGCATTCATTGGCTTTCTCAGCAATTCTTCTTTCCACATTCCTGATTCAATGTGCTTTTCATTAATTGTCACTGCACATTTTAATTGACGCCTCTCTTCACATTCACTGAATATAAATGGTAACATCAATGAAATATCCAGTCAGTTGGACTGGAGTGTGAACTAATATCAACCTTTCGGATTACGTAGCTGCTTTGTGGGGCTCGGCAGGGTTCGTGGTTCCAATTTAGAAGCTTTTGATGTGACTCTTTTTGTGTGTTTGGCTCCTTCCTGACTGAGCTGTGTCGGGCTTTCACGCTCCTGTATTGCGCTCTCTGGAGATGTTGCCATGACAGTTATTTGGAAGGATTTGTGCTCAACAATTTATGTCAAGATATGGAAAAAAACAAACAAAACAAAAAAACAGGTTTTTGGGGGGATTAAGACGTTTTGTTCGTCAATTTGTTCTTTGTTATTTGGTGGGATTTTTTTGTTTTGTTTTTTACAGGTAATCTGTGGATAGCTATAGATAAAATTTGGAGATGATATATTATCATGCAGCTTTATTATAACTGCTCTGTGCTGCCATTTTGACTTAAGGTCCTTTGTTAAATAGATAATGTATCCTAAGAGATTCCGTGTTAAACATGTTAAAAAAATTAAGTGCATCAAAGAACTGCACATATAACAAAGTCATTGTTTTGAACCCTGGATTAGTGGCTTCTTAAAAGGCTGTTGTGTCTGTCACCTTCTTCCCATCTGTGGTAGTCAATAAAAAAGTGCAAATTTTCTCCATTAAGTGCATTCTGTAAACACATTCAAGTTTGTGAGGTTTCTTGAAGGCTTAGATGATATTTTTCTATGAGATGGAGATAAGTGTGCAAGTGGTTTGTTTATTTTTTTTCAGCACAGTTTAACCAAAATTGAATCTCCCATCAGTTATCTTAGAAAGAGAGGAATTTAAAACCAAATATCCATAATTTCTGATATTAAAGACTTAAAACTATACATTTCAAGACAAAGTACTGATATAGAACTAAAACTTATTATAATAATAATTATAATTATTATAATATATTTTATATTATAATATGTTTTGTGTTATCATATTTGGATTATTAAAAAATGCTAGATTTTTTCCCCCAAAAGGTAGAAATATCTGTAACTCTTGACAATGCTGCCATCGTCTGTAGGTGAAAATTAGCATGATATAGTTTAACATGCATAAAGTCTCAATTAATTATAACACAGTAAAATCCTTTATTATCTCACAATCACCTTTAAGATCCTTCATTAGAACTATTGAGACATTAAAGCATCATAGAATTGAAATTACTAGCTATAACACTATTCCAACTCAGAACTATTGTGCGCTGCATGTGTTTTTGTATTATTCTCATTCACTATATTGTAATAGCATGCAGAGCTGGCCTACTTCCCAATTTTTTTTTCAGATAACAGTGCAAATGTTTTGCATATAAAAATTATTCAAGATCTCTCCATGATACTGGCTATATATAAATGATAAGGCTTGTCTGCAGAATATGAACTCCACATCCCACAGCTTTCCTCAGCCTATGAGAAAGATAAAAGCAGTCCCGTCTCTATGAAATGCTTTGGCAGCTCTGTTTCTGCCAGCAAACTGGCTTTTGCTAACTTTCAGGTGGCATGGGAAAATATAGTCATAAATAAAATATAGAGGCATAAATAATTTAGATGTGCATTGTGATTGACATAAGGGTGAGAGTACCTGATTATGCCTCCACAGTGTGAGACTTGAATTACAGCAAATAAAAACATCAGTCTGAATGTGGAGCGCCTACCTTCTTACTTGTCTGCTGTTGTGTTTTTTGATCGCTGCTTGTAACAACAAAGGCTGCTGAGGTGTTGGTTGAAATGCCTGCTTAAAGACCACGCTTCAGTTTAAGTGTGTTTCATTACAAATCTCGCAAATGCTGGTGCGAAAGATTGAAAGAAAACAATCTTGCCAGGAGACAAAAAGTTCCCAAGCTCAGAGCTCTCAACAAGTTGTTGCCAGAATATCCGTTATTTACCAGAATGTGGTCATACACTGGTTCCTTCAAAAGGCTGCCATCTCCAGCTCTTTGTGATTAACTAAGTTGTAATAAAACTGGTGCATGTATAAATGGAGCACAGGAGCGTCCTTTTTTTTCTTTAGGCCCATGTGGTTAATCAGGAGCCATGCTTCCTTTATTGTTCCAAGAGGAGGAAGAACAGATCAATGACTCCCAGCGCTGTAGCTGAAGGAGAGAGGCTGCAGCAGGCATCACCAGGCTGCAGCTCCTCCGTGTGCTGAGTGCTGAACAGTGGGCTGCACTCCCTCCCACCCCCTCGCATCCCCTCTCCCTCTCCCTCTTCCACCCCTCCACCCCCTCTTTCATGTGTGTGGAGCAGATCTGTCTGCAGCCTCAGGCAAGTGCAAGTTAACAAATGTACAGAGCGCATGTGAAGTCTCATTTGCATAAATCTGTAGATGTCACAACATTTCCTTAAATGCATTCCTTTGTGTTTAATTGAGATTTTTTTTTTCATTAGCATGCATGTGTTATTCTTTAAAAGCCGACTGACGATGGAGAAGAATGTATTATTTGTATAAATCCATCTGACCAGTAATGTTTTCATGCTGTAATAACCTAAACTACGTAGTGACATGCCAACACTAACGAGCTTGAAATGCAGCATTTGCGTAAAGATTATTTTCTGCTTCTGCCTTTTTTTTTTTATAAGCAAGCAATTCTCTTTTTGATTTTAACCACCCACAGCATCCATTCATATTTAGTTCATGGTCCCTGCAACTACATCCTCCAGAGACAGAATGCAAATGTTTATTAAATTATCCTTGAACATGATGGTTGCACGGACACAATAAGGCAGATGGCCCCCTAACCCCTCACGAAGCTTGCTCTGCTCTGCCGCCTTTTTATGTACAGTTAAGAAAGCCGCCTCATCCTTTCTAAAAAAAAACTGCTTCAATGAATATGTGAGCGGTGTGTTTGTGTTCTTGGCGGCCGGGATTCTCCACTGACATCATCTGTAGCTGTATAATCATCCAGGCCACAGCCTCTCCTCAGGGGAGTCCAGCTGAGACCCGAGTCTTTCTCTCGCTGCCTCTGTCGCTTTATTTCTCTTTGCCGGTTATGGCTGTGTGTGACACCCATGATGGATGAGTCCGACACACAACCTCAGACTGGCTGCGTGAATGAGGAGCTTTTGTGGTTGCAGGGTTTGTCTTTGCTTTGTGTTTCCATCTGTTAGTTCTATTGGAATACACCTTTAATTATTCAGATGGAGGCTGCTGTAAATGAAATAAATGTTTCTCTTGTTTTAAAAAAAAAAAAGAGAAAGAAATAATTTTTGAAAAATCTGCAGAAGCCATCTGGGCTGTATAAATGTGTACTTCATCACTGTGGAAACACTTGTAGCCTGTAATGTGGCCGGCCATATTGAATGACATGGACAGTTGGGGGTAGCAGACAGAAAAAGGAAGCTAATTTTCATAGTCGTTAATTCATATCCATCCAAAGTCATTGAGGAAGTGTGATCCTCAGAAAACTGGATTTTTGAAAAGTGTATATGTATCTAATAATCAGGAGATCTCATTAGAATTATGATTTACTGGCTTAAATCAGTCCAAACTTCAATGGACATTTTTGTATCTGAGTCCTAGGCTTACTAAATGCTTGACATTTTGTTTTATGCTGTGGATCTCTGTTATTTCCTGTTAGGTAGGTGGCTTGCACTTGGCTTACCTGAGTCAAGCCCCAAGGTGGCTTTTATTATTAGAATTCTTTTCATAAATTCCCATGGAGCTTGGAAGGTCTACAACAACCTCATTAGTACTCAGTTTCAGTCACTGATATCTATGTGGAGCCAGCTTTTTCAGCCAGAGGAAATAACTCTATAGCCACAAAAACACCAAATCTAACCAAACCCAACAAAGCCATCATTTGTGCATGGCCAGGGAGAATGAATGAAGCCTTCCTGGAGCAGAGTTTCCAGTTTTTCGTCATTCATCTTGTTAGTTTGTTTACCAGAAATAGCTGCCTCCAGGTATACAGCCATGCTGAAGCATACGGTCTGCCAGCCACCCAAAACAATGAACTAAAATGAGATTAAAATTGCAGAGCTGGATGTCTTGATGCAAGTTCAACCATGAACATGACAGTCTTTTCCTAAACTAACCTAACAGAAAACCTTCCCTCTCTGAAAAAAAGGTTAGTTGTGGTTTAAAAGTACATTTAAACTGCTTTATTTAGTGTTACCTTTTAGAGGCATGCAGCAAAGCTCTTTCACCAACATTTCTCATCAAAGGTGTGCTGTTTACTGGGGTTGATGTGGAAACATTTTTAAAGACTTGATACTAACATAATCCACAATCTTGTCTAATTGTTTCTTATTGCCAAAATGGTTTTGCGGTACCAATATCATTTCTGGAGAACAGACACATTTCTCCAGGGTTTTTTCCAGTATAGTCTGATGTGTGACATTTTATTTTGTGTAATTTCTATTTTTTGTTGTAATATGTTTGATTTATTGAGAATTGCTTCTACATAACATGAAGGTTAGTGGTGATGTGAATGTACCTTCCCCTAGGAAGCTGAGGTTTGTCTATTTCTGTCTTATGGCATCTATCACCCTGCTTTATTTTTGCTTTACTCTTGAGAATCATTTGGCTTTAAGTTTCTATCAAATTTCCTTTTGGGCTAATTTTTTGTTCCTTAATTTCTTCATATAACTGTTAGTCTTAATTTTTTTCAAAACTCACTGTTCGCTTAGTTTTAAGGCACCTAAACTATGTGGTTGGGTTTTGAAGTAAACAGCATGATTTGGATTCAAATACAGCAAAGTTTATGATAAATAATGAAATGGGCCTACAGTGAAAATAATTTAATCATGCAGACAACATGTAATCATGATTTCTTTTTGTAAAGTAGAACTTTAAAAAAAATCTGTATCAGTGATTGGTTTTGCGTCATTTGCTGATGGAAGACTTGCCACCCCAGTAGGCTTGGACATGGAGACTATTTACATGCATTGGGTTATTTAAGACAAACCATGATGTTTTATTAACTCTAAACAAGTAGCATTTAAATACGCACTTCTTAACTTTAGACATTTTCCCCTATCAACGGCTAATTCGGCATCCATCTTGCAGCTCACCTGTACTGTGAGTTCTCTCCAGACAGTAAAAAGCAGTCTTGTCTTGAGTCTTGTCTTGTGACTTGCTCTGTCTCTGGCTGTCTTGTGTTTCCTTTCTTCCTCCGATAATTTCTAATGCTGAATCCACCACAGTGTGTGTTCAAAATGGCTGGTTTGTTTACATCCACTTGCTAGCGTGTAATGCATGCACAAAGTGAAACTCAGCTGCAACATCATGCATGTGTCGTGCGGTTTCTCAGCTGCGGGATGCTGCTAGGCAGCTCCTGAAATGTACATAATAGAAGTCATCAAATAAGTCTGGAACACAGAGTTTTAAGGTTGAAAAGTTAAGGAGTGGGTCTTTAATGTCTAAAGCCAACTAAAGAGCAAATAAATTCTAAATTCTAAAGCAGCTAATAAATCTGAATATAAAGTTTCAAACAAAACTAAATTTAAATAATGCTGGTCAAAACAGGAGACTACACTCTTGTCTTAAGATAGTGGCCCTGGATGTTGGACTATTACCCAACCTTCTACAAATTGACATGACACTGCTGCCAGGTAGACCCTTTCACACATGACTGACTTATTTTTCATCTTTTCCTTTCAGTTTTGTTCTCAAACCTAATGAAGTAGGTTAAATATTTCTGCCATCTGGGCTTTATGGTATTTGTACATAATGTGAGGTGACTGCATTGGGCAGCAAGTTGAATAAGGACAGTAATGCACAGTAATCCATTTTCTCTCTCTGCTGCTAAAGACTAGCTCATATGTCCTCATGAATCCAGACAAATCAAAGACTAATATTTTAGTGACAATACTGAGGACTTTATGTGGTCACTGCTTTTAGATGTTGCATTTTAACTCAAAACATGCAAAGCCTGGTCCTGTATCTCTAATGTTTAAACAGAACTGGCTCCCCTATTTGCCCTATTAAATAATACTTTGTTTGGATATTTCAAATTTAAAAATGTACCTTTTTATTAGTTACATCTGGCAAGTGGCCAAAATTACAGAATGACAACACATATGAAATTAAATCATTTCTAAACCTCTCTTTGTTTATATTTGCCTGCCATCTTCAATTTCTTTCATTCAGATGAGAGAGCCTCTTGAAGTCAGAGCAAATATAGGTCACAATTGCAATTGGTGCAATGGTGTAACAAATGCCATCTCCAGCTCATGTTTTGCATTTTAACAGCACAAATGTGTGAAGCTTATCATTAATGCATAGTAGGTAAGATGGTTTAATAAAATGACAAAAGAGGTTGTGGAGAAAATGATCAAAGGAACAAGCAGATTTGCAAAAAAAAAAAATTGATATAATTGTGTCTTTATTAGGACCTTATATTAAAAAACAGAACTGGGTATTTGTCTCTACCAACTTCCATCATACAAATAATGGATGCAGATGTTATTTTATTCAGAGATATAGTGAATAGTTTTTCCTCCCACCCCCCATTGCCAGGTAGAACTAGACACTACAAATCTAGAATGTATGAATCAGTATTCCTCATGTTCCCACCTATTAGTATGACTAAGTCACTGGCATTGATTTTTTTTTAACGGTCTTTTAGAGGAGAGAGAAACGCATACTGGACATGTTAAATGTGAAATGATGATAAATAAAAAATATGACTATCATAAGGACAGCAGCAATTCATTAGTATGAGTAGTTTGTACCATTCAGTATCCATCCAATATATACTGTGTTTATAGTTCTGTTATAATGACTTCTTAAAATGATGTCAAAATTACTTAAAGACAATAGACATTTCATTTTCTTTTTATTCATTCTTGGAGCTATGATTTATATAATGGCCTCACTGTGAGTGTGTGTGTTAATGTAGCATGTATATCTTTTTACTGCTGCAGTTGTGGTGAAATGCTTACTTGTTCTGTGGTCTTTCTGATTCAGCTGTAATAGCCAAATGTAAGCTCTGAGTACTCAGCAAGGTCTGTCAGAGTACAGTCAGTAGGCTACTCTTCCTCTGGCTCTCTGTCTACAAACCTCATATTTAAAAGGAACTGATTAAAAGGTCCGATACAAACCCTTAACTGCTATATCTCTCCCTCTCTAATATTGTCATTACTGTATCTGCCTGAATTTCCCAGTTTAGCATTTTGTATAAAAACATTGCACAGCTGCACATCAGTGATGCATCGTCAACACATCACAGAATAATGACAGTAAGGAAACATAATTGAGCCAAGGTTCAGCAAAGACTCTGGAGAGAATGCAGAGCATAGCAAGAGCAAATGCATTTGTTTTCTTAAAGCTGTATAGAAGGAAAACCGCAAATCTTTTTGTACAGAGTTGCCAGTGAATGTCTTTAACAGACATATGACCTACCAGATTCTTTCACAATGGATTATATCTTACTGAAAGCTTTATTAAACAAACAAACAATGAAGATCTGTTTACATTAATAATGAATGATAATCTTTTGATTCAGAATATCTAAAATGTCTCTCCTTTCTGCCGTGCAGTAATAAAGAGAGGTGTAGTATGCATGTGTTTGTGCTCAGAATATTGGCCTTTGCTTGTAATAACTCTGATACTGCTTTGGCTCTCAAGGAAGAAAAAAAAAGGTCTAGGCTTAAAGCTATCCTGTAAGAGGAAGTGCCGGACCTTTTATGTTGACATACGATCCAACTGAGTGCAAGAATGGGATAGTGGCTCTTTCACTGCACAAGCTGAGGCCCCAGTAACTCTTCAGTAGAACTTCCTGGAATAGGAAGTGTCAGGAGTACATTCACTTCAGTGCTGACAAATCTTATTTCCTGTGGATGAGGTAGTTTATGTTGATCTCAACCTCTCCCAACTATACAGCAACATGAGAGCAGATTTTCTCTGCCAGACTGTTTGCATTAGGAAAACTGTTACTTTTGCTAACAACTGTCTGCGTGATCTTTTTTTTTTAGTTGTTTAATCTGATTTTAGCCTTAAATTCTCATCTTCAGAAGTCATTGGAGCTTTTTCTTTTTGATTTTAGACCCCCCTCTCACACACACACACACACACACACACACACACACACACACACACACACACACACACACACACACACACACACA
>JBBBVU010000013.1:16372735-16393411 GCA_037177055.1 Atherinosoma microstoma
TGACCATCCTCTCCACCACACAGTGGACAGACAGCGCAGCTCCTTCTCCAGGAGACTCATCCAGCTCCGCTGTCATAAAGAGCGATACCTGAAATCCTTCCTGCCTCAGGCCTTTGCTCTTTATAACAGTTCTTCTCAGTCACACAGAGACTCTGGACTCACCACTGGTTAACTGTTGTAATCATATAATAATTGATATTGTAAATAACATTCTAAGTGTAAATAGTATTTTTATTTTATTTATTTTTCAATTCTATCTTTTATTCTTTTGTCTATTATTTATGTTTCTGTGTATATTTTGTATATATGTACAGTACATGTACATATATTCTGATTCTGATTCTGATAAACAGCACAATACAAAACTAGGAAGGTGTTTCCTCTATCAAGGGCAGTGCTGTATTTGCAGTTTTATAGAAGCTGGTCCAGACTAGCACCTAAAATTTTATTTTATTCATGAAATAATGTTAAAGATCATTTATCCTGTTGTTAAAGGCCCCCCCCCCCGATATCTGATATCAGATATCAGATCCTAAATCCAGCCAGTTTCTTACAGAATTTCTATTCCCTCTTTTAATTCTCCCGCTTTTACACAGTTTCAATAGAGTCCAAGTGTACACTTTCCCACATGAAGATCTTCTCCTGCATTCTAGATATGTGTTCCCACTTGACTGCTTAATAAAATAATCTCTACTGTCAGTCTTGTTATGTTACAGATTTTAAAATAATACTTTGGCCTTTGGTTCTTCTCCAGACAGTTTCCAACATGCCATTTGTTCATGCACTGCTAATGAAATCTAATTTGGACAACTTACATTTAAGTAGCCACACACCAATGTTCTTTTTATCTAAGGTTCTGGAGAAAGTCATCTCTGCACAGCTGATAGCATTTTATGAGTGACAAGAGTGTTTTTAACAGCTTCCAGTCTGGTTTTAGAGCACCTCATACTGCAGAGACAGCACTTGTTAAAGTGACTAATGACCTGCTGCTGAGTGCAGATAGAGGAGACTGTTTGATTTTTATTCTTTTAGATCACAGTAATGCCTTTGATACTGTCAATCACAGCATTACACTACATTGTTTAGAGTCCTGGGTGTTAGTTTTAAATATTAGTGTATTGCACTCTTATCACTTTAACAGAGCTTTAGCATTAATCTGAATATCTTTATCTCCTTAGCCGAGGCACTGCCTTCCTCAGGACTCGGTGCTTGGCCCCCTTTTGTTCCCTATTCATATGCAACCTCTTGCTCAACTTTTTCAAGACCATGTTGTAGATTATTGTCTTTGTACTGATGCTTCAACCGAACATGTCGATAAAATCCACAGTCCTTAGGAGGTTTTCTTATATCACAGCCTCTCTTTCTAATATTAAATCCTTGATGGCCCAACATTTCCTAAAACTCAATGATAATAAGGTCATTATGTCAGTCTCGTTGGTTGTAGCTTGGCAATATTTTATGATATCATTATCTTTTATTTGTCCATGCTTTAATTTCTCCACCATTTGATGAAAAATAAACAGATTTTGTGTAATCTTTCTAATGAACAGACAAAACAGATTAATCTTTCATTTTGATGAAGGAAGAAAATTTTGTCAAAACAGAGATAAGGAACATAAAAATAAAAAACAGCCGTTTCTTCAGCAGTCATACCAACACATTGCCCTCTCTGTAACCCTGCTTGTCACAAGATTTTATATACCAGCCTGAACACAAACAGAATGTTTTAGGAAACTTAGCTGTACATGTATCATATATAGTCACTGTATACATATCCCTTTGTTTCCTTTTGTGTGTGTTGCTGTAATGATTTACAGTTCCTGATTGAGTTTCTCTTTCTCCTCTTGCACTGGACCTACCATGCTGTATCAAAACAATTATCCATCCCACTATTGCCTGGCAATATATAATAATCCTGTTCCACCAAGAATAAAAAAGCATGGGTCACTGGGTAGCTCAGCTGCTTGGGCTTCAGAGGCAGAAGCTCCAGCCAGCACAGGTTCAAGATTCAGCTTTGGGCTCTTTGCAGCATGTCATCCCCATTCTCCTTTTTTGGCCAAGCTAC
Organism: Atherinosoma microstoma; assembly: GCA_037177055.1. Lineage (NCBI taxonomy): Eukaryota > Metazoa > Chordata > Actinopteri > Atheriniformes > Atherinidae > Atherinosoma > Atherinosoma microstoma. Next base: position 16,374,801 of record JBBBVU010000013.1, read on the forward strand.
TTTCAAACTAGTACCCAAAAATAAATTGAAAAAATATTTAGTTTACATTCATCTAAAATAAATGAAAGCATTTAAATTGTCCATAGTGGTTAATCTACTGCTGTGCAGTATTTTAGGTTAAAACACTTTGAGCTGAGCAAAAAAAAAAGGAAATACAGAGGAGATCTGAAAATGTGGTTCTGGGTTTATTAAGATAAGGTTACAGCTGAGATTTGATGAAGCTTTGTGTTATGCAAATGACTCAAAAGAGCCCTGTTACTAAGAAATTCCACAGTCATTTTTGGCTTGAACTGAATTTGTACAAAAAAATAGTCACAATTCATTAAAAAAGAAAAGTCTCCTCTGCCAGTTTCTAAGGGATGCTGACATCATGTCTAATAAAGAAAACTGCATTTGGAAAGGTGAGACTGACTTATTTACTTTTTCCTTCAGGGAAAACCGCATAAGAGGGGACTCAAAACACTGTGTGTGTATTAAAAAAAGCTTAGATACATAAGTGTGGTGGTGTGCTTCACCTCTGCAGCCGTCCGTAGGTGGAAGCTTTAGAAGGTCAAAAGCTATGAGGGAGCTGTGCATGATGACTGTCAAGGCAGCCGGATGAAACAATAATGTTCTGAGTGACTTTGATTTCCGTCCCTTGATGGGTGACAGAGTGAGGATGAAAAACATTGGTGATGTATCTGAGAAACAGTCGGGTCAGAATGTTGGAGTCTTTTAAGGATGGAGGAATGTGTGTGAAAAATGGACTACATGCTTTAATATCAACATGCTCGGGAAAAGTAGTTACCCATGCCTCAAGATCTGCTAATTCTTACACCCATAATCAAATGTTTTGCATGTCTTTTTAAAGATAATTACCCTCAGCTCAGCTTAGGAGCATCAGTCTAATATCTCTTGAGATATCATTAAATGCATTGTCTCTCTTGCTCACAGTGAAGAGCTGCTGGAACCAGATGGTTTTTATTTGTCATGTCTAGTCTGATGGGGTTTGAACACTGGGTAATGCTGCTTCTGTGTGAACCAGTCTTCCTCTTTGGGCCAGGCAGGGGATTATTTATGCTCCAATGTTGCCCTCCTCTTGCACCTCCCCCTTGTAGAGCTCTCCTTAAAAAGACACACTGGGGACTCGCATGTCAGGCAGAGGGGCTGAAAAATCTGTTCTAAGTTCAAGATATGTAAAAGCTTGTTGAAAAGCCAGCAAGGAAAAATTCCTCATATCTCATGCGTTAAAGGACAAGGCACACTAAAAACTGTCCCATGTTATTATAAAATGTCTGCTCTTACACAGGTTTTACAGAACTGTTAAACTGATCTTCCCCAACATAAAAGAATGTGTAAATTGACTGTATTTTATTATTCTGTTTTTTGCCCTGACTGGAGGGCTTTTTAATTTTGTTGTACCTGTTACAATGACAAAGAAAGTTCTTTTTATCCATCAAAATAATTTTAACAAAGCAGTTCTTAAGTGTACTTCATTCTGTGATTTACAGCTCTAAATCATTCCACATGGGATTAAAGACTTGTCAAAAATACTTGCTATATACCACTTTTTAAAGTTCCCATTTTTCTTTGCAGCTGATTCAATACTGAAGCGGGAGAAGCGTCTGCGGACTAGAAGGGTGCATTTTGAGAATGTGACAGTGTACTACTTCGGCCGGCGGCAGGGCTTCACCAGCGTGCCCAGTCAGGGAGGCAGCACGCTAGGCATGTCCAACAGGCACAGCTGGGTCAGGCAGTACTCCCTGGGTGAGTTTGCCCTGGAGCAAGAGAGGATCCACAGAGATATGCTCAGAGATCACTTGAAGGAAGAGAAACTCAACTCTATCAAGCTCAAGGTAAAGGCTTTGTTTTGTTTTTTATTTATAAATTTTTCCTTTTTAGTCCCTTAATATTATACACCAGTGTGAAACAAACTGCCATGACTTATTCAAGTTATTTAAACTTGGAGAATGTTGAGGGGGTGTAGAAATATACAGTGTAGCTGAGTTTTGTTTTTTTTTTTTAAAAGGAAAAAGAGAAACTTTAGATCTGAGTAATAGAAAATGAGAAGTTGCTGAATACAACATTTAAACAATTTGAGATAAGTTAGTGTAATTATTATAAACCAAATGTATTTACTAAAAACAAGAACGGCGAGAGATATAATTAAAGAAGATTAAAAACTTGGCATTTCCAAAGGACGGAATTAATCGAGACGCAGATATTTTTGTTGGTTGGTACACATTACAGGTGCACAGTAAGAGAAACTTTAATTACCACCTTCAGCAAAAACAGCTGGCAGCTGTAGTAAAATCCAATCATTCGAGTAGTTTCTCTAAGGATGCACGTTAAAGAATAAAACTGATGTAATGTAAGTGGGTAAGAAATCAGTAAGGACTTTATGAATTTATAAAATCCTGTGTCTGTCACACCTCACAGAGAGAGCGGGCCGACCAACATTAGCATACCTCTCACAGTGATAGGAATAATCACTGTTACCAGTAATACATTTTAATGCAGTCATAAAATGGCATCTCAAGACCCAATAGTGACAACCGAGACATTCATAGACAAAGTGTCACCATAATCCAAAACTGATTTAATAACTAAATGAATAGCTTAAAAATGTATTAATGAAATCTAACGATCCAATCAAATAACATTTTATTTATGAGGTTCTTTTCATGTAGAAGCAACACAAAGGGCTTTACGTAGTAAAAACAATTTATGCATATTAAAAAAAGAAAAAAGAAAAGCCTTCACACACAAGTATATAACAGAAATTTAACAACACATACCTTCTTATTTATCTGAATTTGAAAATACTCAGTAACTCTTTCAGTATTTGTACCATCCATTAATGATTGAGATTACAAGATTATTCAAAATTTTAACTGAGTGATATCATATTTTTATCTGCATTGAGAGGTAATTTATTACTACCCAGTGTAACTTAAAAATCAGTAAAGCTATGCTGAAGAGATTCAGTAGGAGGATCTGCACTACAGCACAAAACAGTATCGTCAGCAGTCTATGACTGTTTATGTCTTACACAGGGCCTGTTTTTTTTTATTTGTTTTTTTTTATTGTATCTTTGCACCAATATAATATCCCTGTGTGGAGTGAAAAAAATACTTTTAATTTAGTTCAGTTCAATTGAACTTTATTCTACTCAAACACCTACATATGACAGAATTTTATTAATACTACATACAGAATAATCTAAATATGTTTGCAAGAACGTAAAAAAAAGTTGTAAGACTGTAAGCATTCAGCACCAACTTGTTAGTGATTCTTAGTAAATCTTTATTACACATTTTAACCAATTTTAGAGAAAAATTAGCTGTGAGGCTCAAAAACCAAATTGATTGTGACAAAAAAAATTCCTTTTAGAACAGAGACATAAAATTGCTAGTTAAAGTGTGATAGTTTTAGACTTTTACGAAAAATGAATTTGATATAAAAGTGACTGGATGTATTTGCATCTTGTTTTAAGTTGACTAAGAATGGCACAGTGGAGTCTGAGGAGGCCAACACGCTCACGGCAGAGGACATCTCTGATGATGACATCGATGTAGACAACACAGAGGTGGACGAGTACTTCTTTTTGCAACCTCTTACTACTAAAAAGCGCCGTGCATTGCTGCGCTCTTCTGGAGTAAAGAAGATTGACGTGGAGGAGAAACATGAACTTCGGGCCATTCGCATGTCCAGGGAGGACTGCGGTTGTGATTGCAGAGTTTTCTGTGACCCAGAGACCTGTGCCTGCAGCGTTGCAGGGATCAAATGTCAGGTAAATCCCATGATGCAAATATTTTCATGCCGCATGTTCTTTCTTGTGAACAGAAAAGCATATGTTTAAAGAGAGAGTGCAGAGATCAGTGTTTAACGTTGCACATTAAAGGAAGCATTTAAGCATTATGAAAAAAACCTGTATCACACAGTGACTGTTGTGGTTTTTTTTAGGTGGATCGTATGTCATTTCCATGTGGCTGCACAAAAGAGGGCTGCAGCAATTCAACTGGAAGAGTAGAGTTTAATCCCATACGTGTTCGAACCCACTTCTTGCACACCATCATGAAGCTGGAACTGGAGAAAAGTCGTGAGCAGCAGCAAACATCGCCAACAAATGGTTACCATGGTGAAGCTAATGACCTGGGAAGTGGAAACCCTTTTGCCCAGTCACAGCACAGGTTGGAATACTCCTTATCAGATACAGTTCCACAGACAGCCAGCGTGCACCTGCAGGCTACAGAAGAAATAGAGGAGCCACTAGAAGATGAAGACGAAGAGGAAGATGAAGAAGATGAGGAGGAGGAGGAAGAGGAGAATGAAGAAGATGAGGAAGATGAAGAGGATAGTAGCAGTGTTTGCAGCGGGCTGTCTGACTCCAGCACACAGAGCTTGGCTAACAGTGACTCTGAGGAAGAAGAGGGGGATGATGAGGATGCAGAGAAGTCTGAGAATTTTGAGGAGGACATGACAACTCCAGCAATCTCTCACACCGAAGTGGTGCCCTTGTCCTCTGTGCTGTGTTACAGCGATGGCTCTGTGGCACATGATAACCACATAAATGGGAACACTTTCCTAATGAACTCTTCCTCGGTTGAGTACTATCAGCTGGGGAGCTCCAGCGCTAGCTCCAATGGCCAAACCAGCGAACCCTACAGGGAAGCCTTAGTATTCCAAGATTCAGTCAATACGACCAATGGCAGTGTGGCCCAGGGACCGTTCAGCGTGGCTGCTGAGCAATACACAGACTACTCCAATCAGACAGAGGAACAGTACACAACCAATCGCCATTTTACTCTGACTGGTGGTGCTCCTGCTGCACCTTTAACCTGCTACACACCTGACCCAAAGAAAGTTTTGTCCAAGGCAGCATTCGTGGAGCAGCCCGACAACCAGAACCAGACACAGTTTCAAAACTACCTGAACAATAACAGCCAGGGTTCCTACAGCAGCCATGGCTCATGCATGACGGCTGTGCAGCCTCCACAGGAGTCAAATGTTAATGGACATTCTGACCTGACCTTACTAGCAAACAATAATACTAAGAATCTCCCTTTACCAGACCATTGCCCTGAGGTCACAGCCATTTAAAGAACCTCACCTTTCAAAGTGTTCTTTCATTACAATGTGTTAGCCTGACCAAGTGGCATTTCTAGGGAACATGAACATTGCCTTTTTTCATTATCTGACCTTAAATTTCAAAGCAATTAACAGCACTGTAACACATTTTCATCTGTAACTATGAAGCCATAGGTTTGTGATGAAAACTGTTTTGAGGAATGGTTTTTTCTTTCAGGTTTCTCCACAACAATGTTTGTGCTTAGCTGAAAAATATAGAACGTATTTAAAAAAAGAATACAAAACACAATTTATGTCATGCTGTGCAATGTATCCTGTAATTTCAGATGTAAAGTTCTAGTTTCAAGCAGATATTGTACTAGATGGAACTTTTCCATGTCCGCTGTATGTGTCAAATGTGCAAAAAAAAAAAAAAAAAAAGGTTTACCGTCAGTTTATTTATTGTTGCCGAATTATACATGTATACTTATATATTGTAAATGTTTTGATAAAAATTGAGCATGCTGTTTTGGGAATCTCAGTGCGTGTGTGTATGTGTGTGTATATATATATATATATATATATAGATATATGTGTATATATATGTACACATATATAATTTTTTCATGTACACTTTTCTTTGGTGTCATGATTTTATGCTTTTTTATGGTTTTCGAAAAGCATGAAAAAACCTGAATACTTGGGAAAACTGTATGAACAGACAGGTCAAAATCAGTTCACAGCCTTTTGCACTTATAGTATGTATCGGGGTCCAGTGGCATGCAGTTGGTTTTAAATGACAAATTCTTGTTTCCTCCCAGTTCGCTCTTAGAATCATGTAATTAGCATGTGTCACTGCAAATTAATCTATTTACTGAGACATTTCATGGAAACAGTGACATTGATACAGTGGAAGAAGAAACTCTATAATTCACTGCAGACAACAAAACTCATTTATCATTAAATAACCATGAATGGCTTCATTCAAACAGTAACCAGTGGCGCACCATTCTACTAACATCAAAGTTGTTAATTTTGTGGATCCAATAAGGATATTGTTTATTCTATTGAAGTTCAATGGATGTTAAGACGTTTCTCTTCAATACAGTTGACTTTGACTGTGCTTATTTGTACATAAAAAAACTTCTGGTTTCACTTAAAACAATGCCACAGTTTTTAGTGATTGTGTATGGGGTAGACAATTATGAAGTTGACAATCAAAGCTTGTTTTTGTACACAGGATTCTACTTTTCAGCTATAGAAACAAGTAGACAATACGTCTCCTGAGTCTTGTCAGCCATCAAATACAATTGAAAAGCCAGATATGATAGATAAAATTGCTTACCAAAAATGTGTAAATAACATTTGAACATTTATTCATAAATTCACTGGAAAAAAAAAAAAAAAAGTAGTAGTGGCTGCTCAACAAATCGTTGACTGCATTAACTTTGTAATTCTACAGTATGGCTGTTCTTCACTCTGCTCCTGCATGAACACATGCATTTGCCCTTCTTTTAAGCTTTTAACACCTGCAGCTTTGTTATAATCAGAGAGTTCAGTGCTACAGCTTTGGTGTCTGTTGTGTGTTTTGGATCTCCAGAGCCACTTTTTATGGTACAGAGGAAATGTATAAAACTGCTTTAAGGCAATCAGTGGCATCAACACAGCCTTTAGAGCATATGAATTGTGCCAAAGCATACAGTGTGAGAAGGCTTGATACACTGACAGTTCATCCAGTTAGAAATCCTGAGTTCAGGTTGAATTTTTTTCAATATTTATTATGAATGGTATATTGAAATGAGTATTTATTGTGGTTTACTAAAAGTCTGTAATGAGTAAATTGCTTCATTATCTTATAATTGTCTTTTGTTTCTTGGGTGTTGTAAGTTGTAAAGCTTCATGTGCCTGATTTAATTCTTTTTTCATATTTGGTGAAATGCATACGTTTTGCACAAAGAGGTACAAAACTTTTTCAATGTGTGGTTTCCAACTGTAAATAAATTCTACATCTTTTTTTCTTTCTTTTGTTGATCATTTAAACATGATTTTCAAATAAATTTTATGAAAAAAAATCTTTTATGCTGTGAATCAGTGCGGAAATGTTGGCATGTCATAGTGTGGAAATACCTGTGTGAGTGCAGGCCCTGTGGTCTGAGGCGCCCTCTGCAGACCATAGGGATGAATGAGACAATGTGGTCATCTTTAATGCCCAACTGAATTTATTGAGCTCAAAATAACTCTTCACACCATGGCTCTCTGACAACGCAAAACAGTTTCCATTTGAAAAAAGAAAAACATTCAATCTGATCTTAAACCAGTCAGACTAGACTTCACAGCCATCTAAACACTAGTGCCTGCACCAGAAATGTATGTGTATGGACTCCTGTTTAGATGTCTAAAAGAGTTTCAGGCTGTTGAGCAAATAAAGCTCCTTAGGTGCAATAATTTTGAAACCTTTTAAAAACAACAAAGCATAAACCTTTCAATAATACTTAAAGATGCTGCTGCAATTAAGACATTTTAAGAGTGAATCATCTTAAACATTGCAGTTGTGTTCATACACAGTTATTGTTTAATACCTAACCCGCTTTTTATCAACTTAATATACTGACCCAAACTGGAATTCCATCAGTCTTCCTTCTTACTGAATATTTGATTTGAAAATGCTTTAAAATGAAAAGAAAAAAAGAAGAATACATCAGGAGTTAATTGGTGTTTATCAATTGTAGAAGACTAAATTGAACCTAAAATTTGCAGACCACCACCAACTTCCAACTACTTTCACACCCAGAAAAAAATAAAATAAGAAGATAAAAATCAAACTATACCCAAGGCACTGGACGGTTCCAAATAAGAGATCTTATATTACAGGAAATTAACTTTAAAGGGATAACGCACATCATTCTTGTGTTTTCAAGTTTTCACTGTCTGTCTCTTGGTGCATCACATTTGGGAATTTTGTGTTACCAGCACAAATATCTTGTTTAAAATGTCCATAATCCTCTGGAACATATGCCAGCTTAAAATACCAAATGCTTCCCATTTTCATTGCAAAGACCTGGAGGAGTGAAAACATCTGAAACACAAAAGAGGCACTAGACATCATAGTGCATCTTCACTGTGGCAAGAACTGGATAATTCCTTGTAGGAGTGGCACATGATGGTCTCTTCCAAGTCCTGACTTTCCAACAGCAGCAATTCAGTTACTTTATATAAAAAAATAAATTAAAACTCAATGCAATCATTACTCTAAAAAAAACCTGCATACATTATAGAATACTTGGGTCCTAGTATGCTCATGCATACAAAGTAGCTATTTGCAAAGTGGTGTTTTGCACTCTCAGAAGAAGGACCACTGCTGGTATCTGTCTGAGGGGTTGCAATGGGCCAGAGAAGGATGCTCATGACGGGCAGTCAGACACATGTTCCGTCCGGGGAAGTAGAGTAACTGGTTCTATATAAAGAAAAGAATAAATAAATAAATAATTTAAGGAATCTATTACTTTTGTAAAAAAAGATATAAATAACATCCCAGGCATCTGAGATCACAAACTGGTGCACAGGAAATGCAAAAGACCAAACTCACATCCTTCAGCTCCCATTTTTGTTCAGCTCCTACAAATGTGTTCCTCCCTTTGTACTGGCAGTCCTCCAGTTTCACAGCCCCCTGTGTCCCATGCAAACACAGCTCCTTCTGAATGTTGTGTCTAATCTCATGACGTGTTGAGTACTCAAAATACTAGTTCACAGGAAACATTAAAAATGCCATTAGTGTGGTTAGAAGTGAACCATGTGGTTTTGTCAAAAAAAAAATGGAAGGTACATTTTCTTACTGACCTGGTTTCCTCCTAGTCCATGACATGGGTACATAATCACCTCTTTCCCCCCTTCATTGTTCTCTCCAGCATCCAGACACCAGTCTTTGCCCACATTTTTTACCTACAGAAAAAGAGAAGGGAGCGCAGTGAGAGGAAACAAAATGAAAAACTAACATCCAGCACAAGCTGTTCAAACAACTTTAGCCTCTGAAGTGCTTTAGTGGTGTTAAACTGGAACTGCTTTGTACCCTCTGGAGATCCTAAGTGGAAACCCACAGTGGCTAGACAGAGCTGTGAGGTTTGGAAAGGGAATAGTTGGTGGTGGGGTGTGTGATCTTACTGAGCCAAAGCGAAGCGGGTTGAGATCAGGCATGAAGACTTCTGGATAAACGTTCTTCAAATACCAAGAGAAGGTTTTGCACTGCAGCCGTGCTCGGAGGTCTGTGCGTTTGGAGATGTCTCCAAAAGTTCTCTGGTATAACAATGAGACAAGAAAGCAAGAGCAATTGAGATAAGGCTTCGCTTTTCTACATTCACTCGACATTTTCAGAGAGCTCATGAAAATATCCAGAACTTTTTTATTCAGAATTGGTTTCTGAAACATTTGCCACCTACACAGAAATCCAAGGATTGCGGTGATTTCAAAAAGCATGTTTATCAGCACCAATATGAAAGTCCAGCATAGCTGAAGGATTTAGAAGTTCATGGTGATCAACGAGTAGAACTGTTTCCAAAAAACGGTGAGTTTAAAATGTAAATATAAACAGAACTCAATGGTCTACTATTCACATGAACCTTATACATGATTTGAAACCATACTAAGACAAATGACCTAATTCAATTTGAAATTGATAAAGGTAATATACAGTCTAATTCAATATTTGATTTTGAAATTGAGAAATTTTACTGTTTCAAATGCTGATTTTTATTCTAACACCAACAACCTGTTTGAAAAATGTTGGGACAGGACAACAAGAGGCTAAAAACATACGAAAAATGTTTGTGATAATACTTGAGTACAATTCAGTTAAATACATGTACAGGGTATAAATCAGTTTACTGTGCCTATTCTTTAGGCCTCAGCTCAATAATTGTACCGAACAAAGTCACCGAACAAAAGAAAAAAAGAGAAAAAAAAGCTCTTAACTTTTATCAAAGTAAAATATATATACTATGATTATCTCTGCAAAGGCCAACTCTGCTCAAGTTAAGGAAACCAAAATTAGAAATGTTCAGGCGAGGTCTCCAAATCGCCATTTTGGGAACCTCAGATTTAAAAAAAATAATAATAATAATAATAACTAAAGTTACATTTTACCTTATAGATGATGTTTTATGTAACCAGGAAAACAAAAATCTTGACATCTAAAATTCTCTTTTATAGTGAAAGGAAGCAGGTCAATCAGCACTCAATTTTAAGGCGATCCTTCCAGTAATTTTAAAATTTTAAATGTAATTGGCATATGCCGGTCTCAATCATCTGCAGAATACTGCTTTGATAATCATTATGACTAAATTTTTCTTAATGCCAGTAACTGTGTTTCCATTGCTCTACCAAATCATTTGTTTAACTAACTATAGAAAGTATTGGATCACTGTTCCTTTCAAATTGAAGTGTAACTGCACATTTAGAAGGATTTGCAGGCACCTCATGCTCTTAAATAATGAGAGCCCTTAATTACTATAATGAGGCAAATTCTGCTCACACTAGTGCACAATCACGGCTCTGACAGTGGATTCTGTGAAGCTGTGGACGACGGCATGTCTGTTTGAAATCAGCAGGACAGGGCTGGCCTTTTCTGTGAGGTATAGCCCTGAGGAAAACGTTTATGGCCCCTAAGAGACCACATGGTGGCAAATGCTGAGAGACAGTCATTTACCAGAGTTGACTTCCTTAAGGGCTTTTCTTTGTCAGTTAACAGTTTTCATCCTCTAATAGCTGATCTATGTCTGCACATTTTGAAGAAAGTGTTTCATTTTAAAAGGATTCATATATAGAGATTTATAATAGTGAATTATTCCCCTGCCAAGCACGTTAAGTAACTCATAATCAGACTCAATGCTTGTGAGCAATTCAGGGGCTGAAGTTGGATTTGCTCAAACTTGCCTTAAGGGGGAGATAATAACTGGTCTTGAGAATACTTATTTACAGCCATGTGTAGTGGAAATGAAAGACAATGCCTGAGAGCAATTTGCTGCTTCTTCAAAATAAGTAAAGTCAATTGGAAGGATTTTAGAGGCATATTAGATTCAGAGCCAGCACTTACATCTTTTGCAATTTGTGCAGCTTGCTGGTTACGACGGTAGAAGATCTCCTTGTAGTCATCCATCCAGACCTCAGCCAGTCGTACCTGATTGCGAGCGATCACTTGTGTACCCTTTGGAAAGGTGTGGGGACTTTTGGTGCGGAAAACATGACCAACTATTGAGCAAGGGATGATCTCCAGCTGTCCACCACACTGCCACACCTGCATATGAATGGGAGTCAGCAGAAACAGATGCACAACATGCGGTTAGTTAGACCCATGCAGCTAAAGGTGAAAGGCTCAGCTGTAAATAAGAAGACTGCCACACAGAATGACAGCTCAGGGATGTCTTACCCTAAATGACATTTCAATATTCTCCCCACCCCAGATTTCCATTTCTTCATCATAGCTTCCGATGTGGTAGAAATATTCTTTAGAGATGGAGAAGAGCCCACCAGCAAATGTGGGAGTCCTGTAAGATGGATACATTCAGTTACAGATTTTCAAACACCTACACAAAGTGTAGATTCTAAGCTGACAAACAGGTTTGACTTACTTGATGGCATACGTTTCATCTTTCCTCCTTTGTTTCTCATGATCTGGTAGACTCTCCCAGCCAAAAGAAAGTCCCCAGTCAAAGTTGCCCCGATTGTGATTCTGGCCATACGGGGATGGTTTCATAAACTCAAATGTGTTTAGATCAATAGTGGTTATATCAGGGCTCACTACTGCAGTGTAGTTCTCAGCTATTCTTGCCAGCAGAGGCTCCAACCATCCGTTAAAGCATTCACCTGTTAATATGTGTAGACACAACATTTCATCATAATTTCATAATTTCCCTTAGGGGATCAATAAAAGTATTTATCTATCTATCTATCTACTTGTAATCTTAATAATAAATATATGATGTGCGCCTCGGCTTTTATATCAAGCGAATATTGTTTTTCCAGAGCTATGGGTGTGTAAGGGTGTGTCTGTGTGAAGTGGCTTAAATATGCGTGTAATGCCAGTGGTGTGACTAACAATGGGCGTCGAGAAAGGTGAGCGTGTCACCGGTGGCCACGGAGGCACCAAGCAGCCGAGCAGTTATGAGCCCTTTCCTCTCTCGCTGGCGGACAACTCGCACGATGTTCAGCTGCTTCAAATACTCATCCAGGTCATCCTTCAATACATCTGAAAGTAATATGGAATATTAAACGGTGTTAGATAATAAATAATAACTAAATCATTTGTGGAATCCTGAATAAAAAGTATTCAGAAAAACCCCATTGATGCTTAATGGTACTAAATAGATTATATTCATACAGGTTTCAATGGCAGAGTCCTTCCTACATCGGACCTATTTACAAGCAGTAACTCATTTCTTAGCCCAACCACTGTTAATTCCTCTCTGGAAAGTATTCACTAGCAGCCCTTTGCTTCCTGTTGTTACCCACTTCACAGGCCACAGACGAAGGGAGCTCCTCTCAGAGCTGCCCACCCAGTATGCTGCATGAAATTGAACCCAACAGTAAGCAGGGCGCTCCTGAAGGGCCCCATTGAGTTTTCTTTTTTTACCATCCACGCTGGCGTCGTCCACCAGGATGATCTCCTTGAGGAGAATGGCAGGGGACGTGTGGAGAACGCTGTACACTGTCCTCAGCAGAGTGCTCCAAGCCTCATTGTGAAACACAATTATGACGCTGGTGGTCAGCAAGGGGGGGCATCGCTTGAAGGTTTGCTCGATACATCTGCATCAAGAAGGACAGAAAACAAAAGACTATCTGACTATCTGGAACATTTCTTGAGTGGCACAGTAATCTGGTTATTGCATCTGCAGGCTCTCCCCTGTGGGGAGTCCATTTCAGCTGTGACACTGCATGTGTGGCAACCTTTGAAAGGTGCCCTGTTAGAGTGGGAGAGATCTTGCAAGTCGTGAACAAGCTTGATGTCTGTGCTATGTACTAAAAAAGTGACATGTACTTGGACTTCTATGTACTTGGATGTAGCAAATGCCTCTCTTTGAATTTGGCCAGCAGTAAATTTAGGTATGCTAAAACAAAGTCTGAGCAATCATCTCTGTGGTTTCTGCTTGACATTTTCTTCCGTTTCTAAAGCAAATATGATTCATTTGTTTGGGTTATACAGTTATGTTACATGACCAAATCTACATTAAGATAATGTATGTAGATATTTTTCAGAATGTAACTACAAGTTATATTTTGGATGAATGCTTGTAATAATAAAAGAGTAATTAACATTTCTTTTATAACCTAGAACAGCATCATCTTTTTCACAATCTGAGCATGCAATGCAGTAAACATGAATTATTTTATAAAAGTGTATCAAATACATAAAGATTGAACATGCTGACATACTCTGGTGGTCTTGTGTCCGCACCCAGGTCTCTGCTTAAAGAGATGCGATCACTTGCATAGAGGTTAAAACAGTGTTTCTCTTCACCCCTCTCCTTCTCCTTCTGCTCTTCAGGGCTCAGGGAGTCAGTGTGGAAAGGTTTCCCAGCAGCTCCAGGAGCCAGAGGGTTCTGGGGTGGCCTCTCCAAAGCTGGCCTGAGCTCAGCAGCAGTGTAGTGACCTGGCAGGCAGGATACACCGTCTGGTTGGTCCTGTTGCCGTATGGGGGCTTTGATCTGCATCTTTGGCATTGCGTCCCTGAAGTTATTGACAGCTCCCATCACCATCCCCAGCATGCCGTCCCGCTTCACTGCCATCTCCTTTAGCCATGGGTCCTCCTGTTGGCTTTGGGTCCCCACTTCCCATTGTATGAAGAACACAAATGTAACGAAAACTAGGGCCACAACAGCCAGTTTAAGTGGGTGAAGTCGCCTTCGGAGGACTCTGCGAAGAGCTGTCATTGTTCTTTAATGTAGAGCAAGACGGCTTTGAACTGAGATTCAGCTGTAATGAATAAATTAATATAGTCAAATGCCTGATAATGGCGAGCCAACATTATTATTTTGTAAAATTCAGAGACACTAAAAAGATATTTGGGGCAACATTTTGATACATTGCCATATCACTACAGCTACATTGTGTGCTTTCTAATCAGTTAGGAAAAGAAAGAAAAAAAAAACTCGGCTCTGGACTCCTTAAAAACATACCATGAGTCGTTGATCCACAGGTTAAGGTTGGTAATCCTCTAAATGATTTACAGAACATCCAACGAATGACATCCTGCCTTACCCGGAGATCACCTGTTTGTTACTTCAAGTCCAATGAAACTAATCGAGGAGACAAAAAAAGATTCGCTCTGTTCTCTGACTTCACAAAACTTCCGTGTCGTTGGATCCAGGTGTGCTCCTCTCAGGTAGAAGGCGGCGACGTGAACCAGTGCGCTTGCGCACAGAGGACTCCTGCGTGTCAAAGTGATAGTCAGAATCCATACCTGGAATACAAAGACGCATAAATGACTGGAGGCGATAGTGGCAAACTGAGACCACTTTTCTATAATCTTCCAAATCAAATCACTCCTAAGTTAGCATTGTATCATAAAACTCTGGATAAACAGGCTACGACTTAGGTTATCCTATCCCGACCCGAGGAATATTGGTGACTGCTGTCTTCGGAGTTGCTCAGTCAGTAACGGTGTCATTAATAGGATTTGTTTAACTGGTCATTCACTGGGACAGTTGCTGGGTTACATATAATGGAAGAACGCGATATACCCCACCGCATCCAATCAAGCCTCTGTGAAACACCACATCATGCCCACAGAGCTTAGATTTGATGAACGAGGAGACTACTGTTAACCCGAAAACACACATGGTCCAACAAATATGGTAAAAAAAAAAAAAAAACTGAACGGGGGGGACGGACAAAAGTTCCGAGTCCTCTCATCGTGGATGCAAACAATCAATAGACATTCATCGATTAAAGTTGTGAAAGCTGGCGCTCACCCCCCCTCTCTTCAGCCAGTCTAATCCTTGAAATGTCCCACGGATGTCGCTAACAAAGAGTTGGATACTTGCAGGAGTGAAGACGTGGATTCCACCGCAGGGAATCTGCTCTGGTGCCTAGTTTGAAGCCTCTCTGTCTCTGACTTGCACAGTGACTCCATCTGTGGGGACCGAGTCCCCCACAGCTTCCTACCCAGGGCAGGCAGCCAGTTTATGATGTGCATTAAAGTGCTTACTCTGTCC
The DNA here is from genome assembly GCA_037177055.1 of Atherinosoma microstoma. Classification (NCBI taxonomy): domain Eukaryota; kingdom Metazoa; phylum Chordata; class Actinopteri; order Atheriniformes; family Atherinidae; genus Atherinosoma; species Atherinosoma microstoma. The sequence continues at coordinate 16,390,052 of JBBBVU010000013.1, forward strand.
TATATGTATTTCCAGTCACGTTTGTAACTGTATGGATAAGCTTTATCAATATATTTTGCTCAACGATCATAAAGATCAATGGGATAGGCTGGCAAAAAAAAAAGAGACCAAAGAAGCACCATTATATACCTAAATAACTTTTTTTTTTTTTTAAAAAAGGAGAAAAAAATACAAAACATGTAAAATCTTAAGTTGGCTCCAAGAAATCATTAAAAGAGACAATGGGACTACATTGTGTTAACTTAAAAGGTTTAACATAATATAAACACATTCTAATAAATAAATGTTAAATGTTTTCAGACGTGGTTCTCATATTTTTTGCAGCAAAAACATTTCTATAGCTGTTTTGTGTCTGTGAGCTTTCAGTTTTACACATGCCTGACCGGCCTCTGTATTTTCTTTTTGGATTGCCAGCAACCAGTTTTAATATGCTAAGAAAAATGATCATAGTAATGCATTTGAGGTACTTCCCAAAGAAATAAGACAAATAACTGCTCATTTTCAACTTGACAGCAAAGTCCAAACAACAAAGGTGGATTTGCTCAAAGTTAACCCATTTTATTACATAAATGTTGATTTTATATCTGTTTCTCTCTCATACACACACAGGGGCACACACAGGTCCAACACTAAGATCTCAAGGCAGCTCGAGCTTTGTCCAGGATTTCCTTTCTCATTTTTGGATAATTTGGATGAGCAGCAAGAACCTGTGGATAGAAATACAGCAGATTTAAAGCATAAAACTGGATCAAAGATACTAAGCATGAGGATTCATTTACAGACATCTCACCTTATGACACACGTCTATGGCATCAACATGCCTCTTTGCTTTTAAGTAGTTAAAAGCAAGCTTATATCCTGAAGGATAAGCAGACATTACATATTAGAAACATAGATCTCCTGATCCTTATGATAATATAATTAGACTGGACATCTGATTTTGCTTGACATACCAATCGCTGGGTTAGTCCGATTTCCATATTTCCAAGCCAGTTCATAGTTGAGTGCTGCATCACGGAAAGCCTGCTCTTTTTCCATTATGTAGCCCTGATATTCATAAGCTTTGCAGCATGACTGGGGGGGGGAAAGTGCAGTTATACATATAAGTTGGTTTCTGAGTTAAAAAGAAACACAAACTTTCAAAATGAGGATAAAATGTGCATATATGGAGTAAGATGCAATGATGGCATTTTAAATCGGTGACAATATTTTTAGGCTGACCTTGTTATGATTGAGACATCTCTTTAAAAGGTCCCCAGCCATGTCAAACTTTCCTGAATGGATGTATATGTCTGCCAGAAGCAGCCAGCTCTTCTCAAACTCATCAGCATCAGCAATGTTCCAGTTCATCTTAGCAATGCGTTTAAGCTGGTTCCTGGCTCGAGGAGTTTGTTTGAGCATCATGTAAGCTGTTGCCATGGCAAGCAGTGCTGGTACATGGTCTGTCTGAATTGAACCAAAGAATGAGAAAAGACAAATCTGAAAACATCAAACCACAAATTTACTCGACTAAACTATTACCATACAAGCAGCCAATACATACATTACATTGGCATTGGAATTCAATTTATACATTGAAATTCAGGCCAGTACACTGTAACTAAATGGCACTCTGTAACATTAAAAGAGAGCCTGAAATAATGCACAGCTCTTAGAGTGGGTACACTTACACAAGAGGGAGTGATGTCACTCATCTTCACCATCTTTACATACCTCGTTGTTTGCAACCTCTGTGAAAACACTGAGGGCTTTTTCTATATTGGCCTTCTGTTTAGTTGCAAGCAAGCAGTAGTTCTCCAGGATGCGTAGCTGCATGTGGCCGCCCGGTGTCTGAGGCTTAATCTCCTTCAGCAGCTTCTCGGCTGTTCTCACAGCAAGCTGCTCTGACTCCTGCTTCTCTGTGGAGTTGCTGAGGAGAGACAAAGCAGAAGCATTTGGAAAACCTTTTGAAATGGAGGACAGCATTCTGTGTCATTTCTGTTGTAACTAACTGACTTAATAGTTCTGGTTATATACTTCACTTACCCAATTTCCCCATCCAAATTCTCAAACACTTCTCCTCCAATTGTGTCATTGTCAGGGTTTAGGTAGATTTCAATCATGTTATACACAGCATTTTGACCCCAGTCATTGTCTTTCCGAGCCTTATTAAAGTGTCGAAGAGCATCATTTGGTTCTCCTGTGTACCTGAGCAGGAAGGACAGGACTATTCACAAGACTTTAGAGAATATAATTAGAAAATATAATCTTGGAAAGACAGTCTTTCAACTTACCAGAGATAAAGCCCTTTGCAGTAGTTAAAGCCAGGGTCAAATTTAGTCCTCGAAGAATGTTTTTCAGCCATATCAAGAAATCTGGGGACTTCTTCCAACTTGCCAGCTCTCCTCAACAAGTCAATGAGACGGGACAGAGTAGGGTAGTTGTCTAAAAACAACAGGTGTCATTCATGTTTTTTATTCGGTGGTTGTCAAAAAATCAATTTGCATGTACATTCAGAATTGAATCAAACAAAAACAGGCCGCACCTGGTTTGCGCTCCAAGAGTTGTTGAAAATGGAAAACTGCCTGTTCATATTCCTGCTTCCTAAACATAATGTCTGCCATCATCTAAGAAAAAAACATATATGAGAATTACGTTTTTTTTTTAGTTTCAGATAAGGTAGTGAATGTATCAGAGGTGGCATAGGAACAGAACAGACCAGAGTTGCATCCTCGTTAAACTGGTCCTTCTTTAAAATGATACTGCACTGCTCCTGGCATGCATCAACGTCGTCTAGAGTAAGGTACAACCGTGCCAACTCCAGCATCACCTTAGAACAGGGAGTGCATTCATCCAAATTAAATTCATGTCACAAGATTCTTTGTACAATATTGTTGAGCTAATAAATCAAATCCCATGCTAAAATCAAACTATAAACAAATGAGATTGAATATAATTTAAATAAAAAGGAAAAAATAAAACTACAAACACAGACACACAACTGAAAAAGATGCCAATGCTTGTTTCGCACAGCTGCGGTAACACAACGGTTTTGATTCAGCTGCACTGACCTTGCGATCTGTCTCACAATACACAAGAGCTTCTTTGTAGAATTTGACTGCTCTCTCATAGCCCCTCTGAGTTGTGTAGTGCTTGGCGATCTCAGCACAGATCTCAGCAGCAAGTTGCTTCTGTGTGGGGACAGCATCAGGCTGCTCCAACTGCACGCGCTTCAGCACCTTGGCCTGCACATCTCGGGCCTATAGATAGCAAATACACAACATCCTTATAGAAATGGAGCAAACAATAAGATAGATAGATAGATAGATAGATAGATAGATAGATAGATAGATAGATAGATAGATAGATAGATAGATAGAT
>JBBBVU010000013.1:16393511-16417127 GCA_037177055.1 Atherinosoma microstoma
GATAGATAGATAGATAGATAGATAGATAGATAGATAGATAGATAGATACTTTATTGATCCCCGAGGGGAAATTCAACTGTTATTATTGTAGATAACCAAAGAAGGCAGATACTTGTAAATGTGTCAATAATCTCAGATGTTTTCTTTTAAGCAGCAAGTGGTGCTCAGAAATAACAAAGTAAAAATATTCATTACAGAATGTGAAAAAAAAGACCAAATGACTAGATCCACTTACTCTTTGTAGAGAAAGTAAAGCCTCCTCATTCTTTTCAACTTTAGTTTGGATCTTTGCCAACAGGACCAGATAACGACAATCATCTGAGAGTGCTGGAAGTTCAGTCACTGAATGGAAAAAAAAAAAAGAAGAAAAGTTAGAAGCATACAACACAAGAAACAAATATAGCTTTAAAAAAGAATTTGGGAGCCAAGCAGTTCAGGAGGCCACAGTCACCATGACAACAAGATGTGATCATGTACAAGGCATAGCTGAAGCAGTGTAAAAAAACCAACAAAAAAACACATGCTTGTAAACCACTATGGGAGTGCTTACTGCAGTGCCCCCAAGTGGTCAAATGCCTCATCTGTTCTTGGATGAACTCGGGATGGATTCTGACTCCATTATGGACATTAAAAAAATTCCTGCCTGACAAAAATCTATGAAAACTTGTTCAAAAAACATAGAAAGTTCAGCTTATTTTGTGTACAAACTCAAGCAGTCACGTCACCATCATCAATAGGTGCCAACATTAATGTCCATCTGTGCGCCATGTTTATATTGCAGCATTGCTTGTGTCATCATGCGGAAATTCTAATCACAGTTGATGAAATATTGTGACTTCTCAAGTACCCGGTTCATGAGCCAGAGATTCCTGCAGGACTCTCTCACAGCGCTCGTATTGCTTCATCTTCATCAGGAGATCAGCCAGGTCATAACGCAGGAAGTTCTGTTGCTCACTCTTCAGGGCTGCTTCATAGTAATTAATTGCCTGTAATGGTAACATCAGTCCTGTGTCAACACGTCATGTTTATCCGTTTGTGTTTAATCTTTAAATGAGTAAACACAAACCTTAATGTAGTTGTGAGTCTTGACAAGGGCTTTTCCAATCTTACTGGCTAAAGCTCCATCGTTTGGGTTTTTCTTCAGAGCCTGCTCGTAAACCTCAATGGCTTTCTCAGGCTAAAGATAAACACACATTTAGTTGCGTCACAATTTGTTACTGCTTTCAGGTATGTGTAAATATTAGTTGCAAAATGCTGTAAACAACTTCAGGGTTGTTGTATCATATATGGTACCAGCTGAATGAAGATACAATTACTAATAGTTAGATTAGGAAAACCTCTTTTGGCCCCGGATGACACCGTCTTACCCATCATCACAACCAAATTATGTTTTAACAACACGGAGAGCTGTCACGAGCCGTGAAATTCTGTAAGAGACAACATCTCGTGGTCTGAGTCAATGATTTATATGCAACCAACTCCAAAACAGTCTGCCACTTAGCTTTGGCTACATTATGTCCCTTTTTACTGTAAACAATTATTGATGGACTCTATGATTGGCCTTTTTTTTGTCGTTCCACCTGAATTTATCTGTGAAGACTTTTATAGTTTGTGTTTTTGTCTCATGCAATGGTCCAGCAGATATTATGTATAGATGGATGGGAGTTATATATTATGATTTCTTGAGCTGCAATTGATCCCCTAAAAGCTGTTGAATTATACAATATATATCATTATTAATTATTGTAACAAAAATATTCTGTCTCTATAGTGGAAGCACATTTGCTTACTTTGGGTGGAGTAAGCATAATGAAAATTTGAGCCAGTGTTAGAAGCAATATTCAATTTTTTTTGTTAAAGAAAGCAAGTACTGTTCCACATCTCCAGTAGAACTCAAATACCTGCATTTAACACCTTTCTAAAGTATGCGCGAATTATCAGCAAAATGCACTCAGTATGAATATGAAAAGTACTCACAGTGCAGAAAAATGGTCCCCGCAAATGTTTTTTGGACTTATATACTGCTGAACAAGTGTTGGTTGAATTTTAATGTTTCTAGTATTTAAAGCGTATTAAAGTATTAAAGTGGTTTCATGTACCGGTACTGTTGGGAGATTAAATCTAAAGCTCTGCATCACATTTTTTGGGTGATAAGTTCATATATGGAGTGGCTGTCTTGTGAGAGCTACATAGTTGGAAAAAAAACTTTTATAAGCTCCAAAAGACAGTCATGTTTTCAGCTTTGTGATGATGTATTGTCCATCTGATCCAGGAGGAGGTGTTTCAACAACTTTATTTGATCTTGACATGTAGAAGAATTTTTATCAAGGCAAGGTATAAAAGAACTCCTCATCAGAAAAATGTTAAATCCAGACATCTGGGGATACTTAGTTTTAATGAGACAAAATGACAGGCTTTAGAACACCTAGTAACTAAAGTTGTCAGATAAATGTACTCAAATGAAAAGTACAAGCAAGGTTAAGTACATTATTTGCAGACAGTACTTGAGTAAGGGCATATCCCACCATTGTTTTGGATCCAGTCTGTGAAATGTCTAATCATAAAAGCTAAAGTTATTATGTTGCTGTAACAATGTTTGTCAAAAAAACAGGTTTTAAAATTTATCAGTTCTGCAGATCATGTCACTGCTTTTATCTGTAAGGCGTTTTCGAAGAGAATGTCTTGTGTTGTTGATAATCACCAGTCCATAAGACAGTAGTATACAACTCCAAAAAAGTACATTTGGAAAAGAAAATGTGAAAAAAATGGAGGGCTTGCTTAGATTAATTTATACCATGGTCAGTGAGAATTCTAATGCCAACTGGCGTGCATTATTTTCGGATATACGCACATGTAGTTCGACAAGTTGAATAACAACTGTACAACTCCGCCATGGGCCTCACCATAGCAACGCTTTAATCAACTGGTTCATATCAGCTGGCTTTTGACAGGTGAATGAGAGAACCATACTGTAGCATGGAACATTTGTTTAGCATAAAAAGTAAGTCGAGGCAAACATAAAATAGTTCCTATACTTAAGGGCATTTAGCAAGTTTTGTGTAAAAAAATAAAAAAAATTTATGAAATGTTTACTGTGTGGCATGATCCCACTTTTACTTACCTCCTGAATGTTCATGTAGGCATCACCCAGTAAGAGATATGTGTGAGGGCTGGGCAGCTTCTCCACCATTTCTCTGAAGAGAAGATAGAGGCATCACATCACATATGATGGTTTTTTTTTTTTTTCCCAAACTAAAATTTCAGACAAAGAAAGTGAACATTTAACACAAATAATCAAAGCTTTCAAAGTTCATGAAAGGCAATAGGATGAAGTAAAAAACGTATTTAATCCTAACTCTTTTGTCCATAACAACTTAGACATAGAAACTTTCACAGCATTTCGTCTCAATATTTAGTACATCACAAACTATAATAATAACAATAATAATAATACCCAACCATAATAAATCATAACACAAAATACATTGTTGAACCCTTGTTGATATTTTCCCATATCTTTTAACTATATTATTTTTTACCATTTGTTTAAATCTATCAATTGTTTGACATGTATTCATGTCCTCAATGCGGCTCCCACGATTGAACCCCTCTTGTAGAGATACAAGATTTTTCATCATCCACACATGTCTCTGTGGTGGTCTGTTGGTTAGTCATACAAAATTACAAGTAAGAAGTAATTTTCTTTCACCTGTACAAACGGCCTCAATTCAGATTTCATTGAATCTAAATTAAGCTTGTGGTTGTCTAGACTCTGTTGTATCTTTGTTATGTATTTCATTAACATTCAGAAATTTGTGTTCATTTCAGAAACAATCTGCATTTTCATATCAGTTATCTTCATAGATTTAAATGCCTTTTTTTGTCAAAACTATTGCTCACCTGTAACAGCTTGCATACAGCTGTTTTTCTCTTCTGTGCTTCAGATATATGTCTGCCATTTTCTCTTTGGCCTGGATGTAATAGGGTTGCTCTGGAGTAATGTTTCTCAGCATACTCAGCGCCAGCTCCATGTCACCCCGCAACAGGGCCATGTCTGCATTAGCAATAGTGACACGTAGCTCCTCAGGGGTTCCAGAGAACTCATTGATGGCATCCTGCATCACCTTTGCTGCTTCGTGCTGAAATATAAAACTCATTCATCAACGTATTACTTCTTCATAAATTCATACATTTATGAAAACACCAATATTCTCATTAGAGTTAAAAATATTAATAGACTATTTTACCTGTTTTCCACTGAGCCACAGAGCTTCAGCTAACTCCAAAAAGATAGATACACAGTCAGCAGAGCTCAATTCTGTCTTCTTGTGCTTAGACTTGGACGATGATCCAGCTCTACGGACACCTGGAAGATTCATAGCCATCTGTAGTGTCTGAACAGCTTCTGCAAGCTCACCCACTTTCTTCTCAGCCTGAGCTTTAATCAGGTGGTACAATGGGTGCTCTCGAATCTGGAATGAACAATAAAATATGATCTCTGTGGACAAGCAATCCCTGCATCAATATGAGCTAAATCATATCGATAGATCTCTCACATAGTTTTTGATTCAAGCAAGAAATAAGATTTGCCACAACATATCAGACAAGAGCCCTTATTGATCACACATAACTTTATTTTTCACTCATGTGATGTTGTTAACTCTGGGTATCAATGAGCATATTGGGTGACTAAAGGGCTGTTTGCCCCATTTATTACCATGCATTTCCACTTGAAAATTTAAACACTTGTAATAAGATGTTACTTTCTAACTCTGTAAGTAAATGAACAGATAGCTTGTGTCCCACAAAGGCAGCTGCAGGGGGAAAACAAGATATCAGTGATAAACTGTAATGTTTCTTCAAAATCTCGATTTGCAGTCTCAGTGACCTGAACTTTATTTCTATTATGTATTAAAATGTTTCAGATGTAACTGTGCCACAAATGTTTAAATAGGTTTGATATATAATGTTATACAGCATGAGGGAGAAACAAAGAATCATGAAATGGTAATAAACTTGGTGATGTTGCATAACAGTGTGTAAATGCATCTCTTCTTACTAAAAGATACATAGATTTTAAGTTTGGCAGTTTTCATTCTGAAATAGTCTTGGCAGAAATGTGATGAAAAACCTGGGTACCAAAGTTCTTATTCTTGTACATATTCATAGAAATGTTCATATTCTTATTTACTTCACACATCATGACATACAAATTGACAGGATGCCCTCGTTTGTTCTCTTTCACTGACATACACTTCCTTGACAACTGCCATGTTGCTTGCTTTGTCTGCCATACATTAAAGACAACATGCTGAAGTCTGCTGAAAAATGTACTTGACAAAACTGGTTACCACTTTCCTTGAAATGCAGCTGTATTCTCTTCAGGTAAATGCAAAGGTATAAACACTTTCTTTAAAGTTCATGCGATGGGACCTAGCAGAGCAGCAATGCTATCCTCTTTAGTAGGTGCTTTCTTGAGAAAAACTTGCTTAGATGGTCTGAAAAGACATTTAATGCCACATTTAAAGTGCTTAGTTGGCCAGAGTATAGGCTTCCTTCTGCATATGATCACGCAAGGATTTAGTGTGCCTGTGCATTAAGAGGAGAGGGGTCCATGTAACTTGAGTCTGTGTGTTTGTGACAGAGAGAAAGAGGCGGAATAAATGTGCTGCACCCAGTAGTAAAGGGAAACTTTACTAACTAGGAAAGTTATACAAATAAATAAATAAATAAATAAATAAATAAATAAATAAATAAATAAATAAATAAATAAATAAATAAATAAATAAATAAGTATGAATCACAAAATACAGGTGGGTGGTCCAACCAAATATTAACTTAGTGTGGGAATCACTGTGGAAAGTATTTGCACATCTTGCAGTCGATTAAAATCATAGCATAAAAACATATAGCCTTTTAGAGACTTAGGAGCCATTATTGTAATATTGACTGTGATTTTACCTCAAAGTTATGGCTGAGACAAAGTTCAAGAGACTGGGTGCACAGGGTCACGTTACCCTGCAGCAGATGGATCTGGGCCATTAGCAGATGAGCATCTGCATGAGATGGACACTGGTCCAGGCAGTGTTGTAGATTGTTCTGAGCAGCATCAATGTCCCCTGCATAAATACAGGAGCAATGCAATGTAAGATACCATCTTTGGGGAAAAAACAAAACATAGTTTACTGCAGTACTCACCAGACTGATATCTAACTTTTGCTAACAGGAAGACAGCATGAAGGAGACCTGGCACAATCTTAACCACAGTATCCAACAATGTGGCACAGTGCTGGAGCTGAGGAGCAGGAGGTTGGCCAGGAGCAGGGGGCTTAAAGGAGACCAATAAAAATGTTATTTACTACAAAGAGTCTTAAATTGTTTTAAGACAAGTCTTAAAACAAGAGTTTAACTACTGAAAAATGTGTCCAAAAAAAAAGACATCACAAGTGGAAAACTAAATACCAAGGCTCTCTTGTACTCCCCAAATTCAAGGCCCTGAATTTACATGAACATTTGAGGTGCCAAGAGATACTATCTCTTATTATTCTTCTAGATGTACCTTAGTGGGACACAGAGCAAGATACTCTTTGACAATGTCCAACAGGAAGTCCGGGTTCATCTTCTCTAGATACTCGACTCCAAGAGGCAGACCCTGAAGTGAAGAGAAGTGTGTATCCACAGCATCATTCAGCAGGTTGGTCACCTCTTCCTGTGACTGGCGTTTTTTCGATGCCAACACCGCCTGTAGGTACAAAAGTTCCTAAAAAAAAAAGACATTGAAAGAATAAACAACAACAACAACAATAATAATAATAATAAAAACAACAAGAACAGAAAAAACAAAAAATAGTTTTAAGGGGTTATAGTATAAAGGGGTTAAGGAAATCAGCAGAACTGAAAACTTGGCAGGATTATTTCATGAAAAATCAAAAGCAGCACACAAAGAGAAAAACAAAATCATAAAAGAAGAATAATTGAAAAGAAGAAAACTGCAGGTTCGCTGCAGCAGCTACTTTTGCTAAATGCCTCCATTAATAGTTGAAATCATGATTAGCTTCTTCTTCAAACACAATCCTATGATATAAATTACCCCTTTCCCAACGGATTGTTGAATCTCTGCGAGAAATGCCAACTGGTGTTCTGCCTCTTCAAGCTCCCCCTCTATCAGATGGCAATGAGCTGTACCTGGATAATGACAATAATGATGAGAGAAAATATGTCTGAATAAAATTTCTAAATATTAATTAATTTTGGGCTTAAAGCATCATGCAAACTTGTTACCAGTCAAAGCTGCAACGCTAGCCTTTTCCCTGTTGGTAACAGCAGTCTTGTACCACTTCATAGCTTCCTTGATTCTGCCCCGAAGCACCATCTGGTAGCCCAACTCTGTAGCTAAATCTGGGTCCTCCGATGCCACAGAGAAGGCTCTTTCCACCATTCTGAATGTCTGCTCAATCACTTTTTCATTGCGTCCGCACTGTATTGCAAGAAAGAAGGACTGTAATTCTGGGCAAGTTAAAAACACCTAACAAGCAATCCCATAGAAGTTAATTGGAGTTTGCAAATCCTAAAGCTCTACTTCAGGTACTTTTCTATAAGCTAAATATAATTGTTTTTGCATTTTATTCCAAAACATTAACAGTACATTGTCTTTCATCACATATCATTTTATCCTGCAGAGACCATCCAAAGAATTCTAGGGAGAAACTGCAACTAAACATTATTTGCTGAATGTTTTGCAGTGATCAAAGAGCTAGGAATATTTTCATTTTAAAACTTCATAACACCAAGTTATTATTGGCTCATAATATTATACAATAATAAATATCACAATAATTATACACCCAGAAGTAATCTGGTCCTGTTTAAAAGAGTAACATCCACAGAACTTATTTTTAACTATTCCTACTTAGGGATTTTACTTTATGTCTAGTCTTAAAGTCAGGGTGGTTGGCAACATAATGTTTAAACATGTTCATCTGATTAAAAACTCTATAATAACAATAAAGTCCAAGAATCATCTTATGAAATGTTGAAAAAACCAGAAATTTTCAAAACCATGTAACAGTGTGTTGGTAATGCACAGATATGGCAAACTTATAAAATGAAACCTATAAATAACATATTAGCCATTTCAAATGATCATAGGTTAGCTTAAAAGAACAACAACAAACTTTTACATCATGATATGTATTGTATAATATGTTATCTTTAAATGTATTATATTTCTTCAATGATTATTAACATTTTCTGGTAAAAGAAAAAAAAAAGTTTCAGTAAATTCAAAATAAAATACATTTTGGTATATGCATGTCTTTGTACTGTGGGAGGAAGCCGGACTCAGAAAGAACCCACACAAACATGGGGAGAACATGCAAGCTCTGCACAGAAAGCCCACTGCTCTAACCCTCCCCCGGCTGAGGCTCGAACCAGTGACCTTCTTGCTATGAGGCAGTGGTGATGCTAACCACCGTGCAGCCAGTTTTGGGAAATCAAAATATCCCAGATAGTGCATTTTAGTAGCTCCAATGTTTTTTTCAAACAAAAGTGATATCACTAAATTATTTTCAGATATGACAGAATTACATTATACACAAAATCTAAATTTGCACGCATGGAATGGGAAACAAATGGAGTCTTTTTTTTTTTTTTTAATCAACCTAACTATTCCTTGTTAAATTAGAAAGTATACTGCTACTAAATATAGTCTAGATTCAGCTAAAACTGTTTAGTTGGAAATTATCTTTCGGATTTTATAGATGTTAAGAATTGGAAGAAGAACTGGGGGAGTGAGTTAATTTGACAAGGAATGACTGAAAGAAGACAACAGCAGTAACATTGAGAATTAGGATAGAATAGTGGAAAATGGTCTTACAACACGGGTAAAGGCGAGAGACATTCGGTAGAAAAGCTCCGGGTTGTGTGGTTCCAGCATCTCTAAGCTGCTGATGAGGTTTGAAAGCTGCCTCACTGCCTGTCAGTGGAGGATATAAAAGAGTTTATGTGAACTGAGGAGCACATTCCCACAGCTCCATTAATAATAACTTTAGTTTGATTGATGAAGTCAAAGAATGAAAAATGGAAAAAAAAAGAAAAGTGTAAATAATCTGTTAACTTTACCTCAGTTATACCACCGTCTCGGCATAAAGAATGCAGAGCTAACATTCGTAGTGCTTCCAGGTTATTTTTATCTTTCTGTAAAAGCCTGAAACATGATACAAGATAGTGTGAACAAACTCCATCTCCTACAGTTAATAAGCTAGTATTTCTTTTATTGGTAGTAAAAGAATATCTGATACTCCTGCAGTACTGTGTTGAGCTCCCAGACAAATAACATTAAAACTAAAAAGGAACTGTGAACGCAGCCAAAGGATGTAAGGAATACTGTTTGCTGCTTGGCCCCCAATCCATTTCACAAGATCAGAGAAAGGGCAACTTTTTACGGCCTGAACTTTCTGCAACCTGAGTAAAAGCTCATCCTTCTGTTCTGCAAACCTGAACAAGAACTTCTAGAAATTGTAGGTGATTGCTGCAGTTTGGTTCAAAACATTTCTATGAAGCACTGGCTTCGGCCAAGAAGGGCAAGCACAACGGCTCAGTTACTATGCACTGGTTTGAAGCATCAGTGTTTCATTTGCACTATAATGCTGGCTCATTTGTGAAAGCAAACTCCCTTTTCTTTTTATATGTCTCTCTCATGTTACCAGAGACATTTATCCAATCCCAATTCCTGCCCTTAGTCCTACCTTTCTGTTTTGCAGGGGTGATGTGCCCCTATTTTTTCAAAGAGCAGTTGCCATTAGCCCTTTAACTGGGCATTTGGGGGCCAATGTGACCACTGCTCCTTGATTTCCAAAGGAGGCACCTGCACTTTTTACAATAAAGCATAAGTTAGGGCCACAATGAGGAATTAAAATTGCATTATTGTTAGTATATTTGTTATATAGCTATTTTCATATTTTTAACATTTTTGAATGCAAAGAAGCAAGCTCAAATATGATTGCACAGAGCAAGATCGAAGATATGCACAACATGGAAGAAACTTCAGGGGCACCATTTAAGTACCTGTGTGCTGCATCTATGGTTTGGTCCCAGTCTTGAAGGCTTAGCAAGAGTTTCATCTTCTTAATGAGAGCAGGTAAGAAGCCAGGGAAACTCACTATGACTTGGTTAACCATCTCTAATGCTCCAGAGTAGTTCTGACGATATTCATAGTAGTGTGCCTAGGACAAAGGAAAATAAGTATGGCATGGACATAATAAAAGACATATGTAACCATAAACAAAAAATAATGTCATGGTGGAATAATTTAAATAATGTACTGTCCAAGGGAATCTAAAGATCTAACATCATCTTCAAAAGATGGTATGCTTTGAAATGTTAATAAAACAGAACACAATCATTTACAAAAAGATTCACCCTATATTTGGATTAAAACAATAGAAAGACAACATAACAAATTTTTAAACTAAGAAAATATATTTTCATTTTGAATTGGATGCCACAAGCATCTTTCTAAAATGTTGGGGCAAGATTTACAAAGGGTTAAAAAGTTGTGAAATGCTTAAGTAAAAAAAAAAACCAACAACCCACAAGTATCATTGGTGTCATGGAAGTGCATTAGTGCTGGTTTCATGGGTAACTTGGTGGGAAATATATAGATATATAAACTCTCATCACAGACTTGTTGATAGCAAATGTGTCTTTGTTTTTCTACTGTTAAAATGTGGGTTTTTCAATATTGTTAGGTATTATGTAATATTTTGTCCTGTGTAACCCCCTCTCATGTGTTCATGTTGGTCAGACAATGCTTGTAAGAGACCATTTGATCTAATACATTTGCCTGGTAAAACAAAAGTTAAATGAAGAAAATATACAGGTTTTACAATATGACATGCTGCCATCCACATGCCTTTATAAGGGAAGTCCGTGCTAAATGCACTGCTAAATCACATTCTGTACAGTATTTATTAAAGGAGAATAGCCTTGAAGAAAACAAGTGCAGATGTTGAGCTGGCTTTTTTGTGGTCTAGATTAGTCAGCTAGTATAAATCAATGTCGGATCATAAAACAATTTTTAAAAAAATACTACAAAGGAGGCCCTGGAGAGTTGATGCCAGCTGATATCTCATGTCAAAGAAGAATGGGAAAACATCTTACTTTCAAAACTACAGGAATTGCCAAATGCTCACATTGTGTAGTTAATAGAAAAGGGGATGTGACACGGTTGTTAACATGCCGTCCCGACTTCTTGAAAGGTAGTGCTGGCACCAAATTCAACATAATTATATGTTTTCGAAATGCAATAACTTACAGTACCTCAGTTTCTGAATTCAACATGTTGTCTTTTCTTATTTATGTGTAGTTTAAATTATTAGCAAATAATGGATTTGTTCCTATTCATATCTTAAGTAATATCCCAAATCTTAAACAGCCAAGCTTGTATTCTACATGGAAAATAAACACAGTGATTTTAACAGTAAAATTACAACAGTGGCAACCATGGCAACATCCAAACAAGGATTAGGTCAATAAAAGATATAGGTGGCGGAGCTACTGTGAGATGTGTGGGAACTATGAAGAATTGTAGCTTCATAACATTTGCAGCTGTGGCTCAGGAAGACTACTCAATATGGATTGGTATTTCCCATTTCACCTTTCCCATCAGAGCAGAAACATCTGCTCTCTCTTTCAGTCCTTCATCAAAGTATTTTCCAGCCTTCCTGGTGTAGGCGTCTTTCCCAGATGTAACATCTATCCAGGCTTTTAGAATGATCCCCTAAAAATAAATATCAATGCATATTTTACAAAAGTGCAAGCATACATTTCTATCATTTCATACATGTACAAGGCTTTCCAATATTGATACTGTTGCATTTATTTATTGTTATAGGGGGGAATAAAAACGTCACCTCTCTAGAGCCATTGGAGAGTTTGATCATTCTTTCTGTGTACTCCCTTGCTTTATCATTCCGCCCCAATAGCCAGAGAAAGGTCCCAGCATGGTACAGACTCTTGGGAGGTGCACTTTTACGATCTTCTTTGACCTTAGCATCAAGTTCCTGAATAACTTCTCTGTCTGTGGATACAAAGAGACTTATGAAATAGGCAACACATATATCCAGTTCCTTAATAGTATAATAATAGCATGCATGACATAATTAAAAGACTATGTTGGCTTACCTGGGTTTGCCTTTCTTTTCTCTGCATAGACAAGAGCCATTAATGTACACAGAGACAACTCTCGATCATCTCGTATTGTGTCCAGCTCTGCTGTTGCTTCTTCAATTAGATCTGATGTGAGATAATTACAGAAATGCGCATGACAGAAAGGAAAGGAACACTTATCAAACATAATGGACTTTAGTTATTTTCTTTTAAAGCTCACCTTGCATAAGAATTCCGTATGCGTGGAAAAAAATGTAGACAGGATCATTGCTGTATTTCTTTTGAGCAGCAGATGCAGCGTTCACAGCATGACTGAAGAACTTCTCATAACAGTAGTACTTTATCAAAGCCTGAGGGAAAACAGTGCATTTGCTTTAGAAGAGAGTACAGATAACAATATCAAAAACGCCGAAACACAATGTACCTAGTTATTTCAGAGTTACAGAATTTTAAAAAGACGAGTCAATACATTGCATACCCTCGGTACCGTATCGCATGTTAGCTTATCTTAGTTATGACCGTTGCAACAAGTAATTCGTTGTCATGGTCAACACTTGTTACGTGTGATTGTTACATCTTTTATTGAAGGACTTAACCTACAAACGCTCCTCTCATTTACTAATTAGATATCTTGGTTACCCACAACAACGTTACCCTCTTGTTGTATTATTATTAGCATTACCCGTTTTCATCTGAATCCCCGGTGCTGTATTCATCAGTTGTATTCACCTACCAGCGTTGTGTCTTCATCCTCCATTTTGGTTGACACGCTTTAGGTGCTGATACTAAGAGGTGTTGGTATGGTAGATATTTATATTCCCTGTCTAAATGGTTCTTTAGACATATATCATTGTAGTTTCTGTTGTGTTTTCGCCATCTTGTATTAACTGTTTAAGCGTTGCTTAGTAACTTAGGATCAGTCTGTTGTGAAATCTATTATTCCCTAGTTTTTGACTTTCAGGTTCACTTCTCCATATTCGGTTTAAATCTTCTAATTTTTGTACATGAATTTCAGTTTAGCATACCTCATTAAAATTGTTTTGCCTTTTAATAATTGATCAATTAAATGGTTTCAGTCGATGGTTGGAAAATACATCAGGGTTCCTAGCGCTGTACGAAGCCTGAAAAACCAAGCTCAGGAAAATCTTTCAAGGGGAACAAAGATCATTTTCCTTTTGCGCCTATAGATGGCGCAAGATAACTTAAAAAAAGAGAAGAGATTTTGATACAAAACTTTTCTTAACGATACTGCCTGTGTTTGGTAGTGAACTACTGTTACTACATCTGTAACCAACACTACAACTATGTCCATCACTACAACTGCTCCAATTAATGATAACACTGATTTTTTTTTTTAAATAAAAGAAAAAAAAATAAGAAAGAACCTAATACTAAAACTATAGCCACATGTTGTGTAAATGCCAAAGTAGTGGAGCAGGCTTTCAAATCTTTCACACGTGGATAACTTTTAAAAAAGGGCTTAGTTAAGCCAAACCTTTGCAATACAAAACATGTTTAAGTGACATTAGTTTATCATGAGCTAAAATAGTAATTATGTATTCATTACACACTGAAATTTACCATCTTGCTCTTATTGTTACATGATTTCGTTAAATTTAAACGTGGAGTAGGGATTACAGTATGAATTTCATTGTGTTTGTTATACATGAAATCATGGGAAGTCTTTGAAATTCTTATGTAACGTTAGGAAACAAACATAATAACTAATGTGGTAGTGGAGTAAAAAGTAAGATACTTTTCTCAAAAATGTAGAGACTGTAGTAAGGTAGAATTTACACAAAAAAGAAAGAAAAAACACTGGCTGAGTAAATTTATATGATTAGATCATTTCCCATGACATTTAAAAATGCATGACAAAGGTCAAAGTAAGTATAACCTCCTTTAAATATATGGAAATGAACTGAGCAAGCTCAGGAGCTTAGATTCACTATTCACACAGGTTGGGACAATGTGGCTGGTTGTTTGTAAGGCTGGCCTTCTGTTTGCCAGGGTTACACAATTAGATATACTCATTAAGAAAACCCTGATACCTTATCTCCTTCTAGTTAGATGCCATATAAACTATATTAATTTTCATTTGATCTTAACAGGATTTCTTGCTCACAATATCATCTACTAACACATCTGTTATTAGTTAACCATGCAGAGTGGAAACATATCTATATCAAGCCAGTGATAACTGGTGGCCCTCTGTTACACAACACCATGAATTGACTGTTAAGTATGATGTCTATGTTGAGTCATGGTGTAACTATTGCAAGAGAGACCTTTCCATGCCTTGTCAGATACTATTTAGCACTAACTCTGGCACATAATCATTACTCTCTTCAGAACACATCAATGGGAGAGTAAATCAGGTTGATATTGAGCTCTATGTACAGTATGTGCAGCAATGGCAAATGTTTGTGTATTGTAGAAAATAAGTTTGATTGCAGTTTTTAATTCATTATTGGAAGTTATTCTATAGAATGAATACACTCAGTGAATACTTTGAATTTATTAACAATTACATGTCTATAATTATATCAGTCACATTGAAATGATTTTTATTTGTGTGAAGTGATCATAGTATAGAGTTAAACTTGACAATATAAGTGTTGTACTTAGCAAAGTGCAACAGATACAGCATGTGTTTTTGCACTTTCAAAGGATGCATCCGAAAACCCATTAGAGCAGTACAATGGAATATGGACCCTCTGGGGTATATTGCTATAGCATTCTAATGGCTATATCCATTGTGGTTTGTAGAGGCCATTATTGATCAAAGCACCATGCCCAATTATACAAGCAGCTCACTTACTAATGAGTCCTTTTATTTATATTTTCCATATGTGCTGCAGGAAAAAAAGTTGCTTGAAAACTGATTTGCTTTAGTGCACAGATATGCTAGTTTGCTCTTGTAAACATACAACAGGTGTTCTGCTTTCTTTCATATTTCCTGTGACTGTAATGTAAACAAAACTAAATTAGCTAAATGTGCAGCCCTTTCTTGTGTTTCTATTTTAAAAGTATGTTAAACTGTAAACTTTGCATATTTTTCTTTTTCTTTAAAAAAAAAAAATTTTAGATGTTTCACTTGGCACTTTAAATATGAGCCAGTGGGTCATTGAAAAGCTAAGATAAAAAAACAAAAACAATTATTAATAATAATAATAATAATAATAATAATAATTATTATTATTATTATAATAGATAGACTATTGTGTGTCTGTCATTCTATGTGTATGTCTGTTAGCATATTAGGAAGGAATGGGGGAAACTCACCACTGTCTGATATAAAATGATTTTCTGTCCATCTATCTATGCTAAATAAAATTACAGAGCTGTTATAGGTAGCATTCTCAGATTTCTCTCTCTTGTTGTTCTTTTATTCTTTAACTATGCCCTGTCATGCATACCAGTAGCCAGATCCAAGCCAGATAGACATCCTTTCACATTAACATGTTCACGAATTACTGCCCAGCATACAGGACTCCAGGGATGGGGAAGGCAGACCAACTTCCGACCTTCTACCCTAATGCAGTTTAACAAAGGAGTTTGCTGTCAGGTTGCTGGGCAACCAGCAAGGAGAATCTGCAGAATCATTCTTGATTCACTAGCCATTAAAATAGGCAATCTGTAATCCCACTTGTTGCCATCCATGAGGCTGTGTGCTGGTTTCAGTTACATTTCATAATACACAGAAGTGGATCTCTTACATCTGTATGGCATTGGGCAAAGAAGTCGATCTAGAATGAAATTCACATATATATATATATATATATATATATATATATATATACACATATATATATATAATCATTAGTTTGTTTCTGTGATCATTTCAAGAATTGTGAGTTTATGTCAGCAAACATTTAAATGGATTCAGCTCAAATGTGTCTGTCAGCCAGAAAAGCAACAAAACAGGAAATCAACACCCCAGCCATTAAGTTCTATGAGTGGGTGTGGTGCCAGGGACTAATCACATCATCATTGTTTTGAGGAAATGTCAGGAACCACCAGAACTTCACCATCAGCCTCTTGTTTGTGGTCCATGGGGTTCAGGAACCACTGTAGACAAAAGCAATATTGGACAATGATGAATATTTGGATTGTTGTTAATAATTAATAAAACGTTCCACCCACTTTAGATGCTAATAGTTTATGGCAGAGGCCACACAGCACACTCAGAAACCAGTTTCTAATCTCTTACATACAGTAAATGTTTGCTGAAATATAGTGCAAACCAAAACAAACAAAACTAAAAATAATGGATAAAAAACCTTATAGTTTTAGTTTTGAATATCCCCTAATAGACAAAAAGTGACCTTTTTTGTTTGCTTTTTAAGGAAATACATTACATGCGGTGCCACTTAATGATAATAAAGTCAGAGTCATAAGTGCTTTCAATATCTTACAAAATTCAAAACATTTATCTATTGAGGCTAGGCCAATGACAGTCAGAGTGCTTATTCCATTTTGTACATGAAATGGACACTGATAATTCAACATTTCACTGGCTTTAAAATGGCACTAATGAGTCCGGTTTGGTTGCTACATACACTCTAACAGATTATTGTTGGAGAGAAAGATTCAATACCCAAAGACATCTGTACAGTATGACAGAGATAGCTACTTCTCAACTGCAACCAACATGATTTTGATTGCGTATCCAAATTTTGAAACTTTGCGATACCAGAAAGACTAACTCATGCTAGCAAAAGTTTTGTAAAATGCACTTCTGTTCATGAGATAGCCTCGACAAAAGAATAAAAGAGATCTGAGAGGGATAAAAGAACTTAATGTTTGCCATGTTACCTTATTCCTTTAATGAAATAAATAAAAAAGTCCTTGTGCCTGTTTCCAACAGCAACAATCAGCCTCTTTGGTCCGTAATTCCCCCTTTTAACCACTTGCCCTTTCTGGCCTGCTGTTTTCAGCGATCTTCTTACTGGTCTGGGACTTGGCTCACATGTCAAGTTTGCACCGGATAAGACAACAAATCATGATCATTATCAATTGATATCGGGACAGCCTTATTGTTTTGGACTTTGAAAGCTCCTGATGTGATGAATATCACACACATCTAGTGTTTACTTAAGAAATTTACTCATGAAATGTGAAGACTTTACCTCACTGAACAATACATAAACTTGCATATAGCAAAAATAATGGGAAACAGAAGAAAAAGAAAACATGCATAAAAGTAATGAAATGTTACCACATCTTAAATAGGGTGGTCTCACTTTTAGAGAATATTATTGAAATAATTTATTTTAAATTTCACTGCCACATTCAGCTCAAACAGGATCTCAAATGCATGACGTTTTCATAGTAAAAGACAAGAATTTTGAAGGCATACTCGACTTACATGTGATCTTTATTTCAATATTATACCTTTTTGGTGAAATTAGTTATAGCAATTTTTTGCATGCAGTTTATTTTATACTACAAGAAATATGCATATTAACAACAAAATCTTTATAACTCTAGGTAATAAAAACATTTTACTGTGCATAAGTGTAGTTTAAGTACTGAACATTTTTATGGCATGCACAATGTAATTACATCAGTGAAATTATACTTGTAGAAGAGAGAATAACAAATGTAGCTTTGACAGTTGAAGGTGTCTGTTGAGGGAAGCAACAATACAAAATGTAAACAGAGGCAGGGAATAGCAAAGAGCACGAGAAGTGTCATGCCATTTCCTTGTGAACACTCAGAACACCTGAGCCATCTTTCATCCATCTTTGATATTTATCATGATAAAGATTGAGATGTAAACTGCAAAACACAGTTTACAGAGTGCACATATTTTTAGTCACCCACTACTCCAATAATTTACACAAAGGCTTGCATTTTCAAGAAAGATTACCATAAATAACATGGGGAAATATATTCGGTTTAACATCACAGAATCAACAGGATTTCTGCCAAAACAAACAATTATTTTACAGAATTGACCAGATCAAGACAAGAAAAAAAAAGAAACGGAAGAAAAGGTATGCACATTGAGAAGGCCTGTATTTAGGAGTTGGAAACTTAAAGTGACACTACTGTCCTACAAACAGACAATATTAAATACCATCTCCTTTTCTTCAGCAAATGGCCTGAGGTTTGGTTTTCAGGGATATAATTTATCACAAAATCAGATACGGTGTGCAAATATTACATTTTTTTCTTTATTTTCCATCATTAAAAGGCATTAGAGTTTCTTTTAAGAACAGATTTATGATACAAAATTGGTAAAGAATCAAGAAAATTCTCAATGGTACATGGGCCCAATCCAGGAGGCTGAGATGATGTTTATGCTTCAAATGATTGAATAATGCAAGTATTTTTGCAAAGGGTTACCACTCTGACACTGATAAGCACATGTAGTTAGCACACACATTTGGTCTGCTAAGATGATTTCATCACATACAAAAAGAAGCTATGCCATGACTTAATTTTGCATCATTAAGGATGATCTGGGAGAGAACATGGTGAAGAATGCATTCTCTGGCATGCATAACCACGGAGCAACATTCATGCAAGTCTACATTTCTAATCAACCGTAACTCTGACATTGTTTCTTGGCATTGTCAAACATTCTCAGCGCTATCAGTAAGCAATATCAAAATTAAAGAAGTGTGTTCATTTTAAACATTACAGCTCTGGGAACAACCCTAAGAGTGAAAAAAAGTATAAAAGTCAATTGACCAAAGAAAGAATGCTTGAATAATAACTGAAACACTTTTTCTGCCTGAAAATAATCTTGCAATTCAACAGTCAGTGATATAACAATAATTGAAGACACTGGACAGCAGAACTAGCTCCAGCAGAAGTTAAAGCATAACTAGTGTGTCTTTTAGAACACTTCATTTTATGTTGACATTCTCCGCCATTGGCCAAGAGGTTTGATGTTCCTGAAATCATCCAAAATGTTCTGATTACAGCACAGATGAGCCTCTTTTAGAAACAAACCTTAAATCTTTATTCAGCAATCTGAGAGGCATAGCGGATATCCATACTCGCGAAAGGAGTCACTTTCAAAAATTGTAAACATTTTGTCATTGAAGTCTTTGAAGTCCTTTCATACATCTTGTTCTCTCACGTCTTTGCTTGAAATCTCTTTTTCACTTTTGTCTTTTTCATATTTGTTTTTTCCATTTGTTGTTGCACTATTACATGAGGACTGAGATGCCATCGAAGCTGTCAGCTCAGTTTTACCAGCTCTAGAACTTTCTTTATGTTTGTCTGTGGCAAGGTCATCTTTGTCAGGGATTTTTTCATCTATTGTAATATCAATGTTGGATATCCCAAGAGACTTACTCCTCCTTGTATAGTGCCTGTACGCCCTCTGAATGACAGAAGCTGACAAATCCTCTTGCTTGCGGCGAAGCGTGGTTGTGATGGGCTCATATGACACTTTGGAAGGATTTGAGGCCATGAAGCGCTCCTCCATCTGCCCCCTGAGAATGTCCATTTCCCCACCCTCACCAAGAACACGTTTTGTGAAGGCAAACAGGATATCCAGGCAGTGAATACGTTCTCCACTCACAATTGGTAGATCCATAGAGATAAGTTCAATTTTGTTAGGCTTGGCAATGCGTAATGGTGGGTCCAGAGCATCTGCAAAGTCTGAAAGCATACTGCACCTCACAAACTGTGTTGCAAGAGGATCAAACCTTTCCCAGACCTCATAAAACCTTTCAAAGTCATCCTCACTTAATGGGTCAGCGCTCTCCTCAGTGGCCACACCAAAGTTTTCCAGAATTACTGCAATGTACATGTTCACCACAATAAGAAAGCAGATGATGATGTAACTCACAAAGAAAGCAATTCCCACAGGAGGATTTCCACAGTTTCCTTTAACATTGTTACTACCAGGATGCTCCATGGAAGAATCACAATCTTCCGTATCTCTGTTAAGCATGGGAGCTAGAAGGCCATCCCACCCTGCTGATGTGGTGATCAAAAACAAACAGATCATGCTGTTGCCAAATGTCTCAAAATTGAAAAGGTCATCAATACCTTTTTCCTTCTTGACATAAGCAAAGTTTGACATGCCAAAGATGGCATAGATAAACATCACCAAGAAGAGCAAGAGACCAATGTTAAACAAGGCAGGAAGTGACATCATCAAGGCAAACAGGAGTGTGCGGATTCCTTTGGCACTTTTAATAAGGCGGAGGACACGGCCAATCCGAGCCAATCGAATTACCCTGAACAGGGTCGGTGAGACAAAATACTTCTCTATAATATCTGCAAGACACATGCCTGAGGAAGAAAAAAAAGGGAAAACACATTATACATTGCACTTCAAACCGATACACAATCTAAATAGATTAGCATGAGTTAGACAGTGAGTAGAGGCCAATCATACCAATGATTGATAGAATGACAACGATGAAATCAAATATATTCCAGCCATTTATGAAGTAGTACTGGCGAAGAGAGATAATCTTCAACAAACATTCTCCAGCAAAGACGATGATAAACACTATGTTGATCTTCCTGAGGACCTCTTCCTTCTCTTTTGACTGGTCAGCAGTTTCCACCATCATGGTTACCATATTCAGCCATATTAGAACCATAATCACAATATCAAATGCTTGTTTTGTAGTAAAGTCAAAGATGTATGCTTGAATCTTATTCTGAAAGACACACACACAAAGCAGAAAAAAAGACATTTGGGATATAGTGAAAACAAGATCAGATCAACTATCTAATTTGTCACATTCATGATTTAATTTACATACGGATGGCCTAGGAATAGGTTTTTGTGGTTTCTTTGAGCCCAGCTTTTTCATAGCATTGTAGTATTTTTTCTGGTCTTCAGTCATAAAGATGTCTTGGCCTCCAAAGTAAAGAGAGCACACAAGCCATGTCAAATTGCAGCAAATATACAATGTAATTTAGAAAAAAAAGATATGATACTTATCTTTTTCTTCTGCTGATTGAAATTGTCGATAATGACACCAATGAAGAGATTGAGAGTGAAAAAGGCTCCGAATATGATGAAAACAACAAAATACAAGTACATTAATAGGTTGGTTTCATATTCTGGTTGATCCCCCACCTATTATAAAGACATAAAACAGAGAAATTAGCATGTGAATACAAAGTGGAAGTACTTCATATTTCACTTGTAACTGAGAGCAACAAAGAGTTTGAGCTCTTGACAATAATTTCCCTCAAAAGGGATAAATAAAGTATTTTTCATTTCATTTCATTTTTCATTTCATTCATACTACCGCCCTAGAATTTTGGAGTACATGTTAAAAATGAAAAAAATCAGAAAAGGTTTTACACCTTTTTTTGGGCAAAAAAAGCCATTCTAAGTACATTCTTCGTGAAAGAATAAGACAGAGTTTATGGCAACTGCTGATTTCCTGCTGAACATTGCCTATAACTCCTGATTTTACAACTTGGATGGAACTTCTCGATCTATGACTTACCTTCTCAAAAAACAAATCTCTTTTTTTGTTGTACAGAATTAGCATGTCTCAGTAGTAATTATAATGAGCTAAATAAAACATTTATTTACTTTGCTTGGAGAGTCCACAGCAGCATACATGATGTCCATCCAGCCTTTGAATGTAGCCTGTATAGAAATAAATATAGCAATGGAGGTCATTTTTAAAATGTACATGTTGCGTAATTATTTGACACTTTATTATTCAGTTAATAACCATGCACTTACCACTTGCAGCAGTGCAAGGTACCCCATGCCAACGTTGTCAAAGTTGACTTTGATGTTTTTCCAGCGAGCAGTCTCATTTCCCAATTCTAAACACATAGTCTTGTTCTTCACTACTGATGTAGAGAAAGTCTTATCTATGGTTTTGTTGATGCATGTGTAGAATTTTCCAGCAAATAAGTTGACTCCCATGATGCTGAAGATGAGCCAGAAGATGAGACAGACCAGCAGTACATTGAAGATGGAAGGAATGGCTCCTAGTAGGGCGTTGACAACCACCTGGACATACAAACACAGACAGAACATATCTGTACAGCAGGCACAGAAGATACAATTTGGATCTGATGCATACAACTATATCTGGTATGGGTAAGAAAAGGAATGCAAAAGAGAGAACATCTAAGTGACACCATACAATGGCTTGAGCTCATCCCAGCCGTGACTAAACACCAATGGCTGAAATGTAATAATAAATGCATGGTAAAAGTGGTAAAATTATGAAGAGATTAATAGCAAAGTATTACCTAAAGTTTTAGTGGGTTACTTATATTTGAAAATAAAACACAGAAAAAGAAAACCTTGTTGAGGATGGAGGATGCCTCAAAATGTTATTACTGTAAACAAAAATCCAAATAAAGTGTAAAGAAATCATGTTGGATAATGCAGCACATGATATCCAAAACAATGTGAAAGAGATGCAAAGCGATTGACGCACGTGAGAAAATGTGCATGCAAATAAAGGAATTCACAAGCCACCACGTGAGTGGATGATCATCATAGCTGTGCTATCAAACTGGACCACAATATGAAAGGAACCAATCAATACATGCTTCATTGATTTTAGCAGCTGACAATGCTGTGTCTCTGATTATATAAGTGATCAACCTCAGTTTAGAGGTTCTGCTGTCTGACAGGTTTTACATGTTTACCCACTCCAAAACACCTAAATGAAATGGATAGATTGCTGTAAAGTTCTGCACACGAATCAAGTCCCTTGAAGTTTGAAACATCTAAAATCCGCAAGACAGCTGGCCCGTGAAGATTTGAATTGGACATTCCTCCTTTAGAACATGAAGGTGTAAAAGTAGAATATTCTTTTGCTGCGTTATAACAATGTTGGTTGTTATGATATAGGCAAGGCAAGGCAAGTTTATTTGTATAGCACATTTCATGTGCATGAAAATTCAAGGTGCTTAACGTACAAACATTAGACACATTACAGCGGGGTGCAGAAAGCATTAAGAATTTAAAAACAAAATGAATTAACAAAAATAGACAAAAAAATTAATAAAGAAAGAAACCCTCAGAAAAAATATCACCTGTTATCATAAACGGCTGCAAATAGAAACATTTTTAACCCTGATTTAAAACTGCTGAGAGTTTCAGCAGACCTGCAGGTTTCTGGGAGTTTGTTCCACATGTGAGGAGCATAAAAATTGAACGTTGCCTCTCCAGGTTTAGTTCTGACTCTGGGAACTGAAAGTAAACTTGACCCTGATGACCTGAGGGATCTGGTCGGTTCATAACGCACCAGATGTTCCTGAATGTATTCTGGACCTAAGCCATTCAGTGCTTTATAAACTAACAGCAGGATTTTGAAGTTGATTCTTTGACAAACACGAAGCCAGTGTAAAGATCTGAGGACTGGTGTTATATGATCCAGTTTCCTGGTCTTAGTGAGGACTTGAGCAGCAGCATTTTGGACTAACTGCAGCTGTCTGATGGACTTTTTAGGGAGACCTGTAAGGACAGCGTTACAGTAG
>JBBBVU010000013.1:16417227-16435663 GCA_037177055.1 Atherinosoma microstoma
AAGTCTTCAAAAAAGCTTGGACAGTGTTTAGGTGGCCGATATATGTTAAGGAACAGCACACGGCCAGGGGAATTCATAAGGAGCGACATATCCAAATGAAGCAAAGTTTTTACAAGACATCTGTTTATATTGGAATGAGTCATTAAACAAAATCTACTGTCGTCCTCAAAATTATTCACGCCCTACCATTAAAGAAGGAAAAAAAAACACCTGTCACTTAAATAAGCTGAAATTGACAAAAGTAATAATAAATAAAAGTTTTATGAAAATCATGACATTGTTTTTGAATTGTGGTTCAATAAAGTTTTTTCTTTAAAAACAACCCAAAAAATATGATAAACTAATATACATTAGGTCACTCATGAGCTAATATTTTGTTGAACAATCCTTTGAGGCAATCACTGCAAGCAAGTATTTTCTGTAACTGTCAATCAGACTTCTGCACCTGTTGACAGGTATGTTGGCCCACTTCTCATCAGCAAAGTGCTTTCATTTGTCCAGGACCGTTTTGTTTCTTTGTTTTTTATAAATTTTTTCAACTCATTTAAACTGAAAAAAAATGTCTTATTTCACTTAATTATAATTTAGCAAATTTTCCTCTATTACTTTTTTCACTCTGCAGTTATCTGAGTGACTATTGTAAATGTTGCCTTTAATGGAAGGGTATGAATAACTTTGAGGATTACTTTATACCAAAAACATAAATTTTGTTGCAAGAGACATGGTGCCACTTTAAAGAAAAAGTGTAGTTTCCAACACACTGGCATCATTATTATGTACATTCCTGAAGCTGTCATTGCCCTGCAGTAGCCTTTCCCAAGGTTGAGAAACTGCACTTTACAACTTTGTGTTCCAGCCAAGAGCATCATGTGACAGCAGCATTTTGCTTTATGGCACCGTGTCACACATCTGGATATCAACACACTGGCCATTTTGAACGCGCAACCATGACGGATTTACCAAAGAAACCCAAAAGGACATTATCCGAGAAAGTGAGGAAAAGAAAGAGAGAAAATGACAGAGCAAGAGATAACATCGGACTGACTTTTACTGGTTGGGGAAAGCTCAGTGTAGAGATATGAAACAAGGCAGATGCTGAATAAGCCTTCATTAGAGGATGTCAAAATGCAAAAATCTGCCAAAGTTTCAGTAGTGCAGCTATATATCTAAAGCTATGGGAGAATCTAGTTATTAGTGTCCCCTGACACAAGTCAATATGCTAAACTGAGCAACAGATTATCTAGAAAAACAAAGGAATCAATCCAAACCAATTCAGAATAAAGAAATTGCAATGAGACTTTGGAATAAATAGAGTAATGTTTATGAGAAAGGAACGCAACTAACTTTGCTGTTTTATGCTAATATGAAAGACAAATTATTGCATAAAAAATGTGGCTATTGCAAAGACGTAATATTTGTTGGACTATTTGTTGTTTTTGAAGCAAGGTTGTGTCTTAATTTTGAAAACTCAGTTTCAATTAGCATGCTTTCATTGTGGAAATTTAGAAAGTGTTAAAATCTACACATAGTGTTTGCTTGAAATACTATTAATCTTTTTAGGTCTGAGTTATTTATAGAGTGCAAAATTTGCTCCGTTGGTGGTCTTAATCTGAGCAACAGTTAGCTGGTCTGGCCTGTCAGGAATCATAAAAGCACACTGGCTGCTGAGGAATACAAGTATGACCTAAATACTCAAAAATACTTCACACCACAACGCCTAAGAAAAAACATTTCCACTGTCTTGTTCTTCACTACACAGTGGAGATCATGTGCACTTTATCACTGCAACTAGTTGGCGATGGACAATGCACTGTTTACTCAGAACAGGTGAGGATAATCAGTTATTCTTACCCTCATGCCATCGAATCGTGACAGGGCTCTCAGGGGCCTCAGAGCTCGCAGAGTTCTCAGAGACTTGATTGCACCAAGCTCTGCAACCCCCATAGCATTGGCCACCAGACTGACCAGTGAGACCTGAGACGCACAAACAGAAGTATCACATTGTAAGAAGCATTATGCATAATCTGATGCAACAAACACTGTGAGACAGTAGAGATAAACAAATATCTTATTCAAGATAGAACATTGGAAAGATATTTCCAAAAATTTGGGAGGGGGCAACAAAACATTAGATAATGAAAATGAGATTTGCAAATCCTTGTGATCTGTTTTTTATTTACATTACCCAGTGTCAAGTCTTTTTGATAAAGGGCTGTATTTATCGCTTTGTCAGGTTCCGAGGCGAGCATGGTCACACCCTGGTTACCTTTGTCATTGTTTTCTTTTGAGTGTAACTGTGCAGGTTTTTCCATGCTTACTCCCAAAACCCAAAGATAGGACTGACAAAGAAACTGTCAACACTGCTTTAACTAGTCCTGCAAATGATTAGTAATCCTTTCCATTTACAGCATCAATTGCCTGCAATGCTTCCCCATTAAAAATGAAAATTGAAAGAAAGAGTGTAGGTATGTTTCAGGAAAAACCAAGGTGTTTAAACCTACATCAACAATGAGGAAGTCCAACCAGCACCATGCATTTGTGAAATACTTGGTGAATCCATACGCCACCCATTTTAGTAACATCTCCAGAATGAAAATATAAGTGAACATTTTGTCTGCAAACTCCAGCACTGTTTTGATGGTCTTTCTCTGCTCAATGTAGATGTCTTCAAAGGCCTGATAAGAAATTGAAGACAGTTAGTCTTTAATTGTAAATTCTACAATAGATTTCAGCAACGTCAGATCTATGGTAAGAAATTGTCTTTAAATAATTTTGACTGTACTTTTCACAGAAGAAGAATCAGAGACTTACAAGTGCTCCACTGCTAAGCAGGATCATGAAGATGATGAAACTCTCAAACCAGGTGTGCTCCACTATCCGGAAACAGGTTTTTCTTAGTGTCCACCACACCTTCCACCAACCCACATCCACATTTACCTGACAACACTTGAACTTTTGTATGCAGCCTAAGAGGACACAAAGGGTGAGACAGTAGGTTAGCCATGTGTTGCACACAATCAGAATAAAGCTATAGCTTTAGCAGATGAGAGTTATGTGGCAGTATTACTCACATGCAGGAAAGCAGGCATCGGGTTCCATAACTTCTTCTAATTCAAAGTCTATAGAGTCTCCCTCTCCAGCTGGAAAACCATCCACTGTGCTTCCCTCAGAAGAGCTTTGCTGTCCATCGTCATCTATAACCTGTGGATGAAATCCAGGTTGCAGATCAAGAATGTTTCACACTTTTTTTCTTCCAATTTTGAACACGTTTTCAGTTCAAGTTTGAATTGCAGTGATAAGACTCGGAAGATATGTTTAAACATTCACACAAAACAGATTTCCATGTACTCTTATTATTACTTGTTTTAGCTGTCAACTCTATTTTCCCAATTAAATGCATAGTATATATAAAATACACAGAAAAAATCTCTATAATAACAGATCATTTGAAGCATGATGGTGTTGGATGGCTTTCTGCAGGGTGTGCCTCCTAATAGCTGGCATGAAAAAAAAAGCTTGAATGTCTTCCTGGTGAATGCAGCTATTTGTTGCCCTGGGACCAGCTAATGCAGTGCAGGCAGAGATGTAAACACGTTACTACAATATTCTGGATACACTAATGTCAATGTGATGATAGCTTCTGCTCTAATCCTGCCAATCTGTTTCTGTAAGAGGA
This sequence comes from Atherinosoma microstoma, assembly GCA_037177055.1. Lineage (NCBI taxonomy): Eukaryota > Metazoa > Chordata > Actinopteri > Atheriniformes > Atherinidae > Atherinosoma > Atherinosoma microstoma. Next base: position 16,420,904 of record JBBBVU010000013.1, read on the forward strand.
AAGCTTTTTATGAATATGTACTTAAATCAGAAATTCTCTACAAATTACAGCTGTGTTCTTATTATACTCAAGCACACATTCAGCATTACTTTATTAAAAAGACTTCTGTAATTCTAAACATCTCTGCCACAAATTCTGCTTTCATGAAGCTCTGTTTTTGCAGTGTTTTTGGAGAAATTACAGTCGTAGTGATGATGTTATGGACTGCATTCAATTGAAAAGTCAGTCTACAGCTTTATTTAAATACGCAAGGGAAGTAAAATAGTAGAAAACCTTCGATAGAACAAAATATGGCCACAATACAACATTTTTGTAACTGAGGCTGTTTGACAATGTATAGCAAAGTGTCGTAATAAGTCTCTAAAATCTTTCCATAAAATTTTGCAAGTAGGCAAAAGTCTGAGAATTAAGAAAAAAACCTTCAGAAAGTAAATTATTTTTTGTAACAATCCAAATATGTCCAAATATACATAAACAGAGAGTACAAAGAGATTGCAACAATCACATTAGAGGCAGTGAGTGGTGTGAAGGTGTTTCTCTCTTTTCCTTTCACACTATGAGCTTTCATATGATGAAAACCACAGTCCTCTTCAGAGGAAGATTCACTGCTCCAGCACTTAGTCTTAAATGGTACATAATGTAATCTGCACACTGGCTTTTTCCTGTCTATACGGTCTTTCCTTTGTATAAGGGATCTTTAGAGGAAACATTATGACACATGTTCATATCTCAATACCATGACTGTAGACTGAAGATGAGTTTCACCTATTGTAACAAAACATCCTGCTTTCCTAAACAAGAGTTTCTTAACACAAAACTTGTCAATGATTTATTGCATTTCCTAAATATTCAGCTGTGTTATAATTGATGAGAATTAGTTTTAAGACGGCATTATCTCTAATTTAGAATGAGAAGGTACTTCATGCCATGTTGCGCTATTTTGTAAAAAATTCTCTTGTATTACATCTGCTGTTATTATTATTAAGTTTTTGTTCTGCTAAAACCTCGCAAATGTAATCTAAGGGCAGTAACAGAGCAAAATAAAAAACTAACCTGCAAACACTAAATTTGACAAATGTTCATTGAAAACCGGTACGTGTTGAAATATGATCCCGTACAACATCCGACTTAGATATAATATCTCAAAATACATTTAGCAGTGTGATTTTTTTCATATTCATGAACAGTGGGCTTTATATGTCACTGTATTTCTAATAAAAATGTGTTTAAGACATTAAAATGTGTTTTTTTCCTTTTTTTTCAGCATGTTGGTAAAAAAATGTGTACTGCATTTGCTGATGAAGAGTAGAGATCGACTGTAATATAATTTTAGCACGGCCCCTTGAGGGCGACTGTTTTGCAGGTTTGATATGGTTCCCTGCTTCAACACACCCAACTCAAATTAATGGGTCACTGTGCAGAACTTGATAAGCTGTTAAGATTAATTTAATTTGAAACAGGTGTGTTAGAGCAAGGAAGCATCTAAAACCTGCAGGACAGCGGTTTTCAAGGTCCAGAGTTGAAGAGCCTTTTCCTATAGTTTGAGAGTAGAAATAATATCCTGAAGTTAGAATTAAGAGTTGGTGCATTCAAAAGACAAGCTCAGATCAAGCAGGGAAACAATATGACATCTAAACAAACTGACGTATGATGTCAACTCCACATTCTCTATAGTGAGGGCAAATAAGGACAAACTAATATGACCAATCCAAAACAGCATCCTTACCACATGGCAAACAGGTAAGTCCGACGATAGACTGCTGAAGTCCTCCGTGTTAAGCATTTCAAAGTCAGACTCTCCCACAGCAATTGGAACAGTGACAGTCAGACTTGGGTTGTTAATAAAAGACATGATAGAATCGTCACTCTTGCTGGAGACTATATATTTGTTTCCACTTTTGTCCACTCCAGTCACCTCCCCATTTCCGTTCTTGGAGAAGTCCAGGATGACATGATCAGGGACACCATTTAACCCTAAAGGTTTGTGTAGCTCATCCAGAGATTTGTCCTCACTCTTCTTTTTCTTTTCATTCCTCAGACATAAGCTGCTGCAGCTACTTTGGAGCAGCGACTTGGTGAAGGCGATGCCTCTGTGAATCCGTCCAATTGCGATCTGCAAATTGTTAATCTCGCTGTCATCTTCTGTTGCTGCCAGATTGTCTGCACTAAATGAACTCAGCAGCAGGGCCAGGAACAGATTCAGCACCTATAAGATGATTACATTACATGAAGTAAGATTAATATTTGGTCAACTGCACTTGAATGATATCAAAAACATGTACAGCTGTGAAGCTGCATATTGGATCATTATCAATTACAGAAACGAAACAAGCTACACGGAAAATATTAGGATGGTATGAATTCATGAATTGACTTGTAGAAAATGTAATGTACCACAAGATTCCCAATAACCATGACCATCATGTAGAGAATGAGGCACTTGGCAGTCCCAGCCACTTCCATACAGTCCCACATGGTCTCTATCCACTCCCCACAAAGCACTCGGAACACAATGAGGAATGAATGGAAGAAGTCACTCATGTGCCAGCGTGGCAGAACGCAGTCTTCAGAGATTTTACACACACAGTCCTTGTAGCTTTTTCCAAACAGTTGCATGCCCACCACCGCAAAGATGAAGACGATAATGGCCAGTACCAGGGTTAGGTTGCCCAAAGCTCCAACTGAATTGCCAATTATTTTAATCAGTGTGTTAAGAGTGGGCCAAGATTTAGCCAACTTGAAAACTCTCAGCTGTGGAAAAGAAGAAAAGGACTTAAAACTTATACCTAAACATTTTGGCAGTGATGTATGGTGACAAAAGAACAAAGGAATGGTTAAAAACAATGCTTCGGCTAATAAACATGAACAACTAAATGGTTGTAAAATATTTCCTTTTTTGAATGCACAATGTTTAATGTGATGGTCAAAAATGTACAAATGCATGGATGTAACAAGTAATCGAACCTCCTTAGGTAGCAATACCCATAAAAAAAATGTGTCAGGGATGCAGATATGAAAAGTCTACTTTAATGTTTCGGGCAGGGATGGGCAACTCAAGGGCCACTGTCTTGCAGGGTTTAGATATTTCCCTGCACCAATACATCTGATTTAAATTATATAGATACAACAGCTTATTGTCAAGCTCTGCACAATGAATCAGGTGTGTTGAAACAGGCAAACATCTAAAACCTGCAGAATAGTGGCCCTCAAGGACTGGAGTTGCCCATCCCTAGTTTAGGGTAACTGTTCTGCTATGTCAGTCGACTAACAAGCCTCAGCTGGCAAAAAGAAACTCTAATATATTTCCAAAAATTAAGAAGAACTATATAGGCCCAGATGTTGCTGTAATACTGGCTGCACTTTCCTTCACTGCTGAAATCATGTTTTGATGGCAAATGTTCCTTTTTTACATCATATCTGGTCCTGACAATTTTTCTTAATAAAATCAGCCTCACTTTGTTTTTAATTTAAAGACTTTAAAAAAAAATCTAATTTAAGATTTTTAACTTTAGGTTTATAAATTAATTTTCCTTTGCATTACTGAAGATTCTCAGCATTTTGAGATTATTTTGTAACCCTTTCAACAGCTTTCAAAAGTAAGTATTCTGACATGTCTGTCAAAATTAAAGTTTCGTGATGGCAAAATTCTTCTCTTGAACAGCAAATCACAGTACCTTTACTGATTGGATTCCAGGTTTGCTAGTCAACTATTATTGATCATATTATATCACATGTTGTAAACAACAGAATGATTACTGACTATGAACCTACAGAGGTCATGCAAAATGAAATAAACTGTGTTTATTAATCACTTACAGATGACAAAGCTGACTGTAAGACAACAGATTGAAAATATACATGCTTATGATTTTTTGTCTACTTTTTCTCACCACAGCTACACTTACCAATCTGAATGACCTCAAAACACTCATGCTACCCGCACTGGACAGACCTAGCTCTATCAAGCTTAAAGTAACAATGATTCCATCAAAAATATTCCATCCCACTTGGAAGTAATAGTATGGATCCAATGCAATGATCTTGAGGATCATTTCAGTTGTGAAGATGCCAGTGAACACCTTAAGAAAAAAAAAGAAAAAAATTGAAAAAAAAAGAAAAGAATAATTACCATTGATATATATATACTGTATACATATATGTATTCAAAAACATGTTCATTTTTAGAAAGTTGGCTTACATAATTTCCCACAGAAAGCATATTGGAGAACTCCTTGTTTATTGGATAATGCTCCATGGACATAAATAATGTGTTGAGAACAATACAGATGGTGATGGTTAGGTCAGTGAATGGGTCCAACACAATCAGTTTGACCACTTTCTTGATTTTTAGCCACATTGGACAAAACTCCCAGATGAGGAACATGTCAGCAAAATTGTACCAGCAAGAAGGACACTTCTGCCTAGACTCTTCTAACTCTGTTAGCAAAAGAAAAACAAAATATTTTTCATGTAAAAAGTATTCTTTTAACATCAAAGACATAATGAGTCTTGTAAATTCATGCCATAGTGTAGAATACCTACCTTCCATGGTGCTGGTTATGACACTAGCTATGCTAAATGCCCTCTGTCTTGCCTCTGGGCAATCGAGGAACTCTTTAATCTCCCCAAAGGTTCCTCCACTGGTCTGTCTGTATTCTGTGTCAGTAGTGTCAGCCTGGACATAAAGGTCAACAAATTGTAAATTACTATGAATAAACGACAGCATCATCATGTATATTTTCTACTAGTATAAATCAGTGTCTAATATATCAGAATTAGAATTTTCACAAGCTGTTGCTGATGATTTGGTGAGATAAAAACTATTTCGTCAGATGGTCAACGGTAGAGGTGGACCAACTAATTTGTCAGCCAATTGTTTGAGTTGATTTTTTTAATTATTTAATTAATCCACATCAGCAAACGCCTGGGCATCCTGAGCCAATTAAAGCTGCTGTTCCTGTATGCTTCCTGCACTGGTCGTTGTGTGATTGAATTCTGACATCAATACAGTCCCATAACCGCTTAAAAGTATCCTGATACTGAGGCATGGTGGACCTGGTGCTATGCTCATCCTAAACAGCAGGTGTTGCCACTGAGACAAAAACACTGCCACGCTACAGAAATAGCACTGGAAAGAGTTGAATAGAATGTGTATTATTATACACAAATGTAACTATTAACCAAGAAGCACATTTATGGGCAGTGTGGTGTTGTTGCTGTGGAAAATATAAAATAACTGTAAAATAAGTGTGAACCACTGCCCCTCAATCAAAATACAGTTTAGCATGCGACTAACATATGCTAAATAGTCTACGGTGTGATTCTGCAAAACCAAACACATATGCAAGTGTAAGGGGTTGCCAAGCAGTTAGTATTTGTGTATAAAATACAAAAATCTGTTTCATACACTGGCCATTAGCTGCTCTGATTTTGAAAGGTCAGTATTGGCATTGGCCATATAGAAAAACCCTTAACTCTTGACCTTTACAGTTAAGCATTTCAATTAAAACAGACCGAAGTCCCAGAAGCCTTTTTAAAAAATCCTTCACTATTAAAAACATCCTTTTTGTGTTGCAAACATCACCGCTAGTTTGTTATTTGGTTGTTATTTCAATGGAGGAAACGTGACTTTCTGAGGTCTAAAGAGAACTTTGTCAATAGCTAGCAAAAGATTTTAAGGATTTCTACCAAATGTGGATTTTCTGATTTCAAAATATGATTTTAAAATCAAAGTCCAGCTGGAACACCAAATGCTTTCCAAAAGTTTCAGCTGTCAAGCGGGTCTTTTCAGGTTATGTCAAAGAGTTCTTGGTAAAACTTGCTTTATCATGACACTGGCATCTGGCTGCTCTCAGTCTGCGTTAGATCTGTGCCTCGATGGTTCCCATTTCTTTACAGTTTTTTTGGACATACTTCAAAACATTTCGGAAAACATTTCTGGTTTGTGCAAATCTAAGAGCCTTCTCAGCTTCTTCACTGTGATCCATTGACTTTCCAATTCAACTGTGCATTTGTCAACCTAATGAGTCCACTAAGTCCATGCACTCATTAAGCCTTGGAAAATAAGAATATATAATGTATGTAAAATCTTATCCTCCAGATTAAGAAACCCTAAAATCAATCCAACCTTGCACACCAAAGTGTTTTTCTTGTTTTATATCAAAGTATGCTGTAGAATCTGAATAAGAGCAGTTCAAGGAAACCACGCCAAGAGAAATCTAAATCCAAGCTCAACACTATTGAGACATTCAGAGACATTCAGACACTGATCATATCTGCACTCATCAGATATGATGAGTGCATATGAATTTAAAAATGTGCATCTTTTACCATGCTATCCTGCACCCTCTGAGTAGTTTTTCGAGATATGACTTATTGACTGCCTGAAACATTAATCCAAAAATGTTGTCCTGCTTTGGTAAATGGTCATCAGCGCCTCTACATGAGAGCTCTGAGCAAATAAAAGAATCATCTGGGATAAAGGAATATATCTTACATTGTCTCCAGTGGAAGCCATGTCTACTGTCACTTTAGGTAGAAGGAGTCCCACAGGTGGTGATGATGGGAGTGAATTCCCATCCACCAGAGACACAACCCCATTGAAGTCTACTGAGCTGTGCCTGATCCCATTGGGTTGAAGTAGGATTTGAGGCAAGAAACTGCACTGGCTCATACTGCTGCTGCTGCGTCGATCACACCTCCGGGAATGAAACAGGGATCCCCTTCGACTGAGGTTGTCCTCAAAAATGCTGTTCTCATCATCTGCAAACTCATTTTCTGAGCCCATATCGTGTGTTTGGTTTCGGAAACTGAAAAGGCTTGTCCTGCTGTTTCGTCGGGATGAGAGCAGGGGTCCACGAAAACTCAGAAAGGACTGGGAGGAAAAGACATTCTCCAATGATACATGATGATCATTAGGCGGAAAGAGTGTCGATGACAATGATCTTCATAAGTACAAACAAAAAGAAGACTTCAGGGTGAAAATGATGGTGATGAGAATGGTAAGAAAACTGCTCAACTTAAAAATGCAAAGTGGTGATGGATGTGAAAAAGATGAAGGTAATGATATATCTTATGGTGAAGAAGAAGATGATCATGATGATGGTTTACAGTTATATTGATGATAACCAATGTAAGATGAAAATCAAAGAATGAAATATGTCCAGATTATGACTGAAAAAGATTAGACCATGAGCCGATGAAGAAGCAGGGAAGATGATGATGATAATGACGATGATGATGATAATAACCAAGATGATATGAAAGTGATCAAATCTTTTTGCAGCTCAAGAATGTTGAGTAAACCTAACAAAAACATGCAGTGGATAATAGAACAAACCCAACTGAATATTTGTATATCCAGAAATCGCAACGTCTGTCTGCTATTCAAATAACTGTAAATCAAGCTGATGAACCGTATCATGGAATGAGTCTTCTAATTTCTATTGACTAAAGACAGAGGACACATATCCACCATCCTTTAAATGAAAAATCATCACAAACTGGAGCTTTGATTTCATTTGATAGAATCATTAATATTGGGATTTTATGCCCTCTGAAGGGGACATGAATTACAGGACTGCTGCCGCTTGAGAGACTGCTGGTTCAGAGGTCAGAATGAATGAAAAACAAATAAGGTTAAGCATGAAATAAAAGAGATGTGACAAGAAATGATCACATTCCTAGAAAAAAAACCCCAGCATGTTACTGCACCTGATGTGTGGTTGAACATTTCATGTCATAGTTAAGCAGGTTTGCATCCACAGAAAAGCGGCAGTGAAGCCTCTTTATACTGTCCTGTGAATCTGATTTAGGAATCTTTGCAGCCCCTTTCACCTCTTCTTCCTTTTTTTTTCTTCTTCTGTTGCGTCTCTCTTTGGCACTTTTGGAGCTCAGCTTAGAGGCATCAGAGGAGCTCTCAGTGCCACCAGGTTTGTTGCTGGCCTCTCCGCTCTCTGCTGCATTTGCCATTGCCTTGTTAAGGAAAGACAAAACAAATGTGAAAAGCCCTCTAAACAACAATTCAGAATTATACAGAGAAAAATCTAACTTTGGTGTTATAATTGTCAAACAAAGTAAGCACTCATCAATACATTGATTGCCACTAAATAACAATTTCCCAGAAAATTCAGACCCATTCTTTTTTCTTTTTTTTTTCTTTTTTACACCCATCTTGTCCAGCATTGTAGCAGCAGAAAGATTGTCTGGCTGCTGATTTGTGCCGAGCAAATTTACTTTGTCAAGAAGAGTTTTATATGTATAAAGTCACTCTTGAAAAAAAACTTTCTTATTGCTGGACCCGACCAGAGGGGACAGAGAGAGATGTGGGAGTGGGGGTGTGGGAGAGAGAAAAAAACAAACAAAAACAAAAAAAACAAAAACAAACCACCATACAGAAAACAATGCAATCCATCCAGTAATCCAACTGGACTACAAACAGCACACTACGCAAATACACACACACGACCGAGAATATCCCATGCTTTTGCAATGAGGCAAAAGATCACTAAATAAATCATTTATAACAATAATGATATTATTATTATTATTGTTACCATCACCACCACCATCATCATTATTATTATAAATAATAATAACAACAACAGCAAGAGAAAGAAAAAAAAGACCAACTGAAAAGAAACAATACATCTCGATACCAAAACAGTAACAACAGTAAGAACACACACAAAGAAAACTAACTGAGAGTATCCATTGGTATATACAGCTAAATGACAACACAGTGACTGTGGCAGCACGCCGAATATACCTAGTGGAGACGTTCAAGGAAGAGTGGACATGCAGAGTGGACATGCAGATGCCACCGCGCCTGCATAAAGGTCAGAGGCAAGCCAGCAGAACCCCCAAACCCGGGCAATTGGCAGCCGCCCCGGACTACGGATCCCAACCCCCCCACCACGGAGAGACCACACGCCCACCCGGGAAGGCAGCAGAGGGAGGCCCCAGCCAGAGCCCCACAGACGCGGCTGCCAGCCCCGCCGAGCACCGGCCACCTGGGGCAGACAGGGCCCGGGCCCAAGAGCCCGGGGACGCCCCCCAGCCCCAGAGGCTGAGGGCCCGCAACGCCACCCGGGGGGACCAGGCCCCCCCAGACAGCCACCCAACAGGGGTCAGTCCGCACCCCAGTGCCCAGGCCGCGTAACCCAAGAACCCATCCGCACCCACCCTCCTCCCCCAACCCCCAAAAACCAGACCCATTCTGATAACCAGGTATGACTACACCTTATGGTCACAGAAACACTGCACAAAGAGCAGAAGGAAGGTATGAACAAATATATTCCAACAAGAGGAAGCATAGGGATCATAGGGAACGACTTACCTGAGCGTCCTCTTGCTGTTGTCTCAGCTGCTCTAACATGGCCTGGAATTCTTCTTCCTTTTCCTTAGCTTCCTTCATGGTGGCCTGGCTCTGCTCCTCATAGGCCATAGCTACGACAGCCAAGATCAGGTTGATCAAGTAAAAGGACCCAAGAAATATCACCAAAACAAAAAATACCATGTAGGGCTTCCCAGCTGCTCGCAAAGTCTGGAGGGAAAATAAACAAGGTATGCTTATACTTAATACATTCACTTTATACCATATTTGCAGAGTATATTTTCATTTAACATATTTTGTATTTCTCATCTTTAACAATGGGATAGATGTAAAAGTATTTCTGCATCTCTGTTTGTCATTGACCAATTTATTGTGAGAACTTGTGTTCACACAAGCATCATGAGCTCATTCAAGACTAAAGGAACATAAAACCTGAACATAATTTGATAAACTGTAATCAAATAAATTTAATGTGAAGTTAACTGCAGTGACACCATCCAGTCAATCTGTAATTTCTCATTCTGGTTTGGTGTGCAGATTCATTCCCTCTGTTAGTCAACCAGTTTTTTCATTCACAGAGGAAAACATTGACTGTGAAGGTAACAAGCCATTTTAATACTGCTGCTTATCAGTCAGTCAGTCAGTCATGTTCTCCATTTGAAAGAGACAACAATCACTTTTATCATCTCATGGCTTTTCAAACTTAATGCCACGTATAATTATCTAGCCTAGTAAAAAAAAAAAAAGTTGTTCATATAATGGACAAGAAACAATGGCATTGAAGACAGTCAGGTTTCTTTACATAATATCCTCATGGGAGCATTGCTGTATTGACTGTTTGCTTTACTTATAGACATTATAACGCTAACCACAAGCAGAGTCACTGGATGCCAATTTAGCTTTTACACACCATTCAAAATATGTTTACCTAAGTCACAACAGGGCTCCTAATTCTCTCTCTGCTGCACCTGCATTGCTTTTTGAAGTTTGTTTGAATAAGATGCTTTGTAGAGTCTTTTTACTATCATTGTAATGAAGACTTGTCTCTCTTACACAACTAGCCTGTCCCATTTATGTACTTATGTACTCAGTTATCCAAAACATAGCCTCCTGAACCACACATCCAAACATATTTCTCACACAAAGTAACTCACCAGACAAAATAAAGCAAAAGACATACTGACAATATACCCATTACCCTACTTTTGTAGTGAAGATGTGCAGAATGAATAAAATTGACTTTAACTGACTGATAAAATACATTATGAATTCCTTAATCCTGCTCAGCTTAACAATTTCACCCAATAATGAATAGTATCAGTCAAAAGACTGGACACATTACCCATTTACATTGAATGAGTATGGCAAACTTTATCCGTATGGGTACTTTGAAATAATAGCTGGACATCTCTTTGCTAAAATAAATGAGTTCCATGTCAATGATTTGAACATTTTACTAAAGGAATACAGAAAAACAAAGATAAATGAAAATAAAATCCTTTTTCCCCACAGGAATCACGCTGAGAGGTGGAGTTTTATGAGATTGATTAAGATTAACACAACAGGACAAATTTGAATTGTACAAACTACTGTACATTAGGTTCTACATTCTCAATCTTTTCAAGATTTAAATAAAACAAAAGAAAGTATCAGTTTCTTCGAGATCATCCCGCATAAATGTAATTCCATTGTTGCCTTGTCAAACAAAAAACAAAAATGAGACAAAATTTTGAAAACGCACAGTTGCTGATTCAGAAAAGAGATGCAAGAAGACAATATCGGAGGAAGAGAGGAAAAGAAAGAGAGAATGGGACAGATAATACTTTGGTCAAGACAAGACTGTATTTTACTGACTGGAGAGCTTACATAGTACAGGTAGAATACAAGATGGATGACAAATTAGCTGTCGATATGGGGCGCATACCTGAGAAAATCTGCAAAAGTTCTGTATTGTGTCTTTAAAGTGTTTTTAAACAATTTCTATGTTCTTATGGTTTCTCTGCTTACCTGCATGTAGAGGTTCTCCCAGTAATCTTGTGTCATCAGTCTAAACAAAGAAAGGAAGGCCCAACCAAAGGAGTCAAAACTTGTGTAGCCATAGTCCGGGTTACTTCCGATGGGGATGCATGAATACCCCTCTGGACATTGCCTGCAGGAAACAGAAAGTTTTGTTGGAACTGGATAAAACACAGCCCACTAATGACTGTATAGTTCTGTTACTTCAGCATTCAACTTGCTTACCCAGCTAAACTGCTGTTTCCACAAAGCAGTGGATCACGTTTCTCTGGAAGGTAGTAGTAATTTTCTGAAAGTGTCAAAAAGGGAAAAAAAAGACAAAGAAAATTGTAGTCTGATTATCTGTGGGGAAGATTGTCATTTATGGTTTCTTAGGAGCAAAAGACTGATATTGATGGGTGAGGAAAACAAGTGATGACCACAAAGTGTTTTGTACTATGTAGAAAAAACCTTATTGGTTGTACCCCATCATTTGTCAAAGAAAACTGTCTTAAATAAAATGTGAAACTTCACGGTTTAAATCAGTTTTGATCATAGTTTTGATCATAGTAGTGTAATTTTTTCTTTAGCCTATATACAACCTGAATTCTGGAAAATTGGGATATTCTTTAAATCTGAACAAAATGAAAACTAAAAGAGCTTTAAATCACATGAGACAATTTTTTAACATACATAACAGATGTCTAAACTGAGAAATTTTACAATTGTATGCACAAAATGAGCTCATGTCTAATGTTAAGGTCTCAAAATACTTGGCATGAGGCATGTTTACCATGGTGTAGCATCTCCTTTTTGCAGAACAGTTTGAAAACATCTGCACATCAAGGCTTTGAGTTCCTGGAATTTTGGTGTTCAAATTCAGTCCCATTCTTGCCTTATATAGGTTTCCAGCTGCTAAAGAGTTTGTAGTCATCTTTGACATATTTTTTTTAATGATGCAGCAAATGTTTTCTATATATGCAGACTTTTGAACTGAACGCTGATAACATGCTGGAAGGTCTCCCTTGTCTTTAGCCCGGCCTATCCCTTACACAAAGAGACGTCTCCAGTTTCTCTGAATCTTTTGATGATGTTATGCACTGTAGATGGTGAGAGTTGCAAAGCATTTGCAATTTGACATTGAGAAAGATTGTTTTTGAAGTGTTCCACAATCTTTTTATGCACTCTTTCACAGATTGGAGGGCCTCTGCCTTGCTAGAACATATCTTTTGTGGCTAATAATGTTACAGACCTGACATCAATTAGATTCATTATTTGCTAGATGTTCTCCCAGCTAAATCTTTGTGAACTTTCTTGCTTTTTCAGCTATATGTTGCCCCCTGCCAACAATTTTAAGACCTGTAGCAAGCATCACATTTGACATGAGCTCATTATGTGTATATGTCAAGTGGCACATAATAAATGTTAAGATGCTTCTGCAAAATTACTATGTACATGGAATGTCATGTATTTGTGTGGGGTTTTATATGGACTTTGGAACTATGGTTCTTAAATGCCTGTCTACCTGAAAACCAAACTTCACTGTGGGATTGAACTCCAAGTACTGATTAACAGACAGGTGTGAGCAATCAGGTAATCAGGGCATGAGACAGCATCTGGTCAGCTGATGCAGCCTGCTACCCATCCTCCTCTTCTATTCCTGTGGACTGCTTTTTAATTAGTTAATCTAGTGTTAACTTCTAACTAATTAACCAAAGAAGTCATTGTAAGGGTGAAATAAAAACTGATAAAAAAAGAAAGAAAAGATAATTAACAGCTATACTGCATATGGAGATTCATTGGTTATTTCTTTGGGCAAATGTCAACTAACTAGGAGCACTCAGAGAGCACAGACCTCTAGAAAGCCATAGGGTCACTCACCTGAGAAAATCCCCAACAGCCCACCCAGTACCCCCTATATTTTCAATCTTCTGGATCACCACATCCATAATATCAACATTATCTGGGTCAAACACTGTTGGTTTATAACATCTCCTTGTAGCTGGAAGAAGGCCTGTGGCGGTGTTCTATAATGTCTTAGAGTGCAGCCATGACTACGACGTCATGCAGGAGATGTCCAGATGGGAAAATCCTGGAGAGTGCATGGTGGCTGACCCCAGGATTGAGTAATCCAATGCTTAATTTGAAGGAATCCAATAATTTAAAGGAATGTGTGTCTGCTTATTGGTGTAAAGTGGATGTCTAGAAATTATCCAGCTATATTGTGACTGGCATACTATCAGTTGCTCCTTTTGTGTTTGACAGCTGCTGCAGCCCGCTTAAGATCACCGGAGACGCTTCGCAGTGAAGGTTACTCAACGTCGGAGATCTGTGGATCTTCTGAATGCTTCAGTGACGGGAGATAAAGGAACAGCAGTCTTCCAGCCTGAATGTGTAAAGTTTCAGGATTTTTGCAGCATTGCACGAATGGAGTGTAACTTGCTGTCTTGCCATAGAAACATTGGTGGGTGGAGCCTGGTTATTGCAAGTTGGTGAGATCCCTGGTGGACTCTGACATCATGCTGACATCATGCTGGGAAATCCCTTCGGAGCCAATAGGAAGGGAGATGAGTCTTAAAGGCCCATTCTGGGATGCTGATTTTTTACCTGCTACTGGTCAGCACAGCCTGACTAATGGCAGCAGGATTTTCTGTTGCTACCTTGAATCCCAGCCTGCCACGGAGAAGGGGGCGGGCCATTTCCAAGAACCCCCAACACAGTATTAATCCCATATTTTAGTGTGGTGTGCCTCTGTTTTATTGAACTTTCATGTGTGCTATTTGGTGGTTTAACCTTGACCTTTTTTTTTTCTTTTTTTAATTGCATGCAATGGCTTGTTTTTACTAAGGGTTTTTTATAATTGGGGGAATATTGGTTTCGGTATCCCCAGTGGTGGTCGATCATCCTGCTGAGTTGATTTCTTGGCTGTCATTGTAAATAAAGCTTTTAAACTTATTACGCCTACGTGTTGTCTGTTGCTTGGGAGGATCTGAGAACTATAACCGTGACATGGAACTGTACAATTACTCAGTTTAGAAATTTTGTTACATGTTCAGAAAAAAAAATTGGCTCATATGATATGAAGGTCTTTGTTTTTAGCATTTTGTTCTGGCACTGGTTTGAGTCTTATCTAAAAGATGAGCTACTTTGTCTATACGTAACTATAAATCTGAGCAAACTAAAATAACCCGTGGAGTTCCCCAATGCTCTATCCAGGGGCCACTGCTGTTCAACATCTACATGCTCCCACTTGCTCAAATTATAAAAAAAACAATGTTATCATAGCTATTCTGATAACACACAGATCTACATAACCATCTCACCAGGAGACTATAGTCCAATCCAATCACTGACCAGATGCATTGATCAGATTAGAAACTGGATGTGTCAGAACTTTCTTCAGTTAAATGAAGACAAAACTGAAATCATAG
>JBBBVU010000013.1:16468867-16481345 GCA_037177055.1 Atherinosoma microstoma
TGTGTGTGTGTGTGTGTGTGTGTGTGTGTGTGTGTGTGTGTGTGTGTGTGTGTGTGTGTGTGTGTGTGTGAGTGATATAGAGAGAGATAACAAACTGTGCAAACACGTTTCAAACCCATTTTTGATTTTTTTTTTAAAATGTAATTTTGAATGTATCATTTTTAGTCAGACTTTATATGTGATGCATTTTTCATACAAAATCTGGATGTAGCACAAAGTACTTTGAGTGCACATGCAAAAAAGAAACAAAAGCAACTTTTAAAAAAAAGTTAAGAATAACACATCCCACCTTGTACGACCCTGTCCCATCCCAGCTCTAATCCACTAAAAAAAATTTTCTGAACAACTTTCAATAAAAGAGGGGAAGAGCTAAGAGAGAGCAGAGGAAATGCTATTTTATCTGGAAAAACAATGTGAAACTTATGTGAGGAAATGCTAGAGGCAGATAAAAAGTAGCTAAATTATTAGATGATAAAAATTCTTGATTATTGAAGGACCACAATTAGAATAATAATAAAGATAAACAAATATCCTGTTAGTGAAACAATTAAATAGATAAAAGTAATTGGTAAAAGAATCAAGCTAAAAGTTTAGTCAAATTAGTAGTATTTACCACAATGTAATACATGCAATTAATTTTAACATAATGGGGCATAACAAAAAAAGGATGCCTCATCATAGGCTTTTGTTCTTACTTTGGTAGATTTAAGTGTTCTTCAAGGTTCCTAGGGTTTTACTAATGGATTTCTTCTTCTTCTTTTCATACTCCAAACATCTCCCTTTTTTGTCCTGGGACCTTTGTAGCAAACCAGTAATGGATCTGTTGGTGACACTTTGTGCAAAGTATCACCTCAACCCCTCGAGCCACACCTTAGAACTGGTCACTGCTAACAGGAACAACATCAAGCTCAAACCCAATGCTCTCATCGGAACTTTGGATGCAGAAAAGATCCTACTGAAACCCAAGGGAGAAGATAAAAATAAGAAAACAGGGCCTCAGATGCCCGAGGTATGTTGTCCGACCTGGTAAACACGACTTTTTTATTTACATTGAGTGAATTATAAAAGTTTCTCCTCGTGTCTGCTCCAGGCAACTGTTCGGATGGTGATCAACTACAAAAAGACCCAGAAAACAATATTACGAGTCAGCCCCCGAGTCCCTCTCTCCGAACTCTTATCAGCAATCTGTGAGAAATGTGAATTTGACACAGTGACTACAGTTCTGTTGAGAGATGGCCAGTCACCGACCCCTTTAGACCTGTCCAGTTCACTCAATGATTATGCAATACGGGAGGTTTATGCAAGAGACACAAAAGGTAAGTTTAAAATACAACCATACCCTGCAGACATGATATTTTCCAGTTTAATACATTTTTACAACTCTTAATTCTGTACCTCCATAATCTTCCATTTTGTGTGGCTGTATATGCTACTTGTGCACCAAATCTCAAGTTGGATTTTTAGGACAACCTGCCTCTCCAGCGTGCCCAAGCTCACCAGCATCTGCAGGTATTTCACTTTTGTACACTATAATTTGTTTTCAGTAGAGCTGCCATATTTTTTATTGGTCTTTTACAACAGCGATTTTCTTTTTTTTTTCAGGAGCAGTTGCACCAGGCAAAGATAAAAATCAGAAAGAAAAAGAAAATAAAGGCCTCTTCAGCATGTTTAGAACAAGCAAGAAAAAGCAGGTGCAGGTGAATGTTCTCCATTAAAATGGCTTTTTTCACTGTTGATTAAATTCACTGATGTTGCTCTGTCACAAAGCAAATGTTCACTTGAAGTTTGCTTTGCCTTTGTTTGCCATTAGTTAATGTTCACTGTGCTATTTGGAAACGGGTTCCTTATCACGTTCTGATTGGATGTTTGTTCTTTTAAAGCCAGCAACAGCCAGTGCCCCGGCTTCTCCCGTACTCGTGAGCAAGCCTCGACCCCTTAGTATGGCCCTGCCTTGCTCAAATTCATCTCCACTTGGCTCTCCCACAATCTCTGTTGATGCGCCAAAGAAGAGACGTGCACCCCAACCCCCCATCGTTGTGTCCCGGAGCTGCCACTTGGACCTCGGCACCCGGCGGAGAATCAATTCTGAACCTAACCCTCAACTTGACAGTGATCAGGTGAGTGCACTGTTTAGATAAGATTCAGGCTGTGATGTCTCACCTTGGCCAAAATGATAGAATGACAATCATGTGGTTTCTTTGTTTTTATGCGTTGATTATGTGTTAATCTTGTCATATAGATCACTGGTGTAAGTCGAGGGTCCTCAGCAGAGTCCTCACTAAAGAGAACCAAACGCAAGGCTCCTCCACCCCCAACATCTCCAAGTGCTGTTGTCCAACAACCAGTTTTTCCAGATGAAAATTTGCAAGGTTTGCCTTTTTTATTTGTGTTTATCAGTAGTTCCCGTCCGTTTTACAGACCACTCACAGAGGTTATCTGGTTATCCGATTTATATATTTAGTATTTAATCTGAAAGAGTTTGGTTTTGTTGTAAAATAAAATTTGATCCAAAATGTACTTTGACCTTTTTAAGGTTTGAGAGCTTGTGTCTAGTTATTTTTCTTTGGGTCTTGCACCTCCTAGTGGTTGTAAATGAACATTTTTATTTTGAAACATTTCATCACTGTTAGAAGACATGTGAACTAGTATGTATAGCACTTTTAAATATGTCCAATTATTGTTCTAAGTAGGTTAACTGTTTATTCTACGAATAAGAAAAAGGCATCACATTGGTTGAGCTTGCAAGTTGTTAATGCTGCTCTTTAAATGCATTAAGAAGTTGAAGCTTTTTTCCTCTGACTTATTTTCACTGCATTTAGTTTTCTTCCATGTTTCCTAACTGCAATGACCTGTTTAGAAGAAATCCAGTTTCTAAGTTGCTCATTTTTGTTGAATTCTAAATTTGTGTAGGTTAGAAGTTCCTTGGTATTTTTCTCTTGAATCACCTTGTTTTCACATACTTTCCTGTGATTGTGCACATTGGACCCTATTGTCCTGTTAGGGGAAACTCCACCAATCCTGTATACACAACAATTTAAAGATAAAACTAAAAGTATGTCAAAATATTTTAACTGAGGTTTGGTTAAACACTCACAGTTTATGCTTGCTTATTTACTAGAACTCTAAAGATAAAGGAAGGTTGGAGAATATCGTCACATATCTTGATGGTATTCAGTCATGTTTTTTTTATTCATTGTATTTTTGTATCCTTTAAGGCTTTAAACTTGCAAGTGTGTTATTATATCTGGGCTAACTGAAGTTGACATTGCTCAGTGCTGAAAGTTAATTCCAGAATCTATAGCTGTCCTTGTGTAATCAATACAAAGACCCTGCTTATTTAATTTAAAGTAACTTAACTAATTTCAACTTTGCCCCTAGAAACTTCTGAAATCTTTCTACAAGGAGGAAATCTGAATAGTATTTCTGGATTTATTCAATCATGTCAAGGTTTTTTTTGTTTTTTTTTTAATTCTTCAGGCATCGCAAAGTTAATTTCCCTCCATGAAATTTACTCTTGGATAATAATGGATTTAATCTCTGAAAACTGTTTTCTGCTTTATTTTATAGAATGCAGTTTTCTTTCTTGTTGACCCTCTCTAAGCTTCTTTTATTCTTCCTGTCATTTCTGTCTCTTCAGATGCTTTTGCTCTATCGTGTAATCTCCCAGCTCTTCTCTGACCCATCATCCTTTTACTGCCGACAATCTCTGATCTCACTGATAGAATCCCACAGTTTTACAACAGTTTGCATGCATATAACATCCTGTCACCCATTTCTGATGTTTCCAACACCAGTTTTTACAGAGATGAATCACCTCCACTGCTTTTTCCCTAACCACCCCTTGTGACTCTGTAGATATGGAGATCAGAAGCTGGGAATGGCAAGCTTTGTTTAAGTGGCCTTGAAATTCCTCTTGCTCACTGCTCCTTTGTCATGTGCTTCCTTTTGCTGTTCAGTCACTGGAATTTAGTCATGAAAACCACTAACTTGTACCCATTTTTGCACAAATGTATTTAGTGTAAATGTATGTTTTTCATGGAGCTTGTAAATACAAATAATAGAAGACTGAATCAAATTGCATCTTTAAAAATTTTTATGTTTGTGTGAGTGTGTATGTATATACGTATAAATCATGACTTTTAAAGATGCAATTCAGTCGCCTTTTATTTTTCTTTACAAGCTCCATGAAAAACATCTGTTTCCACTAACATAAATGAAACATAAACATATTATATTGCCAACCCTCGCACTTGGGCATATAAAACATAACAGCACATTGGAGCCTTCTGATTGTGTCCATGGTCTTTGATGTTTTATAGTGACTGCAACCGCCAACACACTGGAGGAGATAATGGAGATGGAGGAGACAACAACTGTGTCTGTAAGGTCTGCAACTGCTAGTAGTACCCAGGGAGAGGACAGCAGCCTCAACTTGTCGCCTGAAGTCTCATTACATTCCCCTTCCCCAGATATTGAGACAGAGAGCACAATGTCAATGGAGGGCAGTGGGGAAGATCAGTCTGTTGATCTGTCCTCAGATGGCAAGTACGGACTTAAGTAATGCTGCTGAGGGAGGAGCTATGTCTCTTTTTATTTTTCCTAAGTTTTTTTTTATCAGTACAAGTAGTTCTTTTAAGTCTCCATTTCTTTTTTTTCTTTTTCAGTAAGCTGCAGATCACACTGAATGATTCTACACCTGCAATTGTGGAGGGAACTGATGGCACAGACCCTTCAGAACAAGAAGTTACTGGTGAGTTTTCCCTCAAATTAAAGAAAAATTCTTCATACCTGCTCTAAAAATATTCAGCAGCAATCATACATTTCTGTCTCCATGTTTTTCTTTCTTAAAGACAAAAGCCGTCTCACATGAAAAATACATTTTTTTTTGTTACAGAAAATGGTCAATTTCCAGTTGAAGATGTCATCCCACATCCCATTTGTGAAGAGTCTATAGCTGACAGTGCTGAAGGTGACTGCAGTGGTAGCGGCCTCTCTCTGCCTGTAACACAGGACGCAGAGGTGCTGGCCTCAGTTCAGGCAAACACTGAAACCCTGCAGGAGCTGACAGACGGGTTGGAGAGTTCAGTGACCACCAGCACGTCACGTCCCTCTGGAGAAGATGCTCAAGTCCAAACGGATTTCACACGGTTCCCTGTGCCCCCGCAAGAATTCACAGACAAAATTCCTTCATCAGCAGATTTGCCTGCCATTGAAGCAGCTGGGAAAAAAGATATGGCCACTTTGACAGAGGAGCTGGAACCCTCTGACCTCAAACATGCCTCGTCCCCCACCTCAGAGATCTCATCATGCCAAGACTTAGCACCAAGTGCCCCTGTCCTAACAAAAGTGCCATCTATGTATGCTACAGACTCTGAGCCAAAACCCAAGCCTTCCAATGAGCTCACGCGGGACTACATCCCCAAAGTGGGGATGACAACATATACTGTTGTACCACAGAAATCTCTTGAGAAACTGAGATATTTTGAAGTTGCACTGACACTGGAAACACCTCCCGAAGCTTCAGTAGAGGGACTTGATATTTGTTCTCTTGATTTAGAGGAGAAAGCTGGACAGAGGGGACAGACAAAAGTCTCAGAAGAGAAAAGTGAGCTGAATTTGGATTCACCCAGGGAAGATTTATTGACTAGCACTACTACTTCTACTACTACCACCAGTACTACTACTATGTCTATGAAACACACTGTAAATGGAAGTACACCTGAACCTACTCATTCCTCATCACCAACAAGTTTACACTGCACAGACAAGATCTCCTCCTCGGTTAATGGGGCGTCTCAAGCAGGTTCACCAGCAGAGGTCAAGGAGATGAAAATTCCACCCGCAACAAAACCTAAGCCTACTCCTTTCCGCTTGGCACAGCACAAAAAAACACCTGGATATTATGTGACTTCAGCTGCAGATAAAAGTCTTAATTCCAGTCCTAGCTCTCCTCTGACGGAGACTGAAGGGAATGTAGAAAGAGCAGCATTGCCACCCCCTCCTCCACCACCTCCTGTGCAGCGTCAAGATAAGACAGCAGGGGCCACTAATGTCCAGCTGAGTCCCAAACAAGACGGCAAGAATGTAACCTTCACGCAAATGACAAGACAAAGCAGTCTGCCAGCAAGAGAGGCGAGTGTAGGGTTAAGCTTGGAAAAATTAAGGAGCTTTGCAGCTCCCAGACCATATTCTCCTACAACTCCATCCCGCTTCGCCCAGGCGGTGTCCTCTGCTGTGAAAAGGAGCCAGTCCCTCTCCCATGAGCCAAAGTCACCTCTGTTCACTGTGTCACCACCTGTCTCTCCAATTACAAGTCACTCATCAGTCATAGAGTCAAAAGGATTATCTAAACTCAAGGTTAGTTCTGATAGTGTCGCATACTGACATTAAAATATCTCACTAGAAACGAAAGCTCTTAAGACCACAGGTGACAGCTTGTTTTTCAGCTCACAGACATAATAATGTTTGAATAGAAGAGCACTCTGCTGCTGATCAAAGCACTTCTTTCTTTTTCCTTGATGAGTTGTACAGGAGAGAGTGAGATTGGACTGCATCCCTGTTTGTCTTCTTCTGTTTTGCATCTGCTGTGGTGTGTTTTTGTTTTGTTTTTTTATCAGACACATTGTGAACAGTGGTGATAGAATATTTTGTATGCTACATAGAATCATGGAAGCTGCTGGTGATATCTCAGTTTAAGGGATAGTCCACTGGGGTTTTTCTTCTTTTTAAGATTTCGCACTGCGATTGGATGTCTCAATGCAACTCTCAGCCTTTGGGCTTTCTATGTTAGCTTCACAAATTGTTTACACCTTTTTACACCCCACTTAGAAAAATGTTCCTCATAACTGCTGAAAATGTATTTCATAGGGTTTTTAAAGATTTGCAGGCTAAGCAGAAGTTGTTATTAGTATAAATACAAACGGTGACAGTGTAATACAATGCATGGCATGTAATGAAAATGCTTGTTTCATGTTAATACGGAGTAAAGACTGTAGAGCCAAAACATGGAGAGAGAAGTGTCAATGTCTTGCTGTTTGTTTATAAGGTCATGAGCATTGAAATTTGAGTGTTTTTTTAAAATTGTTGATCCAAGATTTTTTATTCTTTCTCTCTGTTTTTTGTTTTGTTTTGTTTTTGCATTTAAACATTACAGGACTGTGACAGTAGAGAGGTGGATAGTGATGATTCCACTCTCCACAGAGAGGAGGTTGTTCAGAAGACCGGAGAGGGCAGCCCGTAGTGGCGCCTCAATCCTGTGGTGGTAAATCACCCACAGTAAGCAGAATTTAGCACCTTGTGATATCCGATTAGAAATTTTAATCTCAATTTTGTTTCTCTTTTTGGCTTGCAGGAGGTGCTCGTCCTGTCCACTTGGACCTCTCCAGAACCCTTTTTTATTTCATTACACAAAAGAAGAAACTGTCTTTTGTGGTACCTCTTATAGTGGTCTTCACCAGCGTACATATTTTCTTTCTTTTTAAAAAAAAAACAAAAAACTTACATCATTATTCTTTCGTATTTTAATGCCTCTGTTTTATTTGATGCAATGTTGTGCATTCAATGCAAAGTATTGTAAACGATCAGAAATGAGAACAGTTCTATAAATTATTTGAATCATCCCCAGAGCTCTAATATTATTGGGTTTATTAAGAAAATGTAATATCTAGATAATATTGGATGTTTAAGAGAATCCAGGTCTGAACTATGGTAAATATTAGATTATTTCAGATCTATATTTAAGTATTAATGAATTTTGATTAAATGTATGCAGAAGTATACTACTGTGTGCAGTACACTTGTTCTTGTCAGTGAGCGTGATATGAATAAAGCTTTTATGCAGTCACTTTTGGTAATCATCTTCATTGCTTTCATGTGTGCATGAGGGATTATTCCCTGGTTTTATGTTCCACAGACTATGGGCTGTCATTCACATTGGGGTTCGGGTTTGTAACTCGAGAACATGTAAGTTGAAAGTAAGTTTACAGAGTGATACTCCCAGTGATGTGAAGACCTAAGGTGTTAAGTTCTTGGAGTTCCACCTTAGGAGGTACACAGGTAATTGTTTTTGATGTCTGGACACACATGCATAGGTCATGACCACAGACTCGCTGTCAATCATGCCTAATGCACACAAAAGCTGGAAAACTGACATTGCTGCTAAAAAGCTGGTAGTAATTTAAAAAATGCATATATTATGCTAAATCCTTTATGGAGACAACAAATTCTTTAATGTCACATGTTCAAACTTGCATGAATGCAGACAATTGTTTTTTTTTAACAGTATACATATGAATGTCATTTTTAGTACAAAAAAAACCCCTGTACTGAAAGAGAGATTGGGATGAAGTGGGGAGCAGATTTTAATGACTACAAAAAGTATGTGGTCTGAAACCATCGACTGTTAAGCTGGTAATTCTCTGATTAAATTATTTCCCACTGAAATAAAAAATTCAGGCCACAAAAAGCGGCAAACATTAACTTCACCCTTTATAAGACAACAAAAAATATCCATTGCCAACGAGATGAATGACATCAGTGTTTACTAATTCAATATAATTTAGCTAACAACCATCACTATGAATAACTGCAGAATTATCCAGTCAAAATCGTCTTGTAGTTTCATGCAGTGGTTTAAGATGCTTCTGGATATTAAAAATGTTTTATAAATGTAACCAAAGCCATTTTTGATGCAGCTTATTATATTTACAATAAAACAGTTTCAATAACATTCGTGTTACTGATATGATGCTACTAATGTACAGTTTTATTTTGTGGATTTTACACTGACTCTTACTGTGTTTCTTTTTCATAGAGACCAAGGGTCATTCAGTTTAGTCTCACACTCATCCAGTTGTTGAATAAGATTTGGAGGTTTTTCTGATGGAATTAAAAAAACCAACAAAAGAAAACTGTGTAGGATTTAAGGGGTTTAAGGCATCTGCAAAAATCACAAGACAAACCCAGTCGGCTCAGAAAACAGGTTAATCAAAATTTTATCTGCACAAAATATAATAAAAGAGGAGATATCATTGTCCTTGTCTATAAAATCAGGGTTTGTTTTCTTACAGTAGGTGAACTTGTGTTTATTGATATATTCAGGAACTGTGGAGTGTTCTGAGGAACTGTAGATACGACCTTAAGAAAAATAAATAGATTTATGCAGCAGAGGTGAACCTTTAGGCTAGAAAGTGATAAAAGCACACCATAATAAAATATTTTGTCCAAGAGTAAAGTGTCAGTGGTCTCATAGCGGTCTTCTCTTTACAATGTCCAATTTTTTTCGGGCCACTAGTACAAAAAACACAGAGCTAGGTTATGTCAGGCTGTGGCACCTGGTATCTGAGGTCATAAGTTTAAAACAAAAACAAAAATCCTAGGCTGTACCAAAGTGAGAATTCAGATTTCCATCTACAAACAAATGTTTTCCTTTGCTGCTTCAGGTGTTTTGGCCGTTGCTGCAGCTTATCACATTTACTGGCATACCATAATGAAGTAACCTACGCCTTGTCAGCCATTAATGTACAGAATTTTGCTTTAACCCTATGATGAATGTGTGTCAGTATCTTCCCTGTTTAGGGTCTGTTACACATTACCTTTCAGAACGATGTTATCATCCTTACCATCCCCCACATGGAGCCTGTCACTGAGTGACACAGCCAGCAACACAACTGGGCTGGCTATTCTTTACAACCACAGGCCTTCTACAGTGTACTAAGTTTAAAGTGCAATCCCTGTGCGAAGTCCACAAGAAAAGAACAGTTGAATTTATAGTTCCTCTTGGACTCATTACCAACCACTATAACTTATCTTTGTGTGGACATTTTCTGCCTTCCAGTCTAAAATTGCAAATTTATCAAAAAGCAAAATCAGCTACATCAACAAAAGGAATACATGAGTTGATTATTATTAATAATAAACATGTGTCAGAGCAAGGATGACTGATTTGGGAGTCATTGTGTTAAAAATATCTTTATTGTGGTGGATCATGTTTGGGTAGGAGGGATCGTTTTGCCCTACTGGGCCGGGTCTGTGGGCAGCAGATGAGCCAGAGAGACGTGTTAGAGTGTGTGTGTGTGTGTGTATGTATGTATGTGTGCACTCTGCTGAGCTGTAAGCAGAGGAGCCCCGCCAGCCAGCCTGCTCCAACTCTGCTCTGCACACACTCCAGTCCAACAGTTCCTCTCTCCTATCTGCTTCAGATGATGCCTTGGATTTAGCCGACCCACATGATTGATATGAATAAGACGCTGGAGAACTTACATACTTCTGGAAGCCTTGGACAGAAAGCAGAGATATTTCAGAGTGAAAGGGGGAATGTGAGTGACTTTACCAGCCCAACCCTCATCCCGTTGCAAGATCCTTTACTAACACCAAATGCTCAGAAGACCAGAACTAAGCTGTGCAAGGGGAACAGGTATGACAAATTTTTCTTTATGCATGCTCGTCAAAGCAGACATTTACTTTTGAACAATAAACATGACAAAAGTACTAGAAT
Organism: Atherinosoma microstoma; assembly: GCA_037177055.1. Lineage (NCBI taxonomy): Eukaryota > Metazoa > Chordata > Actinopteri > Atheriniformes > Atherinidae > Atherinosoma > Atherinosoma microstoma. Next base: position 16,479,363 of record JBBBVU010000013.1, read on the forward strand.
GAAATAAGTGTTTTCTACTTTACATTTTACAGCATAAACTGCTGTAAAATGGGTAAACTGTTAAGCAACAGGCTGGATCCAGTTGTGATTAAAGAGCAATATTTCATTCTGTCTGTTTGTTTGTTACTTGACTCGGGGACATGCACAAGAATTCCAATGTACCTGTTTTAACCTGTTAACCTTGTACAAATGGCTATAAACTTGTTAATTTGAGTGAAACCATTTTTTGGATTAGTATAAAGAAATGAAAAAATGAGAGAACAGTGTCTCCAATCTGCAAGTGTGAAAATCATACTTTTTTTTGTATTATTATCAAGTGAAATCAATATGGTCGACCTTTTTAGTTGAACACAAAAACACATTGACTAGATTTCAAGTTTGAAATAGAGACTAAACATCCATCCTAGCCCCTGGTAAACATTTTATCATAAGCATTATGTATTCTTAAGCTGTGGTGCTGAGTTAAGGCATGTGGTTTTATCATATTTCAGCGTATGACACAAATTTTATTCACTGAGAATTTTTGATTGCAAAGGAACACAAATTCCTTTGTCTGTTCCTCTGTCTAATTGCTGCTCATATTCAGTGCTACAGTACTGTATATGAGCAGTAATTACCCAGGAATCAGTGGTTATTCCCAAGAGCATTATCTGTTTTATCAAAAGTCTGTTGGGAAGTGGGTGTGTCAGGTAGTTCAGAGCAGGATGGATCCATGCAAAGACAGCGCTGTGTTTCTCTCAGTTTATCACCTGATCCATTCCTTTGTAGCACAATGGCAACAGCAGAATCATCATAATGTCATAGTATGGACTGACTTTAACAGGCAAAATAGGGATATAATTTATTAATCTGCTTTGAAAAATAAATTAATTTCTGAAATTTTTCTAATTCTTCTAAAGTGACAAATTTTCTGCTTGATTGATCTCTTTACTAAGGCCATTGTATGACTATATGGCATTGGATTTCTTTGTTAACCTGCTAAACCTTTGTAAACTAAAGCATCTCATGTTCAGTTAAACACAACATTTGTTAGCTTTGTTTCATGCTGTTATTCAGGAGTTTTCACTCTCACTTCTCTTTGTGCTGCTGTCGTTCAGGAGCCCTAAAGAGGGAGAAGAGTCCTCGTCTTCCCCTGTTCCAAACCCCTTTCCTGAACTTCTCCCTTCAACCCTCTCTCCCTTCGTCTCTGAATGTTTATTACCGTGGACCAAAAGTAGCACAACTCAGGTGAGTGTCCCATTTACATTACTTATGTCACAAATTTGACAAAATAAGGCCTGTATTCCCCCAGGCTGCAAATTCACTGACTGTAATTTGAACAAAGGCCAGAAAGCAGCTCCAGGACATTTTAAAGTTGCATGAATACATAGTTACTTAGTGTTTGACTTATGATTTGTTTCAAACTTCAGGACATGTTGATGGTTGAACCGGTTTTATGAGTATGGAAATTAGAGGCAGCTAGGAGATAAAAATGCTATGTCAGCATGCTTAGACAATCTACATGTTAATACTTGTGGAAATGCAGGTTATAACCTGTACATAGTGGTTACTAAACAAGATGAAAATGGATATTACAAGTGAGTTGTTATACCACTTGTAGATGTTGCATTTGAAATTAGATCACTTCATGGTTTACCCATGACATACCTGGAGCCATGCCCGCTGCACTTTTGTTTGTTTTAGCACAGGGTGTGTGATTTTCATGCACTGAAAATGGGAAGTACCTAATAGTGCTTAACAAGACTTCATTCTAGACTTTTGACTTTTTTATTGCATGAATTATTTCTTTACCTTTGTAATATGTTAACTCCTACCTGCCATTGTCTTTTACATGACAGCTTTGGAATTCACCTTAAAGGTACCAGACTTTCTACCTAACCCTACACATTAACAAAAAACTTTGATAAAACACAAACTATCTGGAAGTTAACCAGCTGATCCTGTACATCCTCAGCTGTTTTTCCCCCCATTGTAGCATATACA
>JBBBVU010000013.1:16488489-16511718 GCA_037177055.1 Atherinosoma microstoma
TGTGTGTGTGTGTGTGTGTGTGTGTGTGTGTGTGTGTGTGTGTGTGTGTGTGTGTGTGTGTGTGTGTGTGTGTGAACGTGTTATAACATTAAATGCTCTTTAAACTGATCACCAAATGCATAGAAATCGAGATGCATGTTTGTGAATGCATGGAGCATAAAACTGATGCTCAGCCAACAACTAATCATGACTTTTCATGATGCAATGTTTTGATGAACAGCACACAGTTTACTGGTTTGATTTTACAAAGGGAAATAAAAATGTTACATAAGAGATAAGTGGAGTTCTGTGCATGGGAGTCTTCTAATGAAAGGTTAATTGAAAAAATATATTTAGGCAAGCAATTTCTTCTCTTTAATGCTGCAGCGATGAAGACTGAAATATTTGTGATTCTTTCGTACAATAGTGTTCTTTGTCTTGTCTCACAGTAAAACAGATATGGGTTGCAAGTTGTGTCTATGGTAGTGGAATCTGTTTAGGACATTTAATACTCTTGTCCTCTTCTCTTCACCCCCCCAATTCAGTCCTTTCACAGGACTGTATTGACACAATGTTACTGTGCATGGAGATTAATACTAATAGATTCCATTAGGTTACACATTAGAAGTATAGAAGCACACAAGAGAGAAAAAAAGTCCAATATTAGGGTCGGCAGTGGCTCAGGTGGTAGAGTAGGTTGTCCTATGGTGGTTCGAATCCTGCTCCCAGCCAATTGTCGTTGTGTCCTTAGCCAAGACACTTAACCCTCCCTGCCCCCAGTGTTGGCATCACTGGTGTACTCAGATGTAAGTCGCTTTGGATAAAAGCGTCTGCTAAATGACTGTTGAATAGAATAGAACATTTCATTGCATGAACCCAAATAACAGTCCATAGTAGGTGAAAAGTAGTTGTCAGACTTACATGGTTCATACTCAAATTAACTCCTGGGTTTTGTCAACACAATAGCATGTATAATCAAGAAAAAAAACAAATAAACTGCTTTCTAGATTCAAATTTAACAGTAGTTTGAACTTTTAAGTGTACATCTGCGTGTATGTGTAGATTTTGAGGTGTGGTTGTGTGGGTTCTGATATGGGTGCTGAATGGACAAGACTTGCTTCTGCCATGATGAATGCACAGTCATCACCATCAGAGTCAGTTAATTAATAAATAAATGCAACTTTGATAAGTAATTCAAACAAAGGAATAAGTCAGTAATCTGAAACGTTGTGTAATTCAATGTGGTTTCAGAAAAAATGTTTGAATGATCTCTTTTGTCAAAGTCTCATAAAGTATGCTGGGTTTGAGAGTTTTTTATGAATACACAAGAATGTGTTGTGAAATGTTTTGTGTGCCAGAGACTAAAAATAACGGTGTAGTGTCTAGAGACAAAGTCACCAAAAAACAATCTGATACAGTCAAAATCTTTACCTCCTTTGCTGAGTTTTTCCTTTTCTCTTTTTCTTTTTACATTATTGCTTTGTTACTTTTATTACAAGTAGCTTTCTTGACCTTGTACTGTGTATTTCAACTCTTTTTACCATGAGAAAAAAATCTTTTTTCTCTATTGTGTTTATAGGAGCTCCCTTTCTGAAAGGATAGAAAAGGAAAAAGGTTTTACATTCTCAAGGACAAAGGAGGAGTTTGTGTTGTGGGGAGGGAACATGACTTAGTTTCTCACACTTGCACTCTGAGGGAGCATACTCAGAAGGGTTTTCTATAGGTTACCATAGATAATTTAGTATTGATTAAATTGTATGAATTAGTTATTGATATCATTACATCTTTAATCTATACAATTAGCTTGCCTTCAGTTGTTATGCATGGCTGTTCATCTCACTGTTAATTGTGCATATAAAGCAGCAGCATGAATTTCCATGCGAGAAGAGTCACCTTACCTGCCATCACACCTCTTTGTCTACAGAAGCGGGTAGGAATCTAACATGAATTTTACTGTGTAATATTTCTTAAATATTAAGTATTTTTCACATTATATTGGTGAACTGCTGCCTTATGCTCTAAATTTAAACAGTTTTTTAGATCGTGCTAGATGAGGTCCAAACTCATGTGACCTCCATGTAAAGATTCATTATTCTTTGAAAGTTTCTAGAGAATTTATTTACATGAATGAACATGTCCTTGTTGTATTCAGAATACTTTCCCTGTGCTATTTTTAAAAAAACTTTTCTTAAATCTTTAAATGTACACTGTTTCCTAGAAAATCTAGGCTTATCAGACACATTATTGTAATTAATTAATCACAAATTAACAACAAAGATAATATTTGAAAGACTAAGAGTAAATCATTTAATCAAACATGTCATTCTGATGCATGAAAGTATGCAACAAATGTAAATTTTTTATTCTCATTTAATGTAGACCTCAAGTGCTGAACAAAGGAAGGCCGTTCAATTTATCATTAATAGAAAGTGCTCCATTTTCCCATGGCGCGCTGCTTGATGTCTAATGTTCACAAATATGAAATAACAAAAAGATCATTTGAAATCCGACTTGTTTAATCACTTCAAAAGGCTAAATAAATTCTTACTTCTTTTCTTGTAGACACCTCACTGTCCAATTATTTTTCTATTTTTATTACTATGGACTAATATGGCTGCAAAGCTTGAATATTTTCATATATTCTCTACCTACAAATGTCAAAATTTCCAAAATGCAAACCTACTGTACTTACTACATAACACCCTACATCAAACCCTTTAATATGTAAAGCAGCAACTAATTTCACAGTTTTCTCATCATTATTGCTTGACAACATTTGTCGGTTGTTGTAATCCATCTCCTGGTTTGGAGCTGGTTGCCATTCTGTCTATCACTTTCTAGTAGGAACTAGAAGTAAGCAGCTGGCAGTGCAACTGTTTATGGCTGGTGTAAGTGGCAGCTGGTCTGGCTATCAGAAATTAAGCTTGAAATTAATCTGAAATTGTATGTTTTCCTAATGTCATGACAGTGGGGAAATAGGAGAACATTTCTGGTTTTCTTAGTCAAGGCTGAAGGCTAGCTCCTCATCACTACTCACTGACAGAGTCACAGCTGTGGGAGTGCACTTCAAGGTTCAACCATAGGAGGCTAATTGGCAAAATGGCACACACTGTCCTGTCCTTGAGATAAGAAGGTCTAATAGGAGAGTTTATGTTCAATGAGACTATATTTAGTGCTGCATAGTAAGTATCTGGATTTTCTCTGTCTTGTCAAAACTGGCTTTACAGCACGTAATGTTCTGTTGCTCAGCCCTGTGTTTCACCCCTCACCTCTGTGGCACAGCTCTTCATATCAGCAGTTTAGTTAGCATAATAATTTATGTGGCTTGGATATACGGTTGATATCAAAGCTGACCATTAAATTGTTTAATATGAGTTTAATATTTCTTTATAAGTAAGTGGGTAACAGCAAATATAAATTATGAAAGGATTTGTTTAATTTTGGTATATTTCGCAATCTATCCGCCAGAGTAGTTTATATATCAAAATTTATAGTAAATCTCTATAAATGCCTCATAACTGTAAAATATAATGTATACATTTTGATGGCTCTTTGAAATAGGAAAGAAAAAAACAAAACGAAATGTTTGATTATCCATTATTTTAAGCTGAGGACACTATTTAAAGTGATTATGATTGGTTCTCTTTCTTCTTTTGGCCTCTCTATCTCAAAATTTAATGTAGCAGCTTCAATTAATGTTTTCCCACACAAATTATACAAAAAACTTTGGTTGTAAACTCACCTTTTAATTAAGACTTATGTGGTCAAAATTACGATTATTATTTAAGTAGTAGTTTTCATTTTGCATCATAAAAGTTACAATTTAAATGAATTATTCCCAAAAGGTTATTTGACTATTTACCGCTAAAGGCATCAGTAGAAGCTATATCTTTTTTGACCATTCACTGGAAAGGTCAACCAATAATAATGAAAGGTACTCAATATTTTCTATCACTAGAGTGAGAAAATATTATAGCTTACAACTTTGAGAGAAGAGGAAATTGATTTGGAAACAATGCAAATTATTTTTGTACCACTTAAATTCATAAAGCCAAATTTAGCTTGTGTGGTTTTGATATGCTCCCACAGAGAATGATACTTGGATGGTGGGTTTCTAATGATTTTTCATATTAATAGATTTTTCTCAATGTCTTATTGCCAATACCCCTGAACATAGAAGCCCCCAATCTTTATACACTAGTATCACAGTTTATGATTGTGCTGTCATTATAGGCTACTAGTCCCTCTGTCATACGAGAAGATGTATCATTATAACATCAAAACTAGATACTGCATAAAACTGAGTTGGATTTTGTAATGCAAAGATTATGTACAACAGTCAAGCTAATGCTCTACAAAGGGTTGCCTGCCCTCTAACAAATCCTACTCTGCGTCAGGTGAAATGCGATGCCCAAATGATTTGATTAAACCAATTCTCAGAAAGCCACATCCATTTAAGCAGCTCAGCTTAAGCCCATGATGAAGTCATCACCAGCAGTGCAGTGAATACAGATTTTTGATCTTAGATTGTAATATTTTACATACTTTTGCAAGCCCTCATTTGCTGTTATCATTTTTGATTTGATCAATTCTGAAGTTGCAGTGCTGACTAAATTAAATGCTGGAAGGTGGAAATGACCTGTTTAATGAATGTGCTTGCATTTGCTAGACATCTGTGGCTTTTTTCAGGCTCTGTGTGAGCTGATTGAACACTAAATGGTTTGCACTAAGAGGTGATGTCATCGTTAGAGGCACCCATTTTCTGATAGCTCCTTGAGGGCTAAAACCTCAGGCCTGTTGAGGAGTTCTAACCGCCTGTCTCTCCACATAAAGTCAGGCTCTTCAAACCAAGCCTTAAAAGCAGCAAATTGGTCTTAACTTCACTTTCTTTCCTTCTTACCCATTTGTATCAACTTCAGACTGAGTTAACCCAGCTAAAATCATATGAAGCCAGCACCTTTGAGCTCTTACAGGGTATTATGTAAGATATCTTCTCGTTATGGGTGTGTGAATTTGAATAGAGGGGGGTTGGATCCATGGAACGCTCTCCCTCCACCCCCTTGTGAATGAGCACTATGATCTCTGACTTCTTGAGTCTTTGCAAAAGGGAAAGGAGGCAGTGATTTGGTGGAAAGTCTTAATGATGTAGAATATGTGGGGTCAGGATAAAATGCTGCTAAGAAGCAGTTTTCTCATACACCTCCTTTCAGCTTTACTGCAACATAGAAGAAAACAGGGAGATTCAGAGGTCTCCAGGTGATAATTACTGTGCTTATTACTGTGCTCTGGGGTGGGGTGGGGTGTATGTATCTCACAAATACTCTTCTTTGCAATGCTGTGTACTTGGTAATGCTGTGGTTTTCAAACTTGTCCAAACAGGGGGGAGGTTAAGTTAATCTATCAGTTACAGTAATGTGTTGAAAGATATATCCACATGTTAGTGCCCAGACATTTACGTACGTCTTTATATCAATATACATGTTTTGCATATTGTGATTTACTTTATATGACATTCAACAACTGAATATTTCAAATATTGTGTTACTACTGACAAATACAATGGCTTCCTGGCTGCGTATGTGTCAGACTGTTCAATTAAGTAAGGGTTCCCTGCTATGCTGCATGGTTGTTGATTAAGTGTTTGTGTTTTAGGTAATTAAAGTTTATAATGAAGATAATACCAGCAAAGCTGTAGAGGTTCCCACTGATGTCACTGCTCGGGATATATGCCAGCTGTTTGTATTGAAGAATCACTGCATTGATGATCATAGCTGGACTCTTTTTGAGCACCTCACCCATCTGGGAATAGGTAAGATACATTTTTCTCTATTGTACATTTTATTTAATAAAAACTGTAGCCTGAGTCCTAAATTGCTGCTGTTCTTTCAGTTAAGTTCACCACAGCTCTAAATATCCTTTACAAAAATTTAGTTTTCTAAAAAAAAACAGAAAAAAAACAGTTTGCACTGTTTAAGAATTGAATTGAATCTGAATAAAGCATTCCAATACATCTAATGTTTATCCAATTTCAAATAGATTTTATTGAAACTCATAGCGGGTAAATTAACTGTAGGTCTAGGATAAATATTAGACTAGTAGATTTCTCTTTGTGAAGATGTAAGCAGACATATATACAGTATACTGTACAGCATAAATCATTTTCTGCTTATTTAACATGTATTGTGGCGTACGTGGTATTTTCATGATTATACTTTTCCATTTTCATTTAACTTTGCAGTGTGAAGGCCAGTTGGCCTCATAAATATTTGTCAGTGATGCACTTGGATTTACTCAGTGACAATGTGACTGCATAGACAATTTCTCAAAAGGCCCATTGTAAAGCATTATCTATCTAATGAATCCTGCCCAAGGCCAGTTTATTCTCAGTGACTTATGCACATATCGAACATGTGGAAACCACAGATGTGTAATTGTTGTTTTACAGCTTTTAGGACAATGTGCCAATAGATTGCAGCATTTAAAGAGAAAGTTATTATGCCTTTGGCTGACTGGTCAGTGTGCATGACTCTCACCTGTGAGGTTGTGGGTTCAATCCCTGCTCAGGCCCTCCTACGTCCTGCCACATTCTGGTGCTGCAAGTAGGGTCCATGTAGTATGGATTCCAAATAGGTGGCTATGTGGGTAAAGCACGAGGACGTGCTTGTGGAAAGAGGGGGAGAGATGTGACAGTGAGGGTCCTGTCACTATCCCTCCGATTGATCATGTGCCCTGGCTACTTGGCCACAGGGATATCCCTTTGGCTGACTGGTCAGTGTGCATGACTCTCACCTGGGAGGTTGTGGGTTCAATCCCTGCCCGGGCCCTGTATACGTCCTGCCACAGTACTGTTAAGTCCAAAAAGGAGCAGGATGAAGTAAAAGCTTATCTGTTCCTGACCCCCTTTCTAATCATAAATGCATCTGCAAATATACACTTACCTACATATACAAATACACATACTGTATACACTACTAGTCAAATTACATTTGGATTTCTGCATACTCTTACACAACATATATATATGCATATATTCACACATACTATATACATATTCATGCATACATAAATCCATACATACAAAGTTGATTGTGTGGATTTAGATATATTCTCTATCTCTATATTTTTTTAATAACTTTTCTTTGAATTTTTTTCTTAAAATGAACGATGTTTGGACATTGCTTGAGTTTTTCCTGAAGATTATTCCATAATTTTACACCACATTTCATTGTTGTCCTAACTCTTAAAATCTTCAGATTTAATTTTCCCCTTCAGATTATATCCCCTTTCACAATTGAAAAACATCTTCTGTTTGTGGTCAGGTAGTGCATTATTTCTTGCTTTATACATTATTATAGCTGTTTGTAACTCCACCAAATCACTGAATTTTAGTGTTGTAAACTTCCAAAATAGATTTGTACGTTCTTGATATTCTACATTGCAGACAACCCTTATTGCTTTTTTCTATTGTATGTATAATGGTTGCAGAGAACTCTTGTGTTTCCCAAAAGCTCAGCACAATAATTAGAATATGGCCAAATCAGTGAACAGTGCAAAATATATAGTGATTTTTGATCTAGAAAATGTTTAGATTTGCTCAACAGTGAAATATTTCTTGTCAATTTTGTTTAAACAAAATATGCGACTTCCAGCAGATTTTGTGGTTGATCATCACACTGAGGAATTTGGAATTATAAACTCTTTCAGTTGTTACAGCCTCTATTTTCACTTGTGTCCCAAAATTTGTACTACAATTTCCAAATAACATAATTTTGGATTTTATTTAAATTCAATGATAATTTATTTATATCAAACCATCTTTTTTAATTTTTTCATTTCCTGTGTAATTTTTCCCAGAACCTGTTGCAAGTCTTCTCCAGTGCATAGAATATTGGTATAATCTTCAAATAGGATAGGTTTCAGTGTATCAGAAATTTTCCAAATATAATTTATATAGAAAATAAAGAGTTTTGGCCCTAACATTGACCCCTGGGGGACTCCACAAACAATGTCCGAACAGTCAGACTTGTTTTCACCAATCATCACATATTGTTGCCTGTTTGTTAAGTAGCTCTGTATCCATTTCAGCACAACCCCTCTTATAACATACTGCTCCAATTTCTTAATCAATATGTCATGATCAATGGTGTTGAAAGCTTTTTTGAGGTCAATAAATATTCCTGCTGCAAACAGTTTCTGGTCTATACAATTAGTAATCTCTTCTATGAAATGCATTATTGCCAAAGATGCTGATCTGTTACTTCTAAATCTGTATTGACAATCTGATCAAATATTATGTTTGCCCATAAATTTGTCCAATCTTTTTATAAATAATTTTTCCATGATTTTAGAGAAGTGTGAAAGCAATGAAACAGGCCTGTAATTAGTGAATTGGTGTTTGTCTGTTGTTTTGAACAATGGAATAACTTTTGCAATTTTCATTTTACTTGGAAACGTACCTGTTTGAAATGATAAGTTGCAGATATGTGTTAATGGTTTAGAAATTCCATTAATAATCTTTTTAGTGTCAATTTCTATCCCAAACAATTTACTTTTGATTTCAAACTCTAACTGTTATTGGGTAAGAACACAGATGAAAAAAAGAACTTCAAACCGGGAGTTTTAGAGATTACTCTCCAATTAAGGGTCTCTTGTATGAAAGACCTCTGATTTACAGGTTCCACCATCACCTCCCTAAATCCTAAGTGTTTTTGGCCTGTTAAACAGTAAGGAGACATGGAAAGTTGACACCATATATCCATCCACAGAATGCACAGTAATGAAAGGTTAATGATTAAACTCTTTGCCTCAAAGTTAAGCAATCTAACTTTTGCCAGGAAATATTTTGCAGAGATCATTCATTGCAAGGACATGCAAACTTAAATCTTTGACTTTGGTTTTTCCAATACACATGATTCTAAGTGATTAGTTTTTAGAGCACTGCAACACAGCTTAACCTTTTATTTATTTTCTTCTTCCATGCTCTTTTTAGAGAGAACCATTGAGGATCATGAGTCTGTCATGGAGGTGCTATCAGGTGGGGGAATGGACACAGACAGTCGGCTATATTTCAGGAAGAATTATGCTAAATATGAATTCTTCAGGAAACCCCTGGTGAGATGATGATGAATGTATCTCTTTAAACATATCCACTTATCGTCCTAAATTATGCTGTTTTAAAGTGTGTTGATAACTGATGTTACTTTATTTTTCATAGGACTTTTTCCCAGATAACATGGTCTCCATATCCACTGAAACCAATGGCATGGTAGATCAATCTGAACTTATAGAGGTATCCAGTTATGGCTGTTGACACTACTCTGTCAACATCAGTATATCAGTAGCAATAGTTTTCTTGATAACTTACTGAGCCAGACCAACATTTCTCTACCCAAAACAGACCTTTCTTAAATCCAGCACTTGTCCAGAGATCCATGGGTACCTCCATACCAAAGAGCAAAGCAGGAAGTCTTGGAAAAAGTTTTATTTTGTCTTGCGCAGGTCGGGGCTTTATTTCTCCAGTAAGGGGACTTCCAAGGTGAGTAAAACATAAAAAAAAATCTTCCACAGAACATTGCAGTGGTTTTATTTATTTATTTATACCTACAGTAATTTATTGGAATAAAAAGCTCTTATATTACACAATTAACTCATTGAATAAAAAAAATATGGGACCGATTGTGTTCAAAATGTCTCCCTAGTCATCTGTTTATTGCAATACGGGGCCCCAAGTTCATCCTGTGCATACATCCCAATAATGTTCTGAAAGGGCAATGGAACAGGTTGAGCTTGATTTTCCTTAGATCAGCTGGCATATAGAAGCCAGGCGGAACAATATACTCTCAACGCTGCTGTCAAGTGAAGCTTATACCTGGGCACTGGCCATGCCAGCACAACCACATTTCAACTGCTTCCATTTCCTACAACAGTAGACCTTTTGTTGTCGAGTGCAGGTAGGTTCTGGTATGGCGCCTGCTTTTAGTCTAGCATGTTTACTATTCATCTGGTGTCTTGGTCAAACACATTGCTAGTCAGTCAGCACAGACACTAATGGCTGAGGCATTACTTTAAATAAGGAAGTAGGAGCAGTGTGTCACATGAAAGTAGAACAATGGGAGTCTTTGAGCTTTTTATTTTCTTGGAGTTATCTTTGGCACAATGTGTCTATTGATACTGTCAGTATGTCTAAATTTATTATTTTATCATTTGTTGGATTTCTTTGCTAAGTTAGAATGACTAATAAGATGCTATTTTAAAATGAAAATAAACTTTTTCGTTTTAAAGGCCCTACCTTCAACCTATGTTGTACCACCATCCCTTCTGATTTAATGCAACTGAAATGTACTGTATATTTTATTTTTAACAGGAATGTGTATCATGAGTTTCTAAAAGAAAATCATATTTTTCTACCCTATGCCATCAGTTCTGTCTTTCTTACATTAGTCAAGACAACGTAAATGAGAATGAGAGCCTCACAAATCGACACATACTTATGCTGACCTGACATGTTTGTGTCAGCTGTCATATTGCACACCAGTTTTAAAATAATTACTGTTGAAAAGAGTTTATTTGTTTTATACTGTAAAATTTGCTTAAGCTTATGTTACATTATCATCTCTCTTTGTTTCACAGGAACCAAGGCATCTCCAGTTCTTTGCTGAATTCAGTGACAGTGATGTCTATACTGTGTTGTCGGCCAAAAAACTACATGGAGCGCCCACAGAGTTTGCCTTCTGTGTCAAGGTACTCTTGCTTTATTATTAGTATAAAAGACAGTTGTTTAAACTGCACTAAAGAAGCAGAACTTAGATGCTGACTTACAGCATATTGAACTATTTTGTCTGCTTCTAACTTCTTGCCCCAGTCTACAAAGTGCAGTTCCACTCGAGACTTGAAGCTGCTGTGTGCGGATGATGAGCAGACCAAGACCTGCTGGATCACAGCCATGCGCTTGTTAAAGGTTGGCTTGCTGATGAATAACTCTGGGTGATATCTGAGAGGAGGAATGCTGAGTCAGTGCTAGAATCAGATTTAGCTTTGGGAGGAGGTCAAGGGAAACTATTGAGTGATGCTGGATTAGCCCTCCCACTAAAGAAGCAGCATGTGTTCATTGTCTGGATATCTGATGAAACAGTTTAAAGCATTAGTCACTTCTGTTAGCCCATAAATAAAAGTACTGTGCTGCACAAAAAGCTTATTTTTTGTCTGCCCTTTTTCATCATAACACTGCTGCTTTGAAAGGATGTTATATTTAACATGTAATGAATAAAAAAGATTTATGCTGACCTTAATTTATGTTTCAGTTTGGAATGCAGCTTTACAACAATTTCATTCAGCCACATCAGAAGCAGAAAGCCTCACCAATGGTAAGCCGAAGCTGTCATTATTATGTAATTAAACCACTATTTATGTAAGCCTGAAGCTATGTAAACTTCAAGATTCAGTTTGGAACACAAACTCCTGATTTAAGATTCTATAAAGAGAGATTTACCAGGCTCTCATTTGCTTTAGCACCACTGTGTCAATCCAGTTGGCAAGAATGAATGTGCCAGATGGTCATTGATTCAAATAATGTCTGAATACCAACAAAGAATGAAATGATATGGTGTAATTATCACAGTATCATAACACATTTCTATCTTTGCCAAACCTTGATCTCCAGCTCTATGCAGCACATCTTGAAAAAAGTTGGGACAGAAAAATGTGCAGCATCCTTTTTTCTTTTAACAACAAATTAGGAATGATGTCCTATTCTTGTCTGGTTTAGGATTCTAGGATTCTGCTCAACAGTCTTATATTTTCTCTGTCATATTCTATGTTTCATGATGCATCAGATCTTTTCAAACTGGTGAAAGGTCTTAGCTAGACATACCAGTCAAGCACATGGACTTTGCTAATATGAAGCCATATTACTGCAGTGGGTGGTTATAAGTGCGTAACTGATGTATGCAAAGCCGTCCCTGAGAGACTCATCATGGGAGCATATTTTGCTATAAAATCTTTGCATATCTTTCAGCGTTGATGGTATCTCTCCAGATGTGCAAGCTGCACATTCTATAAACACTAATTCACCCCATTCATGTATTGATGGCATGGTGAACTGTGTTCATGGATAATGATGTCAGGAAGTGTTCCTGAGCCCATGCAGGGATTTTCATGACACTATTCAGCCTGTTTTTAATGCAGTGCCATCTGAGGGCCTGAAGATAAGGGGTATCCAACACTGATTTTCAACTGTCACTTGTGCACAAAGATACCTCCTGATTCTTTGACTTTTTTATAAATGATAATATATACTGCAGATGATGGAATATTCTGTCTTCGCAACTTTACATTGAGAAACATTATTCAGATTTTTTTTTCCTGAATTTGTAGATGGAGTTCCTTGCTAAACATCGGCTAATCTTCAATTCTGAGAGACTTTGAAAAAAAAGGTGTCAGTCATGTTACTGACCTGTTGCCAATTAACCAAATTTGTTGTAACTTGTTCCACCTGTTGTTCCTTTTCAGTGTCACATACTTTTTTCAGCCTTTTGTCCGCCTGTCCCCAATTTTTGAGAAGTGATACTGTCATCACATTCACATTAAGTTAATTCATTTATCATGAAATAGTAAAATGTCTCAATTTTGATATGTTCTCTGTGTTCTGTTATGAAGAAGATATTAGTTTATGAGATTTGCAAATAATAGAATTCTGTTTATTTACATTTTACAGAGTACACACAAGTATCTTTGAGGCATAATATCTATTTGATATTGATATAAGAAAAGGACCAGATCAAATTAAAATAAGAGTCCGACTAATAAACTTAATAAATGCTTACAAAGCCTTAAGTCACCTGGATGTTTAAGTGCATGCTTTCTAAATATTTGATTTGTTCAATGATATCATCACACCTTTATAGGGTGGTAATATGTCCACTGCCTTCAGCCAAAAGAAAATCAACCATTGTAACTTTAAATGAGCATTCCTGTTTGTTTAAAATAAGACAAGCCAGCACATAGCAGTGGAGTAATATCATTGCATAGGACAAATGAGACACCTTCAGCATGGTGATGTAGGTTTCATGTCCCAGAATAGCCTCAGACTCTACTGAGGCAGCAAATGCAATCTATTTATGGGTTATGGACATGTTCATGAACTGCTCGCTTTCTAAAAATACATAATGATCAGCTGCTCTCACATTTAACAGCTCATCACCTCCACTCTGCTGTCGGAGGGTCGTATGTGACCGACAGCCTTGCCAGGAGGCTTGGGTACAAAGATATAAGAGTGCACGAGTCAGCCAGATGCAAGGCCTAGATACTGAATCTAGTGTGGTAAACATGGCATTTTTTTGCCAAATATGCCTCTGTGTGAAGAATTTTGCCTCATACAATCACAAGAGAAAATAAGTCCACAATCTTGGTATTTTTAAACTAGAATATGAATATTTGAATCATTAGAAGTGGGACAATATGAAGAGATTTAGAGTTAAACAGATAAATAAATTAATAAAGAGCACACTTTGTTTTAAGCACTTGTTTCAATTGTAGGCATGATAGCTGGTAGAGCAATGAGTGTGGTAATTTAAAAGCTTTGAGGTAATCCTGATAAGAAGAATTTTCTTGAGCATGTGTGCACTTATTCAGAGCCATTCACACTATGACAGCTTAAGGGCTAAAATGTGCCCATGTGTCATTCTTTCCAAAGCCAGTTTAATCCCTTTTCAGAGTTTTCTGTCTGGAATCATCGAGAAATGATGAAGATGGAATCACATCATGCAGACACTAGATGGCAATACAGTGCAGCAAAAGTCTGTTTCCTTTTCAGCTTACAAAGGAAAGTGAACAAAAACTTAGACAATCTCAACCATATTACAGAACGAGAACAAGAACATATTTTTCTTATAAACATGGACATCTTAGAGTAAAATATTTATTGTTTTTTTTTTTTTCCATACATGTATACCAGTCTCTGATAACAGTGTGTAATAATTGTGCCATTTCAGAGAAGCATCTCGGAGAACTCACTGGTGGCCATGGATTTTTCTGGCCAAAAGACTCGGGTGATTGAGAACCCATCTGAGGCACTGTCTGTTGCTGTAGAGGAAGGCCTGTCATGGAGAGTAAGTCAGTGGTTTTCTCAGAAACCATTCTACTCCCTTGTTAGAAAAGATTTCTATGCTGTAGGTAAGACAAACAGGATAAAGTCAAGGTTTATAATAAGTCATATTTTTCAGTAACTACAACTCTGCTTTTTCATCCTTTGAAAACATTAAATTACTTCCTGAAATTTCCTGAAAATTAATGTGCTAAAAGGTATTATGAGAGGAAGAATGAATGCATTGCTGAAGATTTTACATAAATATACTAAATTGATAAAACAACAGTTTTACACTGGACAATGAGGCTAAATAGGATCAACAACTGTGACCACTTTGTAAAGCAAGAACATGAAAAAAGCAGTCAGCTAACTATGTATTAACACTATGTCTAGTTATAATGTGGTTATAACTCATTCCTCCCACAGAGGAAAAGCTGCCATCGTTTGAGTGGTCATGGGAGTACATCCAGCGCACAGAGCTCCATACCAAACATAGGTTTGTGATATTCTACTTTGGTTGCTACATGTTACAACTCTAAAAAAAACAAACATAACATACTGCCTGTGTGCTTTAGCAATTCACATGGTGCAGCCGTGGTTTCACGGTAAACTGTCTCGGGAGGAAGCTCAGCGACTTATTGCTCAGCAGGGTCTCATTGATGGGTAAGTTGCTCTACTCTTTTCAGAACTATAAAGATCACTTGGCTTCAAGTATTTATAGAAGGTCCTGTATCTACTTTAAGAAAGTATAAGTATGTAGCCTATAAAATTTTCAGTAGACAAAAAACAACACATAAAATACTACAGAAGTTATATTATGTCATTCTTTAAATATCTGTGGAAAAAAAAAGTATTTTACATGCAGATCTTAACTTTAGAATAACGGTAAAGAGTTTTATTTCTGTTTCAGAGTGTTTCTTCTGAGGGACAGCCAAAGCAATCCGAAGACATTTGTTCTGTCCCTGTGCCATTTGCAGAAAATCAAACACTTTCAGATCTTACCAGTGAGTACTGTAAACTTTTTGAATACCCAGTACTATAATGTACAAATGTTTCAGGCACTAAAAGTGAAGTTTGGAAGCTATTGTACTTTGTTTTAATTCAATCAGCTTCATATTGAGTGTCATAACCTAAATGAAATAATCATTTGCCTTTAAATTCTTCTAAAGTTGTACACTTGGGTACTATTTTAAAAGTTATTTGCAGTTAGATTTTTTTCCCCAAAAAACTTTGTAGAAAACTTGCCATAGATTGAATATGGATTTAGGCTGTCTCTTCATTTAATCCCAGACAGTCTCAGTGACATATAGATCAACGGTAGTGGGACTCCTTGTTCTTGCTGCTTAGCATAGGTCTTTATAAATCTGGCTGTATGTTTGAAGTCATTGTTATGCACTGTAGAGTGAATCTGGATGGATTAGATCAGATCCCTCTGATGAAATTCCTTGAATGAGCCAAACATCTAAAGTAACTAAAACTTCTGCACAGTACCGAACATTTTCAATATGTTTTTTGAGGCTGTCCTTTTCATCAATACATGCAAATGTATTTAAGTATAGGCAGACAGATACGGACTATAATAACATTCAAAGAAAATGCAACCTCCGGAAGTTGTGAGAGTACCTGCATGTGAAGGCATACTTTACTGTGATGGTCCATTTGTAAAAAGAATGCATTTAGCCAGAGGAACGATTCTTTTCTGACTCTAGCTGAGTGACGTTACGGCCAAGAGGCAGTAGCAACATTTCACTAACGTGTTGCATTTAGAAGTAAACATGACAGTAATGCTGTGTCTGTCAAGGCGATTATCACGTTTTAAAAAACTGCTTTATGATTCTTAAGTAAGACTAGAATATATACACAAGCAATAACTTGTGTATAATTGATCTGTGTGGGTTTGCATACATGTATGTGTATGTTTGTATGCTTCACTTTAGGTGGATGATGAAGGAGAGTTGTTCTACAGTTTGGATGATGACCACACACGGTTTACTGACTTGATCCAGTTGGTGGAGTTTTACCAACTGAACCGTGGGGTTCTTCCCTGCAAGCTCAAGCACCAATGTACTCGGATCACTTTGTGAACTGGAACCCAAGAGACCCCAGAAGGCTTACATGCATCTTGATTCCAGTTTCTTGTGGACAACACTCCTTGTGTTCTTGTGCCTTGGAAAAGAATGATTAACAGACAGTTGTTTTCATTATGTGGTGCAGCCTTGTTTCCTCTTCTTTTCTTTTTTTCCTGTTTTTTTTAAATGCAGACTTTCAAAATGGACTATATGATAATTGACTGCTGGTGCTGTAAATGACATGTAACATAATTTTCGGCTCTGTAATAATTCTGGGTGTGGCAGTAAGTCTATTTGCAAAATGTAAACCTGACTTTACAGTTCATATTGTGAAGCTGGATATGTTCTTAAAATAGTTTAGCTGGCAGTCAAAGTAAATACTTTTTGAAGTACACCAGCCAGAATTTGAGCATGAGCAAGTTTTATATATGAATATCATTTAAGGTCTGTCAAAGCTAAAGATGGTTTAATCCAGCAAGGATGTGATTGTTTAGTTGCAATTGTATCATGCTGGAAACAGTAATACATGACACTTCTATCCTGTTAACTTCCAGTCAAGTAAGCTATCTTACTTTTCATTTTCATTCATATGTTTTAAAAAAAAAATCAGGTATTCTTCTTTTTTAATGTTTTTTTTCTCTCTAATTAAGAGATAAATGATCTCTCGGGAAGTGTCATTGTATGACCTGTAACCAGATTGAGAAAAAGAGAAAACAGGGAAAGAATGCTGAAGAGATGTCACACAGCCTCACCACCCTGCACTATACATTCTTTTGAAATGAATGTGATTAAATGAAATGTTTGTATCCATGCAATTAATTTTGAGCTTCCTATAGAACAAGAGCAGGGGAATAGTTTTCACAAACTGTATGAGTTCAGCAGTGAGAAAAAAAGAACATGTAAATTACTTTGAAAATATCTGAATTAACTGTATAATGAAATTAAACTTTTGTATTTTCACACAATTCAGGAGTGCTATCTGCAACATGGTTACATTTTTATGTTACTGCCACCGATGTTTATCCACAGTGTGGATTTGATTTTGTGGCACTGTTGTGGATAGCCAGCGTCATTGCATTTTTTTTGTTTTGTTTGTTTTTTGTGGGTTTTTTTCAGCCAATAATGCATCTGTTTTCATACCAAAGTATTTGTAAATCGCATGGCTCCTGTTTTTTTTCCTCCCTAAGCTGGACAAGAGTGCATTGAATAATTAATACAATGGATGGAATGAATACTTCTTACACATATACATAACTCTTGCCTCTTGTATGATTTACAATTGTTTACAGTCACATTTGTCAGAAAAATGTGTAAGGTGAACACACCGTAACCCACATTACAGCTGCCTTCAATAATGTTTAGAAACTTCCATCAATGTGTTATCTATGTTGCTAAAGGTAAATCACATACACCAATATACTCAGCCTTTATTTAAAAAAAAAAAAGGACATTACTACATGACATTGCCTACTTGTTAAAAAAGCAGGGTTATCCCATAAATGCAATGACACACAATATGACAAAACTTCCATCTCGTCCGCACATAGCTGGGCATTGCTCTGTTAGGTAAGATTTTCATTGTGGTAACATAAGCACAGAGTTAAATTTAGTTTCACCAAGCAGCCTGTAAACGGAACACATAAGCCTATCATTGTCTAGTGTGATTTACTGAATGATGTTGGAAGTGTATGGGCACATATACTGTTATATCCTGACATATGTTGCTTTAGTAACCATTAGATGATATCTAAAGTATTTTTGCTTTCAACTGTGTATGTTTAAGTTTGAAATCATAATGCATATGTTGTCATTTAAATGAAATTAAATGCAAATAGAATTTACTATTCCGTTTACTTTAAAGTAAACAAAAAGGACCTGAAAAGATGAGCACCTACAAAGGTTTTAAGTATAATTCATTGTTAATAAATAGCATTTTATGTAGCAAAACTGCACCAGGAAATGTGTGACAATAAAGAATGTTGAACAGATCTAGTTTACAGAAACAATTTCACTGCAGCTGTCTTAACATTGCTGATAAAAAATAAAAAATAAATTGATATGTAAAACAGATAGGTGCAAGTATAGTAATGAATTGAATTAGAGTGTCCCTTACCACTGATATTAAAGGCTCCATAAATTAGGAAAAAAAGAAAAAAAAGAGTTATGCTGATGACAACAAGAGAAAATGGAACAGCATATCTTGTCAATCTTCTCTGGCATGATACAAACACACTGCCCCTATACCTCCCCTATGCTTCAACTGCATATTTTGAAACACTACTCACATCCAGAGGAGATGTGCGCACACAGAGAAGTCTTAAATGCACCCCTGCTTCCGAGGTCTTGTGCTAAATGTTGTTTTGGATGTATTCCTGCCATTGATCGGAGTCTGGCTGCAGGGGGAGAGATGGCAGCTGGGAGAGACTGCGCTTCCTTTAATGAATTCATCCAGCTCCATCCAGCCCAAACGGCCTGTGGATACACCATCTCTCCCACTAAAGAAAGCCTGTCTCCGCTCTGTCTTGGCCCTCATGGACAATCACTCCTTTTTGCAACAGTTTACACCACACTGCATTGGATCTTCTCTTACTCTTATGACTTCAGGTTTTGTGCTTGAGTGCTGTCAACTTTACTCTGTTCTTAAATGCCCCTCTTTTTGCATTCCACGCCTCTGTATTCAATTATCTGGCTTTACTGTCTTCGGCCAGTGAAGGATTATCTTCAATGAATGGAAGACCTTGCTGTTTGCTCTGCTCTTGAAACACAAAAGGGCATTATCTGGACTTTGGTTATGGTCTATGAGGAAATGAGAATAGGTTTGTTTGGGGGATGCACCGTAGTGAAGGTTAGAGGCTTTAACTGTTCCTTTACAAAAAGCCTTCCCATCTGGACTATCAAAAGCCAGAAGCAAATCAAACAACTCAGTCACAGTGGACTTGAGCTAAGATAAACATGGATCAGTTGTTTTTTTTTAAATCACAAAAACAAATGACTGTTTTCTGTTTCCATTTTTGCAAATACAATTCACAAAATACAGATGGTGAATTCATATCAAACAATTTTAAAATAATTGATTGATTTATGATTTACAATGGTTTATGAATACTGTTCAAACACAGAACAACATTAATCTAGATTATGGATTTCATGTGTTTTATATAGATTGTTTATTTGAATAAATATAAAATGTTTTGTGGTTTATTTATTTAAAAAAAGCAGAAATAGTGATAAACACACATTGTTAATTTAACCCTTTTTCTTTTTGTGACATGAAAGCGTTAAAGATGTCAGTTACAAACTACTCTCATCATATTCTAAAGACCATAAAGTACATTTATTAAACATAGATTAAAACAAATAAACAAAAAGGGGGGAAAAAGAAAGGATGGATCTGAAAAAGGCATGAGATAAAGATAGTTCCCTTAAATTCTTTACATTAATTCCCAGGAAGCATGTTTTCAGATCTTCTTATAAAATCAAAATAACTTCTATGAATTAAGAATAAATACTAATTTCCAGGGTTCATTTATTCATTTCTGTTTTTAATTAAAATATTTAAATAGATAGCAGTACTTATGGAAACCTTTCATACCTTTTCACACACTATGAAATGTTTCATGACTTGCGCTGTGATGTGAATACATTGAATTTCTTGGTGTATTGAGTATCTTGGGTAATGCATTATGTCTCTGATAATTGCCCAGACTCTGCTTGCTCCATAAGTTGCCTTCCTAACCATTGATATATATTTCTGGGGGGTCTTAGAAGTGGCAAATAATAAGTGCCAAGCTTTGTTAATTTCAAGGATAACACAAGCACTGGTCAAATAATGGATATACTTTGCAATTTCAAGTTATAATAATGAATTACTGACAGTTATTCTCTGTGGAGTCACAGCATAGTCATTAAATCACAATAGGTGGGACACATGTGCTTTTTCCTAAGCCCTTTTTCAAAATACATAAGGGAACTGCTTTAATCCAATGTGTTTTACTGCCTTATTGTCATGTAGACTCATTCAACAAGCGTGTCAGTCAATGAGTGATGAATGGTCATATCTAAAATTATTCAATAGGAACTGGGAAAACAAAAGTGGAGGGTTTTTTTTCCCATTTGTGTTACTGTGTTTATGTTGAAGCATAAAGTTGAATTTATTTAATTACAAGAGCCGTATGAACTCTGACACATCTGTCTTCATCCTGAAACACCTCTATATCTTATGGTGGCCTTGAGGTACAAACATAACAACACCTATAACACTGTAGCATTTTAGAAAAAAACAACAAAGAACATTTCAGATAATCCAGCAAAGCACAACAAAACAGGAAACATGTTTAATAAACAACATGATTCGAATTGTGCTTTTTGAAATCTAGTTTGGTTTCTGTATTGTCGTTGCCTTTCATGAAATGTTTTTTTTTTTACCTGGAATTCAAGTTTTGCTGTTGTGTTTTAAAATGCATCTTAAACACCCACTTTTACTCACTGGCTTTTGACCCAGAATGAGACATAGATTTTATTGATTTAATCTGTTTTTTATTGTAGGACATCTGTTTTAGTTGTATTTTATTGTATTATTATTATTTGTTTTATGTCTTATGTTCTTACACTTTATTTATTACTGATGTACAGCACTTTGTTTGAGCTGTCGTTATGTGAAAGTTATTTATAAATAAAGTTGATATGGTATTGTTGCGTTTTATGAAATACTGTTCTTATATTTTGCACCTCAGGGCCATCATAGATTCTTGAATCATTTATCTTTGCTAACAAAAGCGCTATTGAATCAGTGTGTCCTGTACAGCAGGGCTTCTGTTATTGTATTTTGAGTCCACTTTCAATACTGAAATGCTGCGAAGGCTCTTCTTCACCTTGAGAAATTAACATGGGAGGACTTGCTTTGCTCTGAGGGAGCTCTATAGAGGCCGCGTCCTTCTTAATCCCTAGCTGAAAGGCATACCTCTACAGCCCAGACAAAATATTACCCTCTCAACATGATATGAGACAATACTTCCACATGTAACAAGACGTAAAGCATTTCATTTCACTCAGATTATTTAAAGCCGACATATTTTTCTCTGTGATAGCTGTAGGTTTTGATGGTGTATTTTCTGAGGGAGTGACACAGAGAGAGATGGAGCGATGAGTTTGGCCTTGTGCAGATAAGTACCCAGTGAATCTGAAGTGCAGCACCCTGTGTGGCTGCCCACCAACTGAACAACATTAAGGCAGCCCTCAATGTAAAACCTGCTCACTTTTCCCACAAACTCTTGAGTTTGGCAGTCGGGCAGCTGCTCAGCAGGGAGGAGCTCTCACTTGAAGGCAGGCAGCGAGTTATGGACAGCAGGGGGACATAAACCACAGCTTCTGGTGGTGATGGACTGATGTTTTAGGTAATCAAAAGGATGGATAAGAGAAGGAAAACGACAGGAGTATAGAAGCAAGAGGGGCTCTTGGAGAGGAAAACATTTTGGACGAACGGTAGAAAGACATGAAAAGCAAAGTAAAGCCAAGATGTTTGACAGTGCACTCCATGCTACGTGAAAGTAGACCCAAACTCTCAGTTGCACTCGGGTTCGGTGTTTGTTATATTTCACTCCTGAACATGTAGTTGTGCAGAGAAACTTCAGTACAACATGATATATATCAGGGAGCAATTTATTTCAAGGTTACAGAGCACAAGTTAAGATGATATATTGTTCTTGCATTTTTCTGCAAAATAGGTCAAAACATTCACAGTGTCAGACACATATGCATGCGTGTACATGTGCACAACTACATTTGCACATGTTTTGGATCAATCTGAATTCTTTCCTACTTTTCCCCCCCTCATTTACATGGTGTGCGAGTGACTCCTGAACAGGGTAGGGAGGCCTTGTGGAAGAATTAGGAAATAGTCCATTTCTGAGAACACAGTGGAATAGAGGCAGAGCAGCATATGTTGGGATTTGAATGGTCAATCGATGAATAACCCAGAGCGGTGTTTTTCTCTGCAGATTGGCAGGCATTGTGCAGTGGTATCTGTGCATATGTGTGTGTGTGTGTAAGAGGAGGAGAGAGAGAGAGGGATGGGGGCATGGAGGAGTGGGGATTCATCCTTCCCCAAAGTATTATGCAGTGGTCAAAAATATTTGCAATGCCAGGGGGTATTTTGAGAAATATTTGAAAAAATCCAATACCGCGCTGACCTTTTGCCGGGCACTTGTGAACAGATTCACTCTCCGTCTAATCTGGCTCAGAGTCAGGAAGAATTGGTGTTATTGTATCATGTTGTTGATTCTAAATTATGTTAATCTATTCTGCACTTGCACTTTGATGTCTTTATTAAAATCTTTTGTTTCACAGTAAATTTACATGTCTGGGTGGTGTGCTACATAATTACCAAAATATGAACATAAATATTTAATTGGTGAATGAAATTTTACATACTATAAAACTAAATTGCTTGTATAATTTATGAAAATAATGCACTGTATGTGATCCAAAACTGTATTTTTTTTTATCTACAAACTACCATGTATATTATATGTAACAAGCTTGTAATTATTAATTTCTTATAATATTTAAAAGTCTTATGTCTTCATATCATATCTGCAATTATTGCAATTATTATTTTCTTTTGTCTCTTGATTCGTCTTACTAATGAATAAATTCAAAATGTTATTCAGCTATAAACCTGCACCACAAGAGGGCAGAAAGCATCCAAACACGCACAATTCATTTGACTGTATGCCTAAAGCATTTTTCTATAGATCAACTCATTTTAATATAGTGAAATTCCAGCACGGTATGGAAAATAACCATGTATCTTCATCCAAAAAATGGCCAGCCAGAAGATGGATTCAATATCTATCATCAATATTTCAGTTTAATTGGTCTTTAAAATGGGAAAAAGATGTAGTTACAATATCTAATAATAGTATGTATGTAATTAGTGTTAACTGAAAATATTACAGCCAGTAAGTGAGATAAACAACATAATTAAGAAAAAAAACGTGTAAATTTGATTGTAAAAAGAAAAAAAACTATCTATCTATCTATCTATCTATCTATCTATCTATCTATCTATCTATCTATCTATCTATCTATCTATCTATC
>JBBBVU010000013.1:16523609-16535328 GCA_037177055.1 Atherinosoma microstoma
AGGATCATTTATATGGATTCTACTTTAGCAATGTTATTGTTTGAACAACCACTACCTGCCTAGTATCCTCATGTACTCCATCATATAGTGCTTCAGTATTGTACACTTCAGGTTAACACATTACACTTCTGAACATTGACTTAGCTTCTATACTATGATGTCACACATCATGCTTATAGACCCAACTCTTAATCAAACTTTTTAATAGCAATTTTTCCCTTATTTTCCCTGAAAAGAGAAAAAAGGGAAAAAAGAATGAAAGAAAAAAGAAAAGAAAAGGGGAGAAAATAGAATAAATAATAGCACTTTTTTATCAACACATCAGGTAACAATAGCTTAACAGTGTACAGGTGTGTTATTGTGAGTGGCACACCCAGGAACTACGGATGAAAATAAGCTTTTCTAGCTATTTTCTGTTACAATAAACACTGTGCAACCTCCCTGCCAAATAAATTAAAAATGGAAAAAAGAAAAAGTAGCACACCGTGCATTCAGTGAAGCTCAATGAAAAACCCTTCAAATTGGTTACGGTTACATGATGGTTTTTAATTCAGAATTAATTATTCCGAATTGAGAATCGGCGTCTTTCAAAACCCAAAACAGTTCACGTGCATTGTTGTCAAATAAAAAAAAGCTTAGGCTATAAAGTAATGAGCCTTTTTGGGAAATGTAACAGGTAGAAATTAAAAAATCCTCAGAGAAATAAATACTTATAAAAGTACAAAGTACCTGAAAAATCTACTTAAGTACAGTAATGGAGTACTTGTACTTTGTTACTTGCCATCTCTGCTCTTTTAATGTAGAGATGTGATAGAATATAAATAGTAACTTAAGTTTGTTCAACCGTTGCATTAAAATAATATAATATTAAATATTTGTGGATTTGTAAGGTGTTACTGACGTATTTACCAACTATTTTTTCTCTTTTCAATTTTTCTTTTCTTTTTTCTTTTTAAAAAATGTCGATTTTAAAATGAGAGTTTTAGCGGACATTTCTGGCTCCATGTGCAGTTATCTGAAGGAATTAGCAGCAACACTTTGGGGACTGGAGCATTATGGGAGATTCTCACACACTAGGCAGGCTGTCTCATTTCATGAATGGATAAACGGCTTTGAAGTGTGCAGCCTACGGAGGACACTCCATAGACTTTGTAGGCTGTGCACTTCGTAGTGCACTGACCCTTAAATGAGACACAGCCTTAGACATGGCTGCACTGATTGCTTGTGTCCTCTACCAGAGCTGCATCAACACCAGAATTACCCGCCCTGCGTTCATTATTGAGCTCTCCACATATAATAAATACAATAAATCAATATCAGCTGACATCCAGCGCTCTGTTTTGTTATTTTAGCATTATATGCTGCTTTTTTTGTAATTGTTCCCCCCAAATAATTGATAAGAAATAAAGATAGATTAAAATTTTATTTAATTTAGTGATATGTTAATAAGTCAATGTTGTATTTGATTTATTGAAGCTTTGTCTTCTTCTGAATGATAAAAAAAGGTTTAAATTTGGCCTCCGTAAATGTCACCTTTATCTTTTTATCATCTTATTTTTTTTTTTAAATGCTGCTTCGGCAGGATGTCAAAATGACCCCTTCTGGTGGTTCTAAGGGGTATTTGAATGTTAGTGGTTTTAGTATTCTAAAATATTCCTGGATCCAGGTGGTGATCTTTTGAGTCATGTTACATTTTGAGTCATGTTGCTAACAGACAGGCAAAGGGACAGACGGGCAGACACACAGACAAATGTACACTGGGAAAAGCAAAACCTCCGTGCCTTGGCAGAAGTAATAACAAGTGGCAGGTATGAATGCGTGTGTACTGTTGCCTGTATATGTGTGCCTAATACTGTGAAAGCGTGGTAACTTGTCCAGGGTGTGCCATGATTCTCACTCAATGTCAGCTCAATATCCAGGCAATATTCAGCTTCCCTGACCCTGAACAAAATAAAAAAGATCTAGAGAATGGGTAGAAAGTTGGACACTTGCAGGATGGAGGTCTGAAGCTATTTGCATGTCTGTGCATTCAGATTTAGGCTTGCAAAGCTCCCTTCCACAGGTTAAAGAAATAGTTAAATATATGTGCCTACAAAGTAGTCAGCTGGTTAAAATATGTTCTAATATGAACTGGGAAACACTGAATACCTAACTTTGGCAGCTCATTAATAAAAACAGTATGTATATTGTTGACTTACTGGTAGTTACAGGGGCCCATAAGTTGGTTCAACCACACTGGGTTGAGTAAAAATTAATCATGATAAAGATTTCCTGGCAATACTGAATGTGTAGTAGTTCCTAAGAAACAGATTCCAGAGAGCAATTCCACCTACTCTGTGCCTTGGGCAATGTGTTTCTTTTGCAACATTCAGTGTTCATTATCACACAAACTCACCAAAGTGAGTTTGTCCAAAAATCTTGAGTTTGTCCAATCTTTTTTGAAGCCTTTTTCTCCAGTTAGCCTCACTGGTTAGTAGTTTTCTCACTCCCAAACCCTTGAGTTCCCCTCACATCGTATGTGTCGAAATGCTCTTACTTTCACTATTAAACATTGCTGTTCACAATCATTCAGGACTGTTTTCCAACCCCATTTCTGTTTTGGAAGACAATGGCCTAATCTTGAGGCAAGGAAGGTAAAGCAGGATTCAAACCACCAACTTTCCAATCATTGGTTGACCTGCTCTACCACCTGGGCCACTGCCGCCCCTAAGCACCAATAGGCCAACGTCAAGCACGCATTTGTTGAGGCTGCAATCTCAGGATTAACACCTAGCTTTCACCAGACCACAAGCTAGGTGAAATGTGATAAATCTTGATTAATCCATGACAATCTTGTGATTAATCTGATTAAAAATTCTAATTATTTGACAGCTCTAAACATATTAAATACAAAACATTTCTTATCTTTTCGATTATTTACTTTTCTTTGGTTATGTACTTTTCTGCAAAGCACCTTGAATTGTTCTGTACAGGAAATGTGCTCTATAAATAAACTTGCCTTGCCTCATCCAACTGTTGCAAAAACCATTAAATGTTAAATGTTGAGCAGAAAGTCACGATGAAGCTTTTTGAAACCGAAGATCAAAACTAGCTCTTTTTGAATAGTGAAGTGTTTTATTGTTAAACAGTAATTAAAGCTTATTCTTTTTTTACATGCAAGTTACTGTGTAGTAAATAAACGGTCAGAAATCAGACAAAACAGCTATGAATAACTTGCATGGTGCAATTGTCTTTCACATATTGGCACATCTTCTTGTAATAGATACTTATCTCCACATTTAAACAACTTTTGTGTTCATCTGACTGCCACAAAAGATTTATAAATGTTGAAACTATAAGCATATACACCTTATATGAAGAAAAATATAATCCAACTATTTATTCTGATGACTGGATTGCTGTAATTCTTTCAAGATGTTAAGTTGCATAAAACTTGTGTGTTCTCTGTACCAAATTCATTGATTGGGTCATGTGATGTTGGTGTTTGAACGCTTTAGATTGTTTGTTCTGTGCACATAAAAGATGATACGTTTGGATAATGTCAAATGTAGATTGTAATCAAGAAGCATTCTTGAAGATGTCGAGAGAGGAAAGAAGTTAAGCCTTGAACAATATGACATGTAATAAACATTTATTTATTTATTTACTTGATTATTTTAATCCAAGTCTTAAATTACGCTAAATCTTTAGTTTTTTTTTGTTGCTCTTTTGTAACTAAGATTACAGATGACTTAGACTGACCTTAAAGCATGACACTCAACCAGAAAAAGTAACTTCAAGCTCTGATTTCTTATTTACGAGGCTAGACGTGTTATTTGTGAACCATTTCTAGAAATTGTCAATTTCAGTTGAAAGACTGAAATTGAAGATGTACTATGTTTACATTTTTAGACTTGCCAGTACTTACTTACATCTACTAAGGCAGAAGTTGGTGATAAATTCGTTTGTTGAAAGAACAGTACTTGATTACATGACCATAAATATTCTAAATGTAAGATGAAAGGGGTTAATTGCGATGACAATACCTAAGTCTTGCTTATGCAGTTGCCATGGGAACCAGCACATAAGCTGTGTTGTTTTGCTCCTATTCAGGGATCACTTGGCATTTCATATGGTCATTACAAAAAAATCATAGACTGTCACTCATAGGTGTCAGTCTTTCCTTTGTTCATTTACATTAGAAATTTGTAATTCAATCAAAGAGAACAAAAAAACATATTTTTTAACTCACTAACTTCATTTTTCTTTTTACAGTACTCTTTAGTTTGAACGTAATCCATCCATCCATCCATGCATCCATCTATAAGTGCTTTATCTTGTTCAAGGCCACAGGAGTTGAAACCTATCTCAACATAACATAACCAGAATCTTAATTCTGAAAGCACTCAACATGTGCAAAGACCAAGAATAGATTTAACCTGACATTCTTTTGTTTATAATATTCTGTCTTTTTCCTGAAAATATGGCAAAAAATGGCAAAATCCATATCTGTTGTTTTCTCTGTACTGAAAGTAATCTGTCTAAAATCAAGTCAGTTAAACAGCAAATGAGGTCAGTTACTTGAAACCAGTATTCCCTATATTTTGAACCTTCTGGATCACCAGATCCAGAATATCAAAATGATCCAGGACAAACAATGTGGGATTATAACATTTACCTGTAACTAGAAGATAACCTGTTGCAGTGTTTTATAACGTTTAGGTTATTGCTGCAGTGAATGCATGTGTCCTCTACCGGAGATGCATCGATGCCAGAATGACCCAACCTGCCTTCATTATTGAGCTTTACATGTGTGATACAATAAATCAATATCAGCTAACATCCAGTGCTTTGTTTCCTTATTACTTTAGCATTATATGGTGCTTTTTTTTTTATTGTTTCTTCTCCGATAATTGACAACAAATATAAATACATTTTAAAAAATGTCAAATTAAGTTATAGGTTATCTGATAGGTGAATGCTGTACAGTGTTGCCAACTCTTCAGTAAGAAAAGTAGCTATTGGTTTTCCTAAAAGGCGCTTGAAGTCGTTAAATGACGTCGTAATCTAATTTGCATAATCAGCCGGGTTTATATTGTAATGGACGCTGCAGAGGAATAATGTCGTGGGAGAGACAAAAAGTGATAACAGACTTAGCTAGGCTATTTGTTATGAATTGGTTTGTATAAATCAATGTATGACAATCAGATTGGCTCAAACTGATTGTCTGTGAAGCGCCCTGAGATGACATTGTCGTGAATTGGCGCTATACAAAATAAAGCTGAATTGAACTGAATTGAATTAAATATGTTTAGAGCAGCAAAAAAACACTTTCTTCTGTCAATATTTTCTTTATTTAGTTTATATTAATTAGAGGCCTACAACATGTTACAATACTTTTAACTGCTTAAATGTTTTTGTCCTCACTCTTTATTAATAATCATTAATATCCAACAGTAAGCCAGGGCGGGATCAGCAAGCAGCAGCTTTGCTTGTTTCATTCTCAGACTGAGCATGAAGGACAGGTGAACATCTCCAGCTTTGACTGCTGCTCTGAGCTATATGTGAGGAGGACCGAGCCTTGTGAGCACTTATGGAAGAGGGAAGGGGAAGCGGCAGAACCCGCTGTTCACGGAGAAAAAGCAAACCATACATGCTTTCACGTCAGAAATCTCAAAAGTCTCCTGTAATTCCAGAAAAAGTTGTTCGATTTGACGCTAGTCACTTTTTTGAAAAAAAAAAGTTGCTAAATTGGCAACACTGATGCTGTAAACTAGTAAGTGACATTTTTCGGCAGGGGGTCAAAGTGACCCCCTACCGTGCTAACATCGTCTCAAAGTTGAGATATTTGTATTACAAGTGCCTCTGCATTGTATTTGGCACCATATCAGCATTAGCCAACCTTGGCCAACAGATGACACAGGAATTGATGTATTCTCTCCAACTAAAGCCATAAGAAAGGTAACTGTCATGAAACTGTGTACTATCAGTTAGTTGTGGTTTGCTCCTTGGGCTAAATCAAAGGTTTATCCACAACTTTAATACAGTTAGCCAAAAGTAGAAAAATAGTACTTACCCCCTATAATTCAAATACCACCATAAAGCTTGCGCAGTTCACAAAGCCTTATGATGTGAAGTCCCAGTTTAATAAACAAATTCTTGAACACGGTTGTGGCCAAGGCTATCCTGTTGAGCTGAGTTTACATTTTGTAAGCGTTTTCTGCTGGAGGGCAGCTACTGTGCTGTTACACTGCAAACACACCCTCCTTTCCTGAGTTTATTTAAAGGGTTTTAGAGTCTTATAAAAGTGTGGGGGTCATATTAGCAGGGCTATGAAGTGGAAGAACAAGCAAGGTTAATGAGCAAGAGGAGACAGAGCAGTGCTGACACTGAAAGACAAAAGCAAAGAGAAGTGAAAAAGGAATGCTTTTGTATTTTTGTAGAGTAAAGATGAATGGTGGAAAAACCAATCACTGATGCTTTGTTTATTAATGCAATTTTATGTATGCAGGCAAGTAGACAAATGGTTATACAAGGACTTCTTTTTCTGTGAGATGTGCTTCCCTAAATGGGATTACACAACCCATCTGAGTGTGGCCCTTGAGTGTCAAGCTACATCTTAACCACAACTGTCAAAACTGTATGGAGCTCATCTCCACTGAGGCAGAACTAAAATCTGGAAATAATCAGCTAGTGGGGAACATGAGAAATTCTCCAGAAAACACTTTAACGCCACTGGAGCCCACTGCTCTTCAAGATTGGATTCAGGTACCTAATCCCAGGCGGCAGCTGCCCACCCTCCCCCTTGCTTTTCTTTCATACAGTGGAACGCAGCAGCCATGGGGTGTCAACGGGGGCAGAGAGACTGCTGTGGCTGACACCTGCTGGGCGCTATAAATATAAAAAAAACTGGAGCTGCCATTGTTAGTTTGTACTGTAGTTCTCTCTCCCAGGCCACTTTCTCTTGTAGGCTGATGTCTACTTTAATGCAGGCTGAAGGCTTCTGCCATCACCAAACCATTAGATAAGCAAGGCATCCAAATGACTCAACTGATTCCACCCAGCAGCAAAGATCTTCAGCCTAGATCACAGAGAAAAGCTGTCACTGTAGCTGGTGTTCCACATCAAACCAGAGAACAGCTATTTCCTAAACTTAAGATTTCTGTTAAGTAATACATTTACAAAACGTATCCTTTTTTAAAAATCTGTATTTAAGTCACTGAGATCAAGAGATTAAAGATTCAACCATGATTAAAAGCATATTTATTTACATTTGTAATGTATTGAGATATTATACAAATTATTAAGGCAAGGCAAGTTTATTTTTATAGCACATTTCATGTACAAGACAATTGAAAGTGCTAAAATTAAAATGTTTTTTTTTTGTTTTTTTTTAGTAGAATATGGTTTTATAAACATGACAAAATATGCTACATAACAAATGTTCATTTGGACTGACCTTGGTTAAACTGGTTGTGACATTGCTATTGTAGAAAGTGAACTGCTCCATCTCCCTGTCCCTCTGCGTGTCATTTGAGTAATGTTAGAACCAGCATGATGTGAAGTTATGACAACATCTTTTTGTACAGACAGTCATTTCAGAATTGGTCCTGGCATTAAGTAAGTTAACAGCAATGATAGAGGTTAGGATAAAGACATAGCCAAAGGCTAATACCAGAGGTCTTCCTATTAAGGTTAAGAGCTGTGGATCTAAAAAGGTTACAGTACTTAAAGGTGCAATATGCAACCTTTGAAAATAACTAAATATTGCAATAGAACAGCATAATCTGTCCTTAACAAAGAAAACTAAAACTGAAACCCCACTTGAAGCCTTTCTTGCAACCCACACAGTAGGCTATATCTCTTTATGTTGAGAAAACAAAGGCAACAGCGACTTTTGTGATATTCTTGTCTATATGGAAGGACCATACATTGGGTGGTTTATCCAGTGCAAGGAATTTTGAAAGTTCTCAATAGGCAAAAAAATTTGCCTAGTAAGAGCACCATAAATGCTGGTTTATTTGTACTTAGAAACAAGTTAAAAATATTGCTTATTAAACCTTTAAACAGTAAAACTCCTGTTCATTTGCTTTAGGTTAACATGCCCATTGGTTTGGTTCAAGGACTATTGAACACAATCTGCCAAGTCTGGCTTTCCAATGCGTAACTCAGCAGCACTTTATCAGGACCCCTTAGCGTCACTTTTTTTTTTTTTTTTTTTTCTACATGCAGGGTAAATGTCACACTGTGGATGATCTTTTTACCCAACTGTAATCAAGTATTTTTTTTCCTGAAATCCATACCAGCTTCAGTGCTTCAACCAAACAACATGACAGTAAAACAGAATGCATTCACTCATCAAAACAGAAAGTCTTATTCCAACCCAAACCTTTTACGTCCTAGTGTGACTTTGACATTTGTTTATAGGGCAGTTTTTGCTCCCAGCTTCAAGTATTGCCTTGGCTAGTGCATCTAATGGCAAAGTTCTACCAGCTTTGGCAGATGTTCAGTATTTCACTCCCTGAAAATAAGAACTTGTTGGTCAATTACATTCTGGTGAGGCAGCTATCCATTTGGCTTGCATGTTGTATCTTAAGCAGGATGTACTTGGTTGATAACTTAATTCCCTGATTTAAAAATATAAATTGATCTCTTTTTAATTTAGAAATTGGCAAGCATGGTGGTACTTTACCACTAACAGTTCCAACAGTGTTAATTAAGGAAATAAACATCATCTTGTCTTATTTAACCCAGCAAGGCCTTGTTAAAAATACAATACAAGATTGCGGCTTTTGTGGTAATATTGTAATCAGTTATTTATTATTACAGTTAGGCCTACATTTATAGGACGTAATTAACTTTTTATTCTCTCAAACATTTTTTCGTCTACCTTTCGTCTCGTGTCATGCACGAGCTCACCATGGAGGCTGCAGTTCAGGTAAGACCCATAGATGGCAGTCGCTAGTTCAAAAACTAAGCAAGTACATAGAGCCCCAGTTCAAATTATTACAGTCATTTTTTTGTCCAAAATGTAGACTTTTTATGTGTTTTAGCTTTGTTTGGATTCCAGCAAAAACTAACTTAGCATGCAGCTCAATTATTACAGCCTTGATGTCATTTTGTGTATAACAGCTTTGGTATGAACAAGCGATGCATTTGATCCTTTTATCAACCTAACAAGCTGTATAACATAAGAGAAAAGAGTAAAGCCTCAGAAATCCCAAGATATTGGTCAGTGATTGAAAGACCTCATAACAAGTATTTTTGCTAAGAAGGCAATATGTTCTTTCCAAGAAAAAGAATTACTTTAATACATGTAGTCAATCTTTGCATCTGACCTGGTCAAATTGCTTTTAGTAATGCAGTTTGCTCAACACTGACTCATGGGGAAATTAAATGTAAATGTTGTTATATTCTTATGCTTCCTTTTATACTAAGTTGTTTGGTTTGGGCTTTTTTCCGTTTTCCCTATAGCTCTCAGATTTGGCTGTACCTTACACCAGCTCTTTACAGATGACTACTGGATTTCCAATTTGCAGCACTCTGACTGCTACAGGCAGTTGCAGTGCTTTGGCAGGACCGTCAAAGCCAAACTGCCTCTCCGCCGTCTGCAACTGTGACATCTTCATTCCTTGCTCTTGTCAGTTTGTTGAAGAAAAGGTGGATTAACGTCAGTTCCAGAAAGCTTCACAAAGCAAATAGCTTCAAACATGTGAGTGATTCTTGTTAAGATGGTCATCTGCAGCATCTGTCAGAGGGGGAGAAAAAACTGAGGACTAGAACATATTGGCTATATGCACAGCTTGGGTTATCAAACTAACCTGTTTAGAGGCAGCAGCTTAATCACATGTAAGCAACATCAGGCAACTGACACCTGATTGTGCACTGGGAAATGCAATGCTTGTGTGTGTGTTTTGTGTTGGACCCTCCCCCCATGGCCTTCTCTCCCCTTGATTTTCCCAGGGGACACCCTGCTGAGGAAACGACAGGGCTACTAAAATGTACAAAACCAGCTCTCTGCAGGCTTATGCTACATTTTTCTGCTTATAGAATAAATGCCTGAACTGAGAAAAAGCAAATGAAAAAAAAATCTATAACAACATTTTCTCCTCACAAAATTATACTTGAATACCCTGAGACACAATAGTGTTTCAGTTTTATCTAATAATTTTCAGAAAGAAATGGACTAAGTGGGATGCTTTTAAAAGATTTAAGACATGTATTCACTATATGCATCTACAGAAATAAGTGCTTAAAAGGTAAATGTATATAACGCAGTGATATAACCTAAGAAGACGTAACACAAACATGATGCAATCTAAAAATCAAAAGCAAGATTTTACCAATGCTTTCTTTACTATGGATGTAGGATCATCAGTGTTGGACAACCTGATTTCACATAAATACGTTAAATAACCACAAGGTCTCAACACTTATTTATGTTACTTACATGCCAGGACAACGGAAATCAGGGCAATGTTAAGCTTTGTCTTTATGACTGCAAACAACAAAATAAAGTTGCAAGTTAAGCTACATCTTTTAATGCAGAAAAAAAAGTATACATTTGTGGTAATTTCACAAAATCAGCTGAGGCCAGGATGCTTTCACAAATATTTTGTATGATTTCTTGTGAAAAATATTGCACTTATATTCATCCATATCGTACAAAATCTTTAGCCCATTACCGCAATGATAAATCAATGGAGGCACTTTGTCATGCTGTCAACGGGACTTCTCTGCTTCTGTAGCGACAACATATAAAGCAAAAAAAAAGTTTTAATATCTATCATAATTTCACACAATGAAAGTTTTGCTCTCTAATAACGTAATTTTTTATGGCTAATTATGTCATCCAAGCATTTTGAATGAAACCTGACCACTGACTCTTGGATAGATAAATTTTTGAGATTGAAAAGATCATTTTATTCTCCTATTATCAATTCACGGCTTACATTGGCAATGACAAGAAGTACGCTGAACAACCAAATAGGCACTCGCATTGAATGGGCTCCCAAACCAGTCGTTCGACGTTAATCAACATTATGAAATTAAATTAAATGAAATATACTTTATTTATTCCTCTTAGAGGGAAATTATTGAATCTATCAGTGGTTATCAACCCATTCGTATGGGTTCAGTTGGCCGTTATCATTTATCCATCTTGCTGATTACCAGCACTGATACAGGTAGAATCCCCATCCCGTCTGATGGGAATTCAGTCTGCCAGCAGACTTCAAATCCTCAGCATTACAGCACATTTTCAGGAAAAACTATATAATATTAAAGCCGCAAGCGGCGATGAAGGCCTTTGCACCTCGCCGCTCGGCCTATTGCACCACCATTTACCTGTGCATCCCCTCTGCCAGAGCCAGTGCACCTCAGTTAGTGTAAAAACCATAATAAGCCTATGGAGGCCACTCTGTAGCCTTCGTAGGCTGCACACTTCGTAGTGGAACACACATCATAATTTTTGCCCTTTCCTGCGCAAAGATTGCATCCTGGAAGCTTGCCCACATCACCCATAGCAAAAACCGTCCCTGTTCTGGACAAAACATAAGTTGTGCCTCTATTTTGTTGTTTTGGAACCAGAGAAGTCGCGCAGACGCCACCACAGGCCTCCATCATTTACTTAACATTGCCCTGATTTCTGTGGTGCCGGGACATAATTTTGAACAATTACATGGCAGGAACACGTAAATAAGTGGAGTGACCTCATGGTTTCTTCAAGTATTTCTGTGAT
>JBBBVU010000013.1:16558033-16570249 GCA_037177055.1 Atherinosoma microstoma
AGGTTTTCTGAAGTAGCTAGCCATCCCAACCCAGCTTCTCCAGGAAGCAGTAAATATACAGACATATAGAGCACTCCATTAACCATCTTATAGGAAATTTAAAGCCTACCAAATGCTTTGTGGCGTCTTTAAAATGAAGAGGCCAGTCTGTGGTTGGATGTAAAACAAAGCAGTAAATCCTAGAAATGAGACTAATTGTGTCACAGATATTATGTTCTAAAAAACAAATAGTTATGACATCGGCACAACCCTACAGGAAGGTACTGCATTGTTGAACTTCATGTAAAAGTCCCTTTTATGCCAAATGAGATCGAATGTGGGTGCGTATGTACCTCAAACAAGAAGGAAATGGTAATTTGAATGGATAAGCATGTTTTTATGGTCCTCACACCCACATAGTCATTGGCTGGTGTCTATACATCCTCTGCCAAAAGCTTGCAGTCCAAAAATGTCATGAAAACTGCAAAGTAGCATGAGACGTGAAATACAAACAGAGAATTTCTTGCTTGATCTATGCCACCACACCACTTGTGGGTTTTAATGCATTTTGAGATCAAATATTTCAATTTTAAAGACACTTCTGAAAGGGTCAGTCTGCACTGACTGGTAAAAAGTAGCAGTATAAAGTGATAGTAGTTTGTAAGATGCCAAACTTTCTGTTAACAAGACCAGATTAGCTTTGATTTACACCACTTTACACCAATCAAAATCTTCTTGAGTGGCACTGAATCAGGTGTAGCTGTGGTGCTTCTGATGACAAACATAATATGATAAAAATCTTTACACAAATCTTCAGATCAGATCTTCATTAAAACAAGCTATTTTCAGTGTGTAGGCTGATCAGGCAGCTTAGAGGTTGTTGTTAAGCATAGTCAAGGAGATTTTAAAAATGGTAACAGACTGCACAGGTGGAGAAGAGCACTGGTTGAAGGAAGCAGCTAGCTGGGAGGCATAAAAGCAATCCATGCCAAGAACAATAACTTTAAATGATGGTTATAAATAATGTTCAGATTCAACTGGATAATGGAATCTACTGCATAACTATTATGACCATGAGTGACAGAAAGGTGGTGTTGGAATCAAAATCTGAGCAATGTATCGATCAAAACAGAACAGACTCAGAATACATTAAATTACCTCCAACACATAAAGTAAGATTGCTTCTTTACTGATGTCCACTTTGATGTTTGCCAGGATATCATCAAAATTGTGGTTTTAGAAGAAGATAGTAGAGGATTTTTCTTTTGTCTTTGTAAAATTTCCAGTTTCCTTTGTATGCCTCTGTGCAATGTGGTTATCCAAATCCATTTTGGACCCAAGATACAGCTAACTACCTGTGGCCAGCATGCTTGGCATCACCACTTTATCAATTAGCAGCTCTCACATTGTTATTGTTATGGTTATTGTTTATTGTATGGACACCCCCGTGAAGCTGACATCTGATGTTTAAAACTGAACCTGGACTACTGACACATTTCAGGCCCTTCAGTGGCTGTCTTTGGTTTGGACTTTAATTTTTGTAATCCTGCATACCTTACAAATGCAAAAAATAAAAAAAAATAAAAAAATACATAACATGCTATTGGTCACTCATAGCAAGACAGAAAAAAGGGTTCTTTGCAGCTAGTTGCTGCCATTTATTCTTATTCTAAGAAAACATATTTCCCTGTGTTGACCTGTTGCTTTAGTCGCATCACAGAAATGCTATTCTAATTATACTTATGGTAAAATCAATTCTTCACATTAGGAGATTAAAAGACAATACATCCATGTCAGGGTTGACGTACTGAAAGGGAATAATGTAAAGCAAAAGAAATATAAGTCGTATTGCCATGGCCAGGATTTAAGAGTTGATTTAGACCACTGGAATAACATGTCTAGAAATGAACATAACAGAGAAATTTGTCCCTCGGACTATACAGAGCAGTGCGTATAAAGCAGTGGATGAGGAAATCGCTTGCAGATAGTAAGATCACATAGTCATTAGGTCCAGCCTACGGCAAAATGTTGCCAGGAAAGACAACTTAACTGTCGCTTATTAAGGCTGATTCTCTTTGAATTTGGCTCTCGCCAGAAAGAACATGCGCAGTGTCAGCTTGTAGCCTTCAGTCAGCGGAGCAGCTGTCCAGGGTTTGGAATTCCAACATGGCAGAGGCTGTGGCCAGTCTTCCCCTCACTAACTTGGAATGGTTTCAAATCGTGAGCAGCCACGCTTGACCGCAGCGAGCCATTCATCTCCGCTCTCACCGGATCGATGTTACAATAAACCGTGACGCTGCCCTGTCACCTACACAGGTAAGTCGCGTTCTGTCTATCAGTAATGCGAACAATTAAAAAAAGAGAAACGGAGCAGCTCTGCACGCACAAACGCTCGCAGAGAGACGATGTCGCGCATCGCAGGGCTGCAGCGCGGTCTTAGTCTGTCCGTGGCCAGTCATTCTGCGTTTTGGATCCCGAAGCAGAAATGACTTGTCACCGCTTTAGAGAAGAGTGTGTAACAGCGTTGGAGTTAGACGGACTTTGCGATTAATGTTTAACTCCCCCCGTAGTTTGAGGAGAAGGGTTCGCACGCGGCTGAATCCAGGCACCTAAATAGCTAACTTTCCTGCAACGAGAAGTTTTTTTGCATGTCAGCCTGAATAAAACTTGCCGCGATAACCGCAGGCGCGAGGTTAATAGATAGATGGGCTGTCATTGCGCTCTTAGTGGGACAACTGCTGGCAAGTAATCTATTTTAAAAGTAAAGGGAGGGGGGCATCACGCTGGTTGAGCCTCTTCCTCTAATGGGCGGCATGAAGAATGTGTGTTTTATGTCATCTACAGTCTCTCGCATGCTTCCTATTCTCTAGTTTCATCTCGCACAAGAAGTGACAGCATTCAGTCGTGCCTCCGTGGCTCCTGCGTCTCTGTTCAGGGCTCGTTTTTCTTTTCTAACTGACACGCATGGCCAGTTTAATTCCGTTTATTTTATTCTTTTACATGGCCAAAATAAATACCTGAGGAAAGAACAAGGGGAACGTTCGCTTTTTAAAGTTGTGAAATCCGATAGCTGAGGGAAAAAGTGGCTGTAATGAGAAGCAACCTTTGGAATTCCTCCTCGTGAAAATTCCGATTCTGCTGTTTTCCTTCTCCTCTTGTTTTTAGGCTTGAAGACATGATCACTAGCACCAGTATTTATGGTAGGCCTATGTTTAATTTGTAATTATCCTCAATGTTGTATTGTTATTTCGTATTTGTCATATTCGGGGAAAAAAGGCTGTCATTGCAGCATTTTTGTCGTTGTGTATGCATGATTCATCTTCTAAAGTTTGCTTGGTTTAGGTTCAGTAATATAAGGAATATAGCTCAGAGATATCAGGGCACGTTGTGTGATTAATTTCACACAAGTGACATTACCAGTTAAGTTCAAAGACCCTTAAGGAATTTACTCCAATTTTGATTTAGTTTGGTTTGTGTGGTTTCTGTAATTGGCATTCTTTGTGTGCAATTTATTTATTTTCTTTCTTATTGCACTGTTTTCTTGTTTTTGCATGCATGACTCTTACAATTTGACTGCTTAAATGGTTATTAACATGACATTTATAAACAATGCAAATTGACATTTAGAGATCAGATTTCATAATCAATACTAAATAATTTTTTGTAGTATGTATTTTTCTGTCACAATTGAGCCATAAAGGAAGTGTTTGTCTTAAAGGAATTTATGGGGCATTTTTTTCTAATAATGTTATGACATTACATGAGCACAGAATCTGTTTTCATTGTAAAATTACATTATCAGAGCTATATGTTTACTGGCAAAGTTTCACAATTATCAGCATGAATCAATTATATACTGCAATAAATTTAATAATAATGAATGTGAAAGATTACTAAAATGCTATTTAGCAATGCTGTCAATGCAACAATGATGTAATTTGTTATTATAACAATAATTGTATGGTATAAGTAGTCTGTAAATGTAGTCAAACACCATATGAATCAGAATCAGAGATGTACAATTACTTTTGTTTAGTTGTAGCTGTCTCACAAGTAACCCAAAATCAGATCTGCTCACAAATGAGTTCAAAGGGAATGTCAGAAAAAGTTGTTTTTCTTGTTCCAGTAGCAATTATTTGTGACAAGCCAGTAAATGGACACAAAGTCAGGAGAAGTAACAAGTTGTGTGCAGGCTCTCCTCTGCAAACACTTTGTCCTGAGTGAACCTTCTCCACCTCCGTGGAACAATTCACTTAATTGTGTTCACACATTTCATTTGCATGTTTTGCTTTGAGAGGAAATTAACATCATCAGCAGTGAGCTGAAGTATGTTTTCACTCCTCTTCAAAAATAACAGCATCCGTCACTCAGTGGAAAAAATGTACATTACCACCACATTCATTATATTTGAGTGTTTGGTTGTAATGTGGTTTTTGTAAAGTGGGTATTACATTTTTTCTCTTGGATTTGGACATTTTTCACTTTTCTACACCCCTCCATGCATGTATGCTGAGTATTTTTATATCAAAGAATTTTGTTTTGAGTTGCTCAGACATGGAAACTACAGTCATGGCAAATTGTTTGGTGAATTAAATTATATTTTGGTCTTAATCTTTAGCTTGGGCTCTAAATCTAAATACAGTATGCAATCTCTTCAAATGTACTATCTCATATTTGGAGGACAATAATTAATTAAAATAATTATTCATATGTCAAAAAAGAAACAAACAAAAAAGACCGGTGATGTCTACATTTCAGTGTTAACACGCGTGCACACCTATTATATAATTATGTTTTTTCAGAACGAGCAGAAGTGGGTTTATTATGATAAATTGAGGTACATTTGTGTTACAAAAACAGTCTTCTTGTATTTATCAAAGTATTCTTCTGTATCTTTGATGTCAAATAATTATTAAAAACTAAATGAGCACATATATAGAGAGAGAGTTCAACCTCTGGAAGAGTCCCATGTCTGAGCTCCTGCTGCGCGTTAAGTAATTCTTGCAGATCCTTTCTTAACCCGAGACACCTCGGGTGTGCATGGAAAGAGGCGGACAGCCCTGTGTATTCCTGATATGATAGCACCTATGATAACAATCTGAGCTGCTGCTTGACATAAATCTCTGAA
The DNA here is from genome assembly GCA_037177055.1 of Atherinosoma microstoma. NCBI lineage: Eukaryota > Metazoa > Chordata > Actinopteri > Atheriniformes > Atherinidae > Atherinosoma > Atherinosoma microstoma. The sequence goes on from JBBBVU010000013.1 coordinate 16,563,141, forward strand.
CAGAATTTGACAACAGATTCTGACCCCCCCCCCCACTTCCCGTTTTCATCACCCTCTTCACTGTATGATACACATGTTGTAAAGAGAGGTAGTAAATAATAACAAGGTGTTGTGTGGAGTAAACTACATAACTGCATCGACAGAGACTCAAATATAAAAATGTCCTTGTTATACTTAGATATTCTGACAAAAGCATTGCTGGTTGGTAGTGGGTCAAGCTTAAAATGTCTTTTCTTGCAGTGTTATTTGATCTGGCAAGTTAAAAGAAAATATTAAATAACAAAAGTTGAAATAAAGCTTTAAATATTTCATTGTGTTGCTACAGTGCTGCTTGATAAGCTCTCATTGTTTCTGTGTGCTGACCGCACCACAGCAAGTTTCCATAAATTCAGCGTTTGCATTTCCTGCCGTTAAGAATCTTACAGTATAATATACTACTCTGACTCTTTGTCAGGTCACTTATTTTCAATCGTGCCCAATTGTAGAAATAATCAGGCACGTGCGTCTTAAATAAAACTTTCCCTTAATGGTTTAATGCGCCCTTGTGAAGCAATTTAGCTTTTCTAAATGTTATACCTATAATCCAAAGTGTGTAGCACTAAGTGAGGCCTAAAACTAACAGTGTAATTTACAGCATTACTTTAGGGAATTGGCATACAATAGAAATGACACTTCCTATTTACACTAATGACAACAATTAAATCAAACTCCAAAATACATTGACTCTGTGCAAATGCCCCCTGGGATGTGTACAGATCTTTTGCAAATAGATTAAGTGTTCATCTTTGCAGATGGATCTATTTGACAGACTACAAGAAATCCCATCCAAACCTTTGACTATATTAAACCAGATCAGAGCAGGATTGTCATTCTGAAGCAGGTATGTTTAGCGGTGTCTTTGCTGTTTTTCACATAAAAAGCCAAGGAGTCCCCACCGGAGTCAGACTCAAGCAAAAGGGATGGAAAAACAACAGTCTTTTAACATGTTCCCCCTCCTTCCTCTCTCTCTTTGTCTCTGTCTCCGTTCATCTTTCCCCCCCTTGTATCCACATCTCTGTCGTTTCCCTCGTGGCAGCTTGCTATGTTATCTTTGCGCATTTCTCTCTACACTGACAATTCTCGCAGTGATTTAAGTTGGACTGCATTAGAAGGTGGAGGCAGCTGTCTGTTGCTATACTGAGGGACGTGTTTGCTCTACTGCAAAGATGAAGGACCATGAATCCTTGACATCCTCCCTTTTTCTTCCCTCCTCCTCCTACCATCTCATTTAGACACAGTGACTGTCTGGTCAGACTTGTTTTTTTTTTCTTCTTCTTCTTCTTTCTCTGAGTGACAGCATATGGCATTGACATTTTCTTAAATGCATGTGCCTACCATCGGCTGCTTGTAGTTACCCATCATATGTCTCCGTGTTACTGGCCTGTCATGTAATTTATTTCTTCTAATTCTTGTAAAATACTCAGGTTAATTTGTTTTTGAAGATTGTGCTGGACAAAACAGTGCAGACTACACCTTGAAAATATTTAATCTGTTTAACTGCAGCTTGCCTCAAATATATCTTTAGATTTCTTTCATTTGATAAGGCCTATATATATACATATATATTAATGAAAACCGTAGATACAGATTGGCATTCTTATTGTGTGTGCGTGTTGGTCTGCCTGTCTGTTTTTCTTTGTGCATGTTATATTTCCCAAATCATTTTGTGTGCAGTCTCTTTAAACTCAAATGTAAAAAAAAAAACAAAAAAAAACAAACTAATCCTTCACCTTTACGTCCTATAATGTCATTATGATCCAAACTATAAAACATAATGTGCTTATAGAGCTTAGGGTTCAGCGAATGACTGATTGTAGTAAGAACACTTTCATAAGGTTTGTCACGGGGCTGCTTTATTCAGGCCATTGCCAGGCATATTATTTACACAGAGTGCAACATTTGTTGCCTCAAACTCCTCGTTCTTCTCATTTCCAACACGTTGAAACAGGGGCTTTGTTTCATCTCGTTCACATGAGGTGTCTCTGCACTCATAAGAAGATGAGGCAGCTCGGAGCCTGTTGGGGATTGGCTAGAATAGACAATCCCCAGGTGTACTAAACTAGGTTTAGCACTAAGGCTTTTAATCTGGACTTGTAGGAGATTCATGTGCATTCATAGATTTGCCTCTGTAATTATCATACCCCCAGTGGCAGCCAGAGAGACATTTGCCGAAATCACTGATGTCCTCATTACACTGTTTACATTTTAATTAGACATGCAAAATTCTAGTTTTTTTTTTCTAACTGACCAAAACACTCTGAAACTTAGAAATCTTTATTTCTGCTTGAATATACTACATTTCAGCATGATGTGCATAATTGAAACAGTATACTAGAAAATATTCCACACTTTGTAATTTTCTTCATGCAGCCATTTTTGTATCCCTTTTATGTTTTCTAATCAAATGTATGTGGTTACCTTAGTACATTCTGGATGAGAGTGTACTACAAAAGCATGCTCTGAATGAAGGAGATGTCAACTGCACTACACAACAGGATGCTATTCATCTATGAGGAATGACAACTTCATGTCCTCAGGACTGAATCCACTTTCAAATCTTCAATTCATTTCTTTAACCAGATAATGAACTGTCACTGTCAAGCTTTAAGTACCCAACACTCAAAGAGTAGGATTAACAAAATCTACATTTTCATGACTTTTGAAAATAGCTGGCACTGTGTGTCTGAGTACTGTTGCTTCATCATTGAATAACCTTGGTGAAGAAAGGTGTTTGTTCCTGTCCTTCTTCCAAGGTGTTTTTTCTTTTTTTGTGGACATGCTGTTGGGGAGTTTCACATGGTAAGATAGCAGCCAGCCTCTCACAAGAGAATAAGAGAAAACTCAGTATTTTTTTTTTCCTGTATTGAAATGCCTCGTGTGCTCTCACACAAGCCAGTTTCTGATTAATCTGCTAATCGAGGCCACCGCTACAGAAACACTGAAGACTGCAAACAACTACATTGATGTTGAAGTAGCACTTCAGTCCACAACATTTGTCAACTTTTGATATAAATTATTCTAAACAGAAATTGGTTAAAATGTCTGCTCTTTAATACAGATAATTAAATTTGTCTTTATCTGTCATACCCTCTAATAATGATGACACTGGACTGGGTGGTGCTTATTTGATTGAATTTTAGACAGAAAATATCATTTTGAATACAATTTTCTTACATAAAAATAGTCCAGGACAACCTTTTTATCTGCAACTCTAGCAATGATGAAATAATAATTTTATGATTCATGTATTGAAATCCATGCCTGTATTAACTTTGATATTTATATTCTAGTGCATGCATTAATTTGCTTTGAATATAAAAGCTCATCTTTTGACTCCTTTTCCTCCTCCCATTTATCACAGCCTACCCTAATTATCTTAAATATCAATTAGAGACAATTAAGTAAAGCGATGATCAGATGAGATGTGAGCTATCAGGGCTTTTCTCAAAGTTCTCAGCGATTCATTCATCCTCTGTGGCGTTGGGCGGCTGACAGTTTGGCCCGTTGCCAGGTGCTAGCAGAGGGAGCTTTGAGTGCCAGGGACAAGAGAGGATGGGTTGAGGTTTGCCTGATGGTGTGGAGAGGAAAGGAGAAAATCAGGGGATGAGTTGAGGAGAGGGAAGAGGGGGGAAAGTGGGGTGTGTTTATGCTGTCATGGAGGTTTAAGGTGTCAGGCTGTGGCAAGGCAGCAGGTGTCTGCAGTGACATGATGACATGAACCCTACAGTTTGTGAAAAAGAAAGGGAGTACAACAGAACATCCAGGACAGAAAAAAAATCTTTTATTTTTGTGAAATTAGTACATCGACAAAAATTAAATTCACAAACTTAAGTTTTTGTTTTTTTGGTGTGTAAGTGAATAATTCCTGAAAATCTTGTGTGTCACGCGGCCTATTCAGCAGTCCCTCTTGGAGTCCACACGGTATTAGATTAATTTTAAAAAGGAAAAAGAACAGTAAAAAAAAAGAGTGTTCAAGAGTTCATTGTCATTGCTGAGCTTTATGAGGGCTGACACGCTTTTGTGTTCATTATCAGGAAATCACCTCAGGGAGTTTTGTTGACTTTGCATGGTCTAAAATAGCTGTTACAGTGGACTGCCCCACGCTCGCATGCTCACTTCCATTGTAGTTATCTTGGGAGGGAAGGTGGAAATACCAGTCGAAGGTTTTGCTGGGAAGAGCTAAACATAGTTTAAACTCCCACTTTCGCAGAAGAAATCAAGCCATTTGTCCTGTTGCATGTTGCATGTGCTCAATAAAAGCCTGCGTTCTGTTTGAGTCCAGTTTAATTATATCTACAGAGCCCAGAACCTTTTCATGCTGGTAGCTAGTTGTTACTGCCAGAGGTGTCGAAAGTATTCACATTCATTACCTAAGTTGAAGTATAGGTACAAGGGTTTAAAATGACTTTTGTATAAGTTGAAGTATTAACTCAAGCTTTTTACTCAAGTAAAAGTGTATAAGTACTGGTTTAAAGTATAAAAGTAAAAGTAATGTAAGAAAAAACTGCCATAAAGGATAAAAGCTTTGGCCGTGCCACATAAGCTTTTGTTCTAACATTAACATATTCAAATGTTAATATTGAAAAATGCGGGATGCTATAGGCTACCTGTTCTTGAGTCTCTGCCACGAACATATATGTTCTAGGCTACATATGTCTGCTAGGTCCTTGGTGGACGTGTGTCATGTGGTGGTGTGATGGATTGCGTCAGGGCCAGATCGGGACAAAAAGTCAGGCCGGGAGTCATACACTCACCCGGGCCACCCCAACTCATATACTGCACGCATATGCTCACACTTGTGCAAGTGTGCACATACAGATCAATCATCATGTAGAGTAGACCAACATTCACACAAAACTATCAGCCACCAGTCCAGTTAATTTCTCTCCCCTACCCTCACCAAAAGGCTCAATACAACAGTCACAACAGGACTCCTATATTAAGAGGGGTTCCACTTTTTCAGGCAGCAACCCACCTGTGGAGATATGTTTGGTTCAGCAGGACTGACCAAATATTTTATGCAGTAAAATAATCAATGTTTTTAAGAAAAGACAACCATAAACATGCACTCCTTATGGAGTTGTGATCAAAAACTTCAGACATCAACATTTAAGCAAAAAAATATTTTAAAAGCTGCATCACATCATTTGTAACAAGATGAACACACTGACAAACTGTTAAGTCAAAACATCCCCAGCAATTATAACATCATTACAACAAAAATAGGAGTTATGAGGCTTTTTTTTCAAAATGTAAGTAGTAGAAAGTACAGATAATTGCGTATAAAGACAGGGAAGTCCTGCTTAGGCTGCTGCCCCCACGACCTGGATAAGCGGTAGAAGATGGATGGATGGATGGATGGATAGATGGATGGAGGAAGTAAAAAGTCATCAGAAAAATAATTACTCAAGTGAAGTATAGATACCCAACATTTCTTCTTAAGTAAGGTAATGTAGTAACTGTACTTGACACCTCCGGTTGCTGCAGTGTGTCCAACTCATTCAGCACGCAGATCATTTCTTTTTCCCTCAGTGACATAAAAAACACAGCTTCATTGTTGCAGTTTTTCTCTAACGTTCCTCTTACTTAAAGGAAAATGTATTAATACTATATCATCCTTGGCATTATTAGGTCTGCACACAGTTTATAGCAGCATTTCCATAAATCCAGAACAATGGGAGATTCATTTAGTTGAAGCGTGATGTTTCCGCAGCCCAAACCCTGACTGCATCGCCTCTCCCACATCTTTAAATGGATCCCATGAGTCTTCAGTTCTGTTGTTTCCATTATTCATTTCAAAACTTCCATGTAGCACAGAGAGGCTAGAGGGGTGAAAAATCATTTTGTGTCTGAAAAAAAATTGATGTAAAGCAAAGTCACTGCTTTATGCAAAGTGTGCCATGCCTTGGGAGCATGTGAGCTGTTGTACTATCGGAAGAGTGAGCACTGCTTGGAAAAGGGATGGACTGTGCGTGTGTGGTGCATGTGTGTTCTGCTTGTGTGTCTGTGTGCTCCTGTCAGTCTGTCAGTTAGGCCTAATGTGGCTCCCTAGAGGTACCTGGGGGAGACCCATCTAGCACCCAGTCAGCCTCCGCTGGCGGCCAAGTGGTGACAACGGGTTCCCACAGAGAGCGGAAGTGTCATAGCATGTATGTAAACTAGTGACAGATGACTGGAGACATGTGGCCTGTAGACACCGGGCTTGAAAGTAAAGCAGTTTTGCATCTTTGGCTTCTTTTTCTTTCATCCCACTTGAGACATCAGAGAGTGGGCATCAGGCTCCATCAGCAGCACACAATACTGTGACAACAAGTCAAAGATGTGAATAAAAAAGGATGCAAATCATTTGGCACAAAAGACACATGCTCCGCGTAAAGGTTTCGTTTGTCTTTGAAAGGCTATAGCAAAGGAGTGAGGAGTTTGTAGTGCGCAGAGCTTCAGGCAGCTTTTCTAGGCCACAGGTCATGTGGGTCAGTGTTACACTCCCTGCAGCCTCACTTCAACCCTCAGTCTGGAAATAGAACATGCAACGTCACCCAGCCAGGAGGGAGGTAGATTCCAGACCTCAGTGGCCACAGGCTGCACATGTGGAATCTGCTTGTGTAGTTGACCCCAAGTGTTTGAAACTCAGAGTGCTCCCAGTAGGATATTGTTATTTCATGCATACCCAAATGAGCAGGGCTGTATGAATTGCCTTGTACAAAGTGGACTGGTGTACTTTCTGTTCACTACTGGTTGTTCACAATTTATCAAGGGAGCTCACACTAGCTAGAGGCAGGCTTATTTAGCAGTATTCACATAACCTGTAAGAAAGGCAAAAACCTTACAAATAAACAGAAAAGTAAATGTTTTTAAAGCATATTTCTGCCTCTAGACAATGTGCATACTTTGCTTTCATATGCATTTAGTGTAATTGATGATGATAGAAGCAAGAAAGCATTTCATCCACTTCTTACAGTCAGAGATCTGAAAGCATGTTTGTTATTGTTATTGTTATGTTACTTATATCGACATATAGTATTTTATGGAGGACCAGGAGAGTCATCGAGAAAGCAATACAGCATTTTCAG
>JBBBVU010000013.1:16570349-16585798 GCA_037177055.1 Atherinosoma microstoma
TGGAGCGGCTGTGATTGGTTCAACTTTGTTTTCACTGCTCAAGGCCCAGAAGGGTCACGGAAAGGGTAAACCATTTAGGAAACGCATTTGCGAAAAGGATTTTAAATGCAAGGGGGAAAAGAAAATGGAAATGGAAAAGGGAATTACTTTTTTTAAATATATGATATGGAAAGGTATTTCTAACCAAATTTATGAATTGTGTCATTTAATTCTGCTTTAAGAAAAATTATTTGAAAATGCATTTTCAAATCACAGGATTTAATAACGAATTAATGAATACAATATGTAATTCCTCTTTAATAATTACATTTCAAATGTGCAATTACAAGATGTTTTGGAAATTTGATTTCTTTTTATATGAATTGATTATTGAATTTGAAATTATATTTAGTAATCTATATTTTTATTTCACAATTAATTAATCATCCTGAAAATGCTGTATTGCTTTTCGATGACCCTCCTGGTCCTCCATAGTATTTAACTATTATCCTATAAAAAATGATAATCACAAAATAAATAAAAACTTACAAGTATCATTTAGACTGATTTCCATTGACAAGATATAAAATCACTATTCTTGGCTACATGCAGACACGATGTAGAAATGTGCAATTTTTGGATTTTCCTCTGACTCATATGAAGGGACCTATATTTTATGCTTCTCTCTGCGGATGTTTGAGTTTTCTTTCTTACAAAACCTAATGCATTTCGAGAAGAATTTGCCTGAGCATGATTACAATAACAGAAAGTATCTCTAGTCAGTGTCAGTATTTGATAATTAAGGTTTTTTTCTATTAGTGACTATTTGAGAGTCTCAGCTTTCTATCCAGGGAAGTAAAATCTATCAGCAGTGATGAGTTCATGCTCCAACGAATATATGCATGCCAAACTGTTTATTGTGAGCTCCAATAGTGCTATTGTGCTTTTCTCTAGTCCACATGGTACAAAGAGCCAATTCACATTTGAGCAATGGCTGACCCTTGCTTGTGTATATTGATGAGTGGGATTTGTGTCTTGATAGAATTGTGTCTAATTAATTAGCTTTTAATTGGTTGAACTCTGAACATGTAAATGCAGCACAATGCGGAACAATCATTGCTTTAAACTGCATAAAGAGCTCCACATAATGAAATTGGGAAAATGTTTGACGACTGTTTATTCTATGTGTGGTAATTTGTGCTTTGTAGTGTAAAATGCATGTCCTACCTGAAGAATGGAAGGATAACACCCAAAAGGTGTTTGTTGAACAAAGACAGTGGAGAAATATTTGAAATACCTACCTCTCGATTTCTGTTAATTATCTCATTTATTTTTCACAATTGCTTTGTGACAAAAGTTGACCTTTTTTCTTTCCTTCATTTCATAATCTATTAAGGAGTGCTCTGGAATAATATTCATTGCACGTTCCTCATTTGTGTCAAAGCACTGAACTCTCTGAAGGCAACTGGCTACAGTGGTTTACGATTGTTGTCACTGTATATGCTGTCGTCTCTCTTTCTTCTCTGTCATTTGCACAAATAATATCATTGTTACAGTGTTACCCTGTTACAGCATGCCTGTGAATACATTACGGCCATGTTTACCCGACAACGCTGCTACCAAATTTGCATTTTTTTCCTCTTTGCAGGATCGAAAAAAACTGCATTTATAAGACGGCAGAATTAATCCAATCGCCGTTGACACGACTTGGCAAATTGAGGGAATACAATGTAGTACGCATGCCAGGCCTTTAGGTGGCAGTGAAATCTTGCAACGATACACAATGTTTACTTTACACTAGTTCCTACTACATCCACATTAAACTGGAAGACAACATTTTCGCTGGCGACATACATGCTGAATGATAAGTAAGTTTTGTTTTAAGAGATCTAATAACTTGAAAAGATGTAGCAGCACAAGAAGTACACGGGGATCCGCCGTTGTTGCTTTGTTCCCGTGGCCTGCAGAGTACGCAGTGGGCAGTGACGTTGTCCTATTCAAGAGCTTCCACCTTGGCTTTACACGTCTCTGCGCCACCTTGCGGAGCAAGAAAATTCCACCCTGGAGACCACCCTCAAAACTTTGTGGAGTCACCCCCCCCGACACTGCGTCGCAACACAAACGTTGCGTCTTGCTCTCACAACATTGTCATGTAAACATGGCGTAAGTAACAGGTAAAACTAAGCATACATGATGACAACAACACTCAGATTTGCTGCTAAACAGTATTTCCTTTAACCTGTTCCCATGCCTGCTTTTTGTTGGGTTTCTTTTTGTTGTTGTTTTTTAATTTTGAAGATTATAGTTTATTAATCTGGGGAAGGACATGATTTAAGAAGAATCACTGCAATCACTTGGTTTTCAACTCTTTTTAACTGGTATTTTATAATTACTATTACACTAATTGTGTATAGTATGAACAATGTAAAGTTTGCACCATAGTCGTCAGAGACACCAGATACTTTGTTTAATACCTTTCAGAGTTCCAGGTACTCTGAAGCTGTTCTGATAGCAAGTGATGACCCAACAAAGAAGCTTTACTTTTTTTTTTTGTCTTGTCCTGTTTTTGTTTTTGTTTGTTTGTTTGTTTTTTAATTTATGCCTTGTCAGTTTTTGTGCTTGTGTTAATTTAGAAAATAATTGTATTATTATTCTAGTGAACTGTTTGGTGAAGTGGATTGTGAATTATATTATATTGAAAATAGAAGAAGAATATAAATTTGACTGAGCTACCAATCAGGTTACAGAAAGTAGCCATATTATACTATAACTGTATTTTCTTTTTTTTGTAACTGGGCAAAGGCTCACACATTTGTTAACAAAATTGATTTTTTTTTCTGTCTTATTGTAATTGCTACAAGCGAAACAGTTTCAGCAAAAAACTTTAATCAATTAAAACCAACAATAATGATTATAATGATAATAATAATAATGACATTTTATTAATGAATAAAAAATATTTTTTTTAGGGTTTAACTACAAATATAAGTGTGCCTTATAGCATGTGTGCCGTAAAGCAAGTGTGTGTTCTTTTAAAGTGAGAAACTCATATCAACAGGTACAGAACATACAAATAAAGTGTGACATTATTATTTTGTCACTTTATCACCATATGAAGAGAAATGTATGAACCTCTTATAAATTTTCCACACTTTTTCAAAGCATCATTTCTCTGTTAGAAATATTCGGTTGCATCTAAATCAAGACCAACCTTTAAAAAATGAATGCTGTAATTCAGGTTCATGGTTCTGTGCTGACTGTGCCAGCTTCGCTCTTTGAAGCCATTGTTTGCCAGTGGGCGAACCAATCTCCTCAACAGCTTTTTCCTTGTAAAAGTTCTCCTTTATGGCTTCACTTCTTCAGTTCAGTAACTTTATTACAGTATAGCTGAGAGATTTCTATTTCATATTGACCTAAGATTGCTTCAGTTGTCTCATTTCACCTTTTGTCTGGCCTGTGTTGGAGAAGTAACCTTCCTTGAGACTTGCAGTCGATACCGCAGAATGCTTCAGAACAGCGATTACAGGCAAACATCCTTTCACTGATCACTCGGGTATTTTCTGTTAGAGTTCAATTTAAACTTTTAATCAGTTTAATGTGAGGGAAAAAGTAAATAGAACAGCAGATGGCCTTGGCATTACAGTTTCCATGCAAAAATACTGAAAAAAAATCAATTACTGAATGCCATAAATGCAATTGCATTTATTTCTTTATAATAGTGTAAAATGGTTTTCGGCAAATTCAAAGTAGGTTTGCTTAAATATGGACTAAACTCAACCTTTTGTCATTCTGAGTAATGCTTTGACATTTAGCCCAATGCTTGTCTGATACTGGTATTATTATTATTATTATTATTAGTCTTTCTTTCTTTTTTTTTAACAGTTTTGTTTTTCTGCCTTACACATATTCTTATAGTTCTGGAAAACTTTAGTCAACTCTCGCTATTTTTGAAAATTGATACTTGAGAGTTAAAAACAAATATACCAACAAAAGGAAGCAAAAGCCACCGGACATTTGTTCTGACCTCCTGAGTTATAGTATTGTTTTTTTTTTTTTGTCCACATACATTTGCTTAGGAGACCATAGTTGAATTGCTTTTAGTACCATTAAGTCCTTTTTTTCCCTTTTTTCTTTCCATTGATTTAGCTCACTCCCTTTAGGATCAGAAAAGATTGCACTTTGGATAGCCATTTACAAAGAAATGCACATTCAGATTTATCTCCACAATGTCAGTTTTTTCTTTCTTTCTTTATTATACAATTACATTTTATGCCTGTTTTAACCAGGTTATCATGGTTGTTAAGTAAACGGTTGGATGTAATCTCAGTTGTTAATTGGACCAGTGAACAAAATAATTTGTTAATGTGGGCCAGTTGGTGTGTGAATCAGATGACTCAGTATGATGAATCCACTGCATTCCAGTTTAAGTCAAGATGTGCATGTTCAACCCATTCTAGGCTTCCATGGGGTAACTGAACTTTGGGTGATGAAGATGTTAGTGAGTAGCTTTTGGTCAATGAGGCCTCATGTAGCAGGGTCACAATCTGCTTCTCCTCTCACTTGTAGTGTGTAAGTGATCCCTTGAGAGGCAAAGTAGCCAAGTTCATAGAGGCTTGCAAAAAAAAAAAAAATCACTTCTTCTACAGTATATGTGCTCTAAGGTTAAACAAGTTTCACCCACTGCTGAAGTTTAACAACTGTGTTCTTTTAACTAACAAGCCATTTGAGTATTCATCAGTATTATAAACTGCAGAATACTATGAAGGCTGTCTCGTGTAATTGTCTTAGTTTTAACCAGTATTCAAGTTCTGCTGTTGTGTGCCGGGCTGTTATTTTAACGTGTGTGGATCCAGCTTTACTTATGGCAGTAATGGAAGTTGTTGCCTCAAGGGCCTGAAGAGTTGTGGTTTAATGAGCATCACTGAAACGAAAGCTCAACCTCACAATTTGCTGGACTACTGAGACAAGCCAATATAGTTTATCATGAACTTAGCCCAAAAGCCCATGGGACTTTAACATATCCAGAGTATGCAACAAATGCATCATACAATTTAATCTGCATTTTTAAACTGTGTTTGTATTCATAAATGTAAAACGTGTAGTGTAATTTGAGGGTTAAAATAACATTGTGTAAAAATGTTGTACAATCTGGTGAAAAGACAGAAATGATCTTGATAATATTCTAGTATTGAATTTTTTTTTTGTGGAACTTTCACAAAGTTCTTTTCTTATATTTATGCAGTAGGCTATTTAAAGCATTGGAACAATGAATGTGGGATATGCGCACTGTACACATGCTACTGTTGACATGTTCTATTGTAACTATCCCACTATATATTTCCTTTTATTTATTTTATCCTTCATCTGAATACCTATAAAAATTGCAATCGTAGTTTCTAGGATGGCAGCTCTGGGTTACCTCTTTTGAATAGTTTTGTTTAAGTGATTCAAAATCCTAAGTGGAAAAAAAGGAAAATGTTTTTTTTTGTGTGTTTGTGAGGATTTACAACTCACTTTATATTTTATACTTTAGTACTAGTAAACTGTTTTGTTCCAATACAAGCTCTTATAGCTACTGTTAAAATAATATGCTGCCTTTGTAGAGTATCACAGTTTTAGGAAGACTTAGATTAAATGCATATCTTTTGTAGCCACTTGTGTGTTTCATCTGCATTTTCTTACAAATTAAACATGTCTGATGAGGTTGCAGTTTATTCAGAGGTGAATTTCTGTGACATTTATCCTTGAGTAGTAATTGTGCAACAAGTTTTCTTGCCTGAAAAAAGCCCTAAAAAATTGAGGTTTTTTGTTGTAGCAGTCACGGCTGTCGGAGCATTTTAAGGAAATACAAAAAGGTGTTTTTTTTGCCCCAGTTTATTTTTTTTTAACTTCTTCTAGGTTAAAAAAGCTTTTGTAGGTTCAGTGTTTGGCTTAAGTTAAAGAACTTTCATTTTCAAGGCTGCAAAAATAAACATCCAGTTATCATCATAAAACACGATCTAAAAATTTGAAAAGAAAACAAACAATGATCTCCATTCATAAAGTCCAGTGTTCTGTTGACCTATCATCCTGCCAAAATCTCCCCCTTCTTGGATCTTGTGACTCCCCCCCACTGTGCCCTAGTTATAATTACAAGAGTTCCTTTTTTTATACCAAATGTATCCAAGTACTTCTGTTGAAGCACATTCTTTCATGGAAGTAAAAAGATTTCTTTAGACCACAGCTGTTTGCTTTTCCACCGTGGTGCACATTCTTCAGGTGCACTAATTACAAATCAGCAATGGCTCACCTTCCTATGAGGTTGTTCTCAATGTTTGATTATTGTCATTTGTTATTTATATTTGAAATACTGTGGATTAATTAACAAACAATGTTTTGTTTCTGTGTTTTGATGCTTTATTCTTTCATCATTTGTTTTCTGTCTTGCTCTTTACCTCAGCAACTTGTGAACTGTCATTAACTGTCTCCCCACACATTGAATCAAGCATGAATGTGTTATAATGCTGTATTTACAAAGAGTATCAACTAGTATTAGGAACTGGTGGGGATTACATATGAGATGAGTCAGACAGAAGACAGAAATTAGACAGGTGCCATTCAAACCCAATCAGAAATTGTCAGGGTTGCAAGACTTTAAAAAGTGCTTCTTCCTGAACAGATTCATTAAAGGGGTGGAAAATGACGCGTGTTAGTCGGTGAAATACTGTTTTGTTAGTATCTTTAGCTAACTGTTTAACTCCAATATTTGTGTGTTTGAGTGTCATGTTTACTCAAATCAATGCTGTAAGTTGTAAATCTTTAACAATAGCTAGGGGATTAGATTAGAATGACCTTTGACCTGGTCCACTGGTGGCTAAGTTGCAGTTTAGAAATTATTTAATGCCCATGTTTTTATGTTCTTTATTGTCGTTCTTGTTTGCATTACACCTACATTCATTGTGTCATTTCACCATATGAGTGGTCAAATCTGTCGTTCTAAAGCTATACTTATTTTTCTTTTAAGATTCACATAGTTTTTAGATGTTGAATGTGAGAGTACATCGTAAATGTGGGCTGTTAGTTGTGTTTTATTAGTGGTTATGGTGCAAGCAATGATAATTGATGATGTTGTACTCTACTTTCACTGCTATATCTGAACAGCGCATCCAGCAAGTGGGCCAACTTGGCACACTGCCGGGGCAGAAATGGTGCACACCCACTCTGTTGTTTTCTCTCTGGCATTGACGCTGAAGTCTTGCTTTGACTGACAGACCTGCAGCAAAATCATAGTCAACACGATTTTAACGGTAGAATCAGGCCATCCACCAGTTTATAGCACAGAATATTCAATCCAGGGCTCTGTGTGCTGACATAATTACAACAATAATGTTACATTTTGTGTTTAGTTTTGTAGTGGTTAATGTTTTCCCCTCCGCTCCCCCGTCCAGGACGATTTCCTGTTATCAAAATGCAGCTCCGTTCCACACGAGACAGCTACAGTAAAAAATGTAAAACTTCACTTAATTCCTCACAGAAAACCAGATACTAAACCATTAAACTTAAAATTCCCACTCACCCCTGCAAATATTTATAATAAAAGTTATACGTTTTGGATTGATGTGTTTCAGTATCCTGAAACACCAAAACATAAAATAGTAAACAGGTGCAGATTATACCTCACACAATGTGGCAATTATAATATTGTTTTTTTTTATTGTTTCTTTTTCTCTTTCTTCTAGATTTGTATGTTAATGTTTTGAGTGAATTAGATTTGGCTATTTCTTGTACTTATTTCAGTCTGGTGTGGATGGGTTTAGAATCATTGCAAGAACTTGAATAAAAGTGAAAACTATTCCTACTATTCACTCTGTGATGTAATTGTCTTAGCTTTTGTTTATATCAAAGTAAAGATGAACCGTTTAGGTTACTTTGAGTTTGTGATTTATCTGCTTACTGGCACACTGGCTCCTCATTATGCTGCAAACTTGGCAAGTTGATCATAAAAAACTAAGCATGGTATCCGCATTTTACCACACTTTCAAGATAAGCAGAACACTGTCTACTTTACACATCAATCACTTAATAAAAATAAAAGTGAATGTGGTCCTTGTTTCTGAAATTGGCAATTTGTTTATGTTCTGGCTTTGTGAATGTGAGACCTGTGGCTTAAACCTTAGTATAATTCAAATAAAGAAATGTATACCTATTCTGTTGACCAGAAATTATTTGATATGTTTATTATTTTCTACTTTAGAATTTATCTATTCATCTGAAATTGTGGATGGTTTAAAAATTATTATATTTTTCTTAGCTAATGATTGGCATCGCCTTGCGTGAAATCCGGTATGGGAAATGATTCCAACCAAATAGTTAAAGATAGTTCTACATCCATTGATAATGAGGTTTTTGATAGGCAGTGATTACATGTGTGAAGCGAGTAAGGGACATCAAAGCACAAAAAATCTTTCTAGTTGGTCATCAATGGGTTGGGATCTGAAGAAGCAGAATGAACTTGCTCTGCATTTTGCCTTTATTGATGCTCCCTCGTTGCAGTTGAAAGAAACTGTTGACTTTGTGATTATTTGTCAGATGTGTGCTGCCTTCCCCAGGTGCAGCCAACATTGACGGGGTGTACTATGCAGGTAACAACAGTAAGCTGTCCAACTGAACATATGGAAAATTAAATCATGGAAAAATGACGTAGAGTAAAGTATTTTTAACTTGTAGACTTTAAAAGGATGAACAATTCCTGATCCTCCAAATGTTACACATGTATGTGCACAGATGTAAACTGTGGCATAACGAATGACAACAACTTACTTCATTTAAAGATAAAATGTGTGTTTCCACGGTTGCACACTGACTTGACACAACTAATTTTGTCTGTGGATTTGCAATAAACCTTTCATTAAATCATACTGAATTTTTCTAATGTATAGATTTGAAATTTGAAATTGTCATGTGAACATATAATACAAATGTATTATGCCAAGCATAATTAATATAATTTTTTGTGAGGAAAAAGTTGGGACACAAAATCCTGGAGTTTGATTCAGATGCAGCACTCCAGCTAAAAATACCTGGAACACGGAGAATTTTTAAAGATCTTTTTTAATTCAAGTGACAGATACTTTCTTTGATTTGTTCTTTATGTAGATAAAGTTATCATGGTGTGATTCAAAGATTGATAAAAGATGGCAAATTTGCTTAATGCTAAATCTGGTGCAGCCATCTTATTATGTTTCTACAAATAATCAATTGTCCTTTGAATAAAACAAATGACAAATTACAATTTTCTTAGAGGCCATCAGAAATGCTTTTGTTATTCATAGTCTGGGAAAAGAATATTAAATCATCCTTCCACCCATCGATTTTCTTTTATCCCCACGTTATCGTGTTCAGGGTAACGGCATGTATATGTCTATGTACTTTAGGGCTGTCAAACTATTAAAACTTTGAATGTGATTATTCAAAGGATAGTAGTGGATAAATCCTGATTAATCACATTTCAAAATAAAAACACTAAGCTTGCAGTCTGCCCCCAGCTAGCTATTGTACCTGAAATCATAGCGTCAACAAATGCGTGCTTGCTGTTGAAATGGCAGCTAGAGGTGCTTTGGTAAAATACTAACTCTTTTCTGCTCTGTCTGGAAATGACAGCGTTTTTATTGATTGTTCCATTTTTGCTTTTTTTATTCTCAAACTTCCCGTCTAAAGGGCCGACAGGCTTTTCAGATTCTTCCATCCCATTTTGGTCTTAATCAGCTATTATGTAGATTCTGATTCTTCCTATTCTCCTGATTTTCCTCCTCCTCCTCCTCCTCCTGCTTCTTCTTCTTCTTCTTCTTCTTCTTCTTCTTCTTTTGATTCTTCTTCTTTTCCTCCTTCTCCTCCTCTTGGTATTTGGCATGTTATTTCCGATGCAACGGCTGATTGGCTGTAATATATATTAAGTGGGTCATCCTGCACATGCAATAATGTATAAAAATGTATGTATCAATTCCACAAATTAATCTGTTTGCATTAACGTGTTAATTTTGACTGTCCTGATCATGATCTTCACTCCAATTCTTAGCTATAAATGGTGCAGCCACAATTCTAATTAATCATTTGCACACAAGTAAATGAATATATATGCAAGTAAATATGACAATGAAAGCAACAGCAAAAAAAGAAACAGTTTTTCCATATGTGAAATTCAGTTAATTATCAGGGCACATAAACATCAGGAAGGTAAAATAAAATAATAATAATCATAATAAGGTTAAAAAGCGCCATGGGTTACAGGACAAAATCTGTAATAGTTGAACTTTTATTAAGACAGTCAAGAGGGAGACAAAATCGTTCAAATGAAGCTTTGTGTGTCAGCTGTTTTCTTAAATAGTCATGGAATCTTGAGCAGCATAGGAGCCAACTAGCATCTTGTGCTAGAAACTTATATGTGTCTCTAAATACTTGTTCAAGTATTTAGCAATCCATGAGCTGATTTGTGATACACACCAACAGTTATTTATGGCAACACAATTAAATCACAGTGTCATTAAAAACTGCATATACAAAACAAATATAGACAAATAACACCATTTAATACTTGGGAGTAACCTTCATTAAATTCAGTTTCATTTTATGTTAAATTCGGTTGCATTATTTACCGTACACATTCCACCGTAACAAGCTTATCAATGTAAATAAGCATGGGTGAAGAATTTGTTAAGTGTAGACATTCTCACCCACATTTTTCCTTGATGGAAAATAGTTTGTGTACAAAAAATGAGTAATGTATGGTTTTGTGTGCATGCATTATTTATGTATCTGGCCCCAGGACTTCTGAAAAAATGTGCTTTTTACTTTTTTTGGACACAGTAATAGGGGATATTTGGTGTAAACCAAAGACAGCATTTGAGTAAATAAATTTGTAAAATGTAATAGAGAGCAGCCGTTCAAGCTTTACCCCTAAGCAGGTTGAACAACGTATTGACAGAACAAGAGTTTCAATGTGTACAACACTAGACAATGTTGCACCTCTCAAAAAGAAGATAATTAGGGAAAAGAGGCAGGCTCCTTGGTTTAAATCACAGCTTTGAGTTTTAAAGCAGACATCAAGGCGATTAGAAAGGAAATGGCATTCATCTGATCTAGAGGAATTTCACTTAGTCTGGAAAGAAAGTTCAGTATAATATAAGAAAGCCCTTTGTAAGACTAGAATAGCTTGTTATTCATCATTGATAGAGGAGAACAAGAACTATCCCAGGTCTCTTTTCATCATTGTAGCCAGGCTAAGAGTTAAAGTGCTGTCGAGCCATGCATTATTTTTACTCTCAGCTGCAATGAGTTTGAGTTTCTTCATACACAAAATTGTTTCTGTCAGAGAGAAAATCCATTGAATATGCTTCCCACTTTTGATTATGTGAATGTGTGGATTTGTTTTTATTGCTTCACAATGAATTAGCTTGAATTGATGATGTCTGTACAATGCCCTGAGATGACTTTGTTGTGAATGGCACTATTCAAATAAAGCTGAATTGAATTGAATAAAAGCATCAGGGTGTAAATGTCAGGACTTGGGACTGCTTTTCTGCAACAGAGCATGGACAGTTCACAATCACAGAATCCACTTTCTTTCTTTCTTTTTTTTTTTAGAGTGCTTTAGAAAAATTTGAGACCATCTGTCCAAAGATTTAAGCTGAATCAGAGGTGGACCATACCACATGATAATAACCCGTAACATTCCCCTACATCGACTAAGTAATGGCTCAGTAGAAAAAACTGGAGAGCTCTGGAATGGCCCAGTCAAAGCCCCAGATCTTAATCCTATATTGAGATGTGTGGGGATTAAAGACAGGCTGTGAATGCAAGAAACCTCTCAAATATTACACAGCTGAAAGGATTGCTGGTCTATGCCAGACAGGTAGCCTATTACAGGAAGCATCATTATGAAGTAATTTTAGCCAAAGGAGGGAATAGCAGCTATTAGGCCATAAAGTATCCTACTTGTTTCCCTGTAGCAAATTTCTATCATGGAATGATTTTGTTTATTTGTTGTTGTTTTTTTTATTGGTGATGCAAATATATGACCTTTATCTGTAAACATGATTTGAAAGAAGATAAAGTATGGGTATGTTGATATTTCAGAATAAAGCATTATATCAGTTTGTCATTGATAAATTCAAAACTGAAAACAAACAATTTGGGTTAATTTTTTTGGAACAGGCAATCTCACTTTATCTTGAGAGGTTGCTATGAAAACAACAGGACACAAACAAATATATAGGTAAATTAAGCTCAAGCTTTTACGTACAATATTATTAACCACTTCATTCTTTTCAAAGTTCACTTCATTTAACAACTATACTGAGTCTTTTTTTATTTTATATTTTTTTTTAATATGTGAAAACAAATGTGGCGGGGCAATCATTACTACTCAATTCGGGTATGTAGTGTTTAAGTGTTGTTAAGGTTTTCATACTTTTACCATAAAGTAACAAGTCAGCCATTTGTTGTTCAAAAAAATAATTTACTGATGTATTGCATGTGGCCATCTGAATGTAGTGAAGTTGTACAATTTCTTCGATTTAATAAATTCAAAGGCATATTAGATATATGTTTGATTTTGATGCAAATTTTACAGCTAAATGTGTTCCAGATATTTAGTAAAGGTGCTTTGAAATACTAACTTTGTGTTCACTAAACTGAGGTAGTGGCCCTGTTTTTAATTGGATTCTCACTTCATCTCACTTCATCCACTATGATCATAAACATTGTTGTGGTTACATAAAAAGGTCTGGTCAGAAGGAGTTGTTTACTTAACTGGCAGGTTGACTGCAACAAACATACTATAACATTATGCTTCACCGCTATTTTCTGCGATTGATGCGGATATAATCCACTGGGATCAGTGGACTTTAAAAATGTGGAGATGTCTAGTAATTTGCTGCCATGGGTGGTCAGGATGTGAAATGTATGGGCAATAGCCTTGAAAAAGACAGTGACTGAGGAAGGCATATCTTTTCTAAATGAGGGGTTAAATGGCACCCTGCCATCTAAAGATTGGAATTACTGCCACATGGAGCTCTAAATTGAGTTTAAATAGTCTTAACTTGATATGTGAGATGAATGACTGCCTGTAGCCGTACCGATTACCATTTCACATTGTATTAGAATGTTTCGCCACACCCCTACTAAGACTATCTCCAGTGAATTTGAATATGAATATGAGCTTGTTTTTATTTATAAACATAATTACTGTCTGTCTGCAATATTTGCACGCTTGTCAAGTCGAGAGCTCTGTGTGTGCAGAATAAAAGCAAATACTCCCATAATTATGTTTACGTCCGGCACTGAAAATCCCAGGGTTGTAATGATCAGTAATTATAAATACTTTTCTGTATGTCTACTGCCTCAGCTGGGACTATTGTGTGGTGTGAAGTGCAGAGTTTGTGCAGCTTAATTATGACATTGTACATGGTTAAATGTACTAGTCTGCTTCAGCTACAGTTTTCAGTGTGTAATCATGCTCAAGTCTGACTTTAAAGAGCTCATTACAGTTAGTTTTCTAAAGAGTGGCTTATTAAACACAGTTACCTAATAAGCATCTTTGGTGATGCAAATTGGTAAAAATGTTAATGAGTCTGATTAGGCCACGTTTCAATTAAGACAGCTTTCACCTCCCCACCACACGCACACACACACACACACCCCTCTTTCTTAAGCCACCCATTTCCCCTCTCATAAGCAAAAGGAGGAAGGAAAGTCCAGCTCTTTATGCTGGGGAACCTCCTGGAAGGCATTTTGCCTCCACTTTCTCTCTCTTCCTCTCTCCGTCCCTCATACACACATACCGTACGCACATACTCAGAAAAAGGGAAAGAAAAACCATTCTGCCACCTCTGTGCTTCCTTTCAGCAGCACTGTAATGAATAGAGAATTGTGCAAGCGGTGGTCCAATTTACGCGCAAGGAAATTGGATGGACAGAGTGGAGGCCCACTCTTGTTTGCTTAAAAACGGCCTGGGCTGCCAGATTAATAGTTCCCAAAAAGGTCAGCATCTCTGTTTCATCGATGATGATCACTGAACCAGACATTAAACACCACTGCACAGAATGACACCACAGCATCGTCATATATCAAAAGGGCTCTCGACTAACTGCTTTACTTTTCATTGAGAAGTGTGAAAATGTACACACAATTTACAACATTACTTAATGGCAGCAATTATTCCAAATGTTTTGTTTGGTTTTATTTTTGCTGCTTGTTTTTTACAAATCTATATGTTGTGTGTTTTTTGTTTTTTTTGGGAAAAACGTATCTATAACAGGGCATATTCAGATCTTTTTTCTCAAAAACTCCCAAAATTTGCCAAATTGTTTGAGAAATGAATAAATAAATTTTGGAGAAAATCTTTCTCTAATAATCATCAAGAAATTTATCCTTGAGGATTATTTTGGGCCATGAATTGACAAATGGGAAACAGTCTAACAAAAGCCTTTTCTGTTGATGGCTCATCAGTGGAATTTGAGCTCATGTCCCGAGGCTATCTGAAAACATTCCACCAGCAGAATGCTATGTAATTATACCATTTCAAAGAAGGACAAAAGAACCTGTCAATGCTGCTTTTGAATTTCTATGTGGGTAGAATAAAGTGCAAATTTGACCGCAAAACCAGAATACCAAATTATTATGATAATGCAATATATGGATTGTGTCTGTATATTTATAGAGGTGGTTACTATGTTTGTAATTCTATGTTAATGTCTTCATGTATGTACTATTTTTGAGCAGACATATATACCGGGAATGAGAACCTTTTTACTAATTAGACTGTATAGAGACTGTTGGTGTCATTCGATACAGTATGGATATTAAAAAAGGATATATGGGATTTTTCCTTTTTTGTTTTTTACTCACACACATAAAGAAAAAATGTAATGTTAGCTTCACTGCAGTATACAATGCTAAAATTTTATGTAAAATATTAAATTCTCGACATTGTAGAAATGCAAGATGTTAGTATTTTTTAGTTTTAGCATTTGATTTAACTTTTTAGCAACTGAGAATACATTTTTTTCAACATAAATTCTGTTGGCATGTTAGCATCATTCTGTAATTTGTTCGCCTTGAATGATCTCCACTGATGCTCAGTGAGCTCAAGCACACTTTGCAAGTAATTCCTCCTTGATTGTCCAAAGTGTTACGTGGTTCAGAGAGGGTTTGCTATAACACCCTATAATAGGAATGTGGGCTCAATGTGGGCAATTTTGTTATTGACAAAATGGGCCTTGAGTGTTAAGGAACTCTACTGAATGATTTTTACAAGAGCCATTATCCTGCTACTCTCAGTGCAATGTCAGTAATGGCTGAGATTCTTGGCAGACAATGCAACGCTAGTTGTTATTTCCCCAATACTAGTATAAATTTTGGAATATTTTTCTACAGTTTGTAAAAAAGAAGAAACATTTATACCCAGCTATACTGATAAACTAATATGTAGTATG
>JBBBVU010000013.1:16589818-16602204 GCA_037177055.1 Atherinosoma microstoma
ATATGTACTGCTGATCTTGAGATTTTTTTGCTATCAAGTGCCTGAGATGGTGCTGGTTAAGTTTTACTCTTTTTATTTTTCATCACAATCTTCATTGGTGGTATATGTTAATATATTAAAAAATGGCTTTACAAAGTGGAAAAAAAATAAAACTTTTTTTTTCTTTTTTATTGGAAAAGTGTTTTTCAGCTATGTCTGTTTTGTGCTCTTTGTGAACCACTGTGGTTATTTTGAGCTGAATTAAATTTATTGGCATTATTTGTCATTGGGCTTCATTATCTTGCACAGGTTTTATGTTTGTCTAAGTCATGTAATAACAACACTGACACACTTGCTTTTTTTGTCAGTTTTTTTAGGCTGGAACAGTGAAATGAGTTTTTCTTAAAAAAAATACATTTGTTTGATGTATATCCTTTCCTTTGTAAATTCAAAGACAAAAAATATGATTTTAGAAGGTGACTTAAATTTAAACAATACATTATAATGTAATTCCTGTCAAAACATTGTAAGAGTAAGTAATTCCTAATGTAAAATTGACCATTTTTTTCTTTTGATGTTCACTTTTTGAAAACTCAGGAATGTGATGATGATATGTTTAGTACCTCATGGGCTTGCATTGATGCAGTACTTGCTACACAGGGATTTGGGTTGCATTTGAAATCGCATCATCAAAACACAAAAGGCTTTATTATACCTCAAAAAGCTCAAAATGAGAAGGTTTCCACAGTGAATGTATGAAGGTAATTGTGGTTCATTTGCAAGGCTTAAAATCAGTTTGTTTAGTATTCGTTACCTTTGAATTTGTTGAAAAATGGAAACTGGTATTATGATCAGAGATTTGCCTTTGAAAATAAAGGATCCATTGTGGAGATTGAATTGTAGCCTTGAGGAAATTTCCATTTAGTTCTTTTTTTTCCCCCTTATCTCTTTGTTATATTGGCTATAATGCGGGAAACCTTCATTTACATCAAAAACAAAAACCCCGTTGTTTTTGGCCACAGTTGTTCAGCTGACACAGTTGTGCTGAGCAAAAATTTGCAAGCTACAGACAAGCATCTTGGGTTTGAGGAAGACAGCTGCCCCTAGCTATTTCATTCTATCCTGCTACTGTTTTATCATTAATGAAACCTAAGGATTATGTATGGCCGAAGTTCTTTCCTACCTCAGTTTATTTGCTATCTCGGAAAAAGAAATTCACAAAGACTGCAAAATGTCTGCACCTACTCTGCTTGTTAGATGAGGAAACCTTCTGAGAGAACACCAAACAGTATTTTGTTCTACACAAAATCTATTAGCTTTACTTTTTTTGATAACCATTGGTTTTTATTTTGTTCATTTTTTACCACATAATACACTTAGAGTGGAATACCACCGAATATCACACACGTTGCCTTTACCTTAGGACAATTCGGTATTTATCAACTACTAATCTCCAGTACATCTTACAGCTCAATAGATCTCAGAATCTGCAATGACAAATGCTGTCTGCACATTCTATGTCCCAAAAATAATTACTTTATGTCAATACAAAGTTTACACAAGAATTGGTTGATCTTCCTACAGCAGACAATATCATTAAAATTCACAAATTGAGTGGCATTCCTTTTTAAGTCTTGAAGACTAATCTCATGTGGTTTGTTTTCAATGTACTACTGTTCTTTTATTGTCATTTCACATTTAAACTGTAACTATGATGTTATTTGCTGCCATTAATCAGGAAGTTTCCATGCAACATTTCCAACAACAGAAGAGCCAGTCTGACAGCTGAATTGGCAAGTACATGTACTGAATGTATTATGTCCTCAGAGCAGTAAGAAAAGCAAAGCACTTGCACATTGGAACATGCCACTGATGTAGATAGCACTGTAGGTGTGGGTGTTGCAGAACTCCAGAGGCATAAAAGGACTTTGAATTTTAAGGTCCATTTAAACAGTGTTTGTTAAATGTTTCACATATTTTACCTTTTTGTTTTGTTTTTGTTTTATTAAACTTAATGCATATTGACAACTGCCACCTGGTTTGGTATCCTTAATTTCTCCAGGTTCATATCAGTATGTTTTCCATGTCCAAAAACAGTAAAACAGCATACACATTGTTGCTAAGTAGGCTATTAGCCTTGTAAACGGGAAACTTGCTTATACTTTAACGTTATATGTGCTATCTCTTATGTGTATAGTTGAATACTTTGGTCAATAGATGATTACTGGATTTTCATGTAAACTGCACAAGTTATTGCAATTGGAAAAATGATCAGTCATTTTAAAAAAGCTTCTTATGAACACCCTTTTTGTCCTAAATTTAGAAGAAAAGAGATAGCAGGACCAAATTTAGATGTAAATTTATGTTTGTTTATAAGAGGAAATTGATCCTCTGAATCCAAATTATGATTATTACAGTTTTTACAATTGGGTCACTTTGTTTATTGAGTTGATATAATGGATTACCCAAATTAAATAAAGCACCATGCTAACACTTTTCCTTTTTCCTGTTCAAAAAAGAATTAAAAAAGCAAACAGGACAAACCTTTTCTTTCTTTTATTTCACTTTTCTATTAGGTAAAGTCTTGTGGTCAGATTCCAATGTTGCATCAATTGCATTAAAGAAAACATCCATTGAGGAGTTTTTGAAATATGAAGTCAGATGCAATTACAACTTTTGGTTTTGTTTCTTTTATTTTTTTTTGTTGTTTTTTTTAAGAAAAAACTTGTTTGAAATTTGGACAAAATGTTAAAAATGCTCAACATTCTTCTTGAAAACACTGCTTAAACATTGTCAATCTTTATTGCACTTTCAGCGGTTTCTGGACTCCTTTTTTTTCTTAAAACCAAAGTGAAATTTTTTATGGTAGACATGCTTTTTGAATAATTTTTTGGTGCCCTTGTCACAGTGTAAATTGTGATTATCAAAAATGGAGCATTTTTGACACTGTCGGTGGGCATTTTTAATCTTTTGTAATACAACATATTACATATTCAAAAAGAAATGTAACTTTACTGAAACCTTAGTCCCTCAGTTCTTCTCTATTGGAGTTCATGAACACTTTATCACCTTTGCCCGGCCTATGAAAAGACACAAAGTTAATTTGTTCACTTTTTTTTTTTTAAAACACACCGAGAGGGCACAAGTCACTTGCTACAGTGTTTAGTCACACAGGATATTTTTGTCCTCGAAAGGGTTTTAAAAACCCTACGTGGCACTGACAAGCACAGATTTCACAAGCTGAAGAGATCATGTGCAAAGGGGAAATCAAGCAATGTAAGTAATCTCCTAGATAACATAAGGTTTTGTTAAATATTTGCATTTTTTTCATCTGCCTTTCAGTCACATAAAAAGTTATATTTATACAATTTTACAACCTGCTCTCACTCCCAACGTGCCACATACTGGCACTTGTCTAAGAGCCTGCTGCATTGGTTTTGAACACAGACGTCCCCCTAAAAAAGTCCTCTTTGGACATACATGGTTACCCAAGCTGAGAGCACAAGAAGAAATTGCCATGGCAACATGGAAAGTGTTGGCATAGCCTTCTGATATAAAATGTATATTATTGTGCATTTTGAAGCCAAACAATTATTTTTTAACTTTTAACAAATAGATACACCAAAGTATGTCAAAGTAAGACAGTCTCTAGGTTAGACTCAAACACGAGTCCCGTGCTCTGAAGATGGATGTGTCCTTCCCTTTAACCCTCTTGTGTGCCCAATGTTACTTGTCGTTAAGCAAGCATTATAGAATGACATTTTCCTGTCACCATCACCTTTTGCACAACCAGTGTTTCACTGAGAAATAACTGGCAATACACAATTGTAGAGGAAGTCCCTGTGCATCAGGCTATGATGGTAAAAGTACCCTGAGTGTTGAAGAACTGATGCAAAGGGCTCTTGACCAAGCATCTGTATGTGATGTGATGGGAATGAAAATATGGATTGGATTTTAATTGTCATGACAACCAGAAAGTAGAAAGGGTTACAACAAAACAGTTAGACATTTATTCAGATAATAGTGTATATTTCACATATTGTAGGAATCATCATTAGAAATAGACATCCATTATTGTGGTGCGATGCAATGAAAGGACCTACAGTCACGAGCAACACTTGAGCAGAACCTTTGATAAGCACATGAAGTCTCATAGCGATACCGACTTACAGTGATATCTAGTCACTTAAATCACTTTTTTTCAGCATTTCTGTCATTCCATTTATTGTTGAAAACTGCTTAAAATGTTGAATCCATCTTAGTTTTATAGTCTGGCATCCTTTACAACCATTTCTACCTCATTGCTACATATTGTACTTGTAGTACTCATTTTGTTTAATTTTGAATGTCATGCATTTGTGGATTTAAAAAAGAAAACAGTTAAAAATATATTACAAAAAATTACACAAAAAAAATGAAGGAGAAAATAAGAAAATAAACACTTGTCCTTGAATCTGAGCAGTCTACCTCAAAAAGACTGTCTTTACAAGTTCAAGTCACAGAAGAAATAAAGCACCTTGACGGACAAGGATGAAGTTAAACTACACAGTTTATTTACAATATTCTGTTTTCATTGACCTGTTGTGGACTGTGTCTTCTGAGAGGTTTCCAATGCAAGTTCTTTTTAAAAAAAAAACACAAAACTGCTTTAATCCTTTGTGAACTGTTGTAGTGCCATGTTAACGTTTATGTATGTGCACTTGCAATTCTACATGCAAGTATGAGGGGTTAACGTTAATGTATGAACATTTTGAATTTTTACTTTTCATATACTTGTACAGAAAAAGAACTTGCACATAGATGTATGTATTGTACATTTGCTATTGATATACAGCCTACATACGAAAATGCACCACATACATGTTTATATGTGTGTATGTATTGCCATATTTACAGTACAGTCAGTTTAATTGTATTTCAATTTCAAGGTACATAAAAGTTATTGAAATTCTGAATAAAGATGTTTTCTTTTTTCCTGAACTCTGTTTTATGTCTTGCCTCATTTGGTTAAATTTTTGGTGGTGTGAGAAATTGGGCATTTTGTAGAGTCTTTGAAAGGCAATGTTAAATCAGTTAAAAGTTAGAATCGCTTTACTCCTTCACTTCAATGGCATTTAGTGTAAATACAGTGAAAGTAATTCAGTAAGCAAAAGTAGAATTTAAAGGTTTTTAATTAACCATTTACAGCAACCTGACACAAATATGATATCTAAACACAAGAGGTAGTAAAAACAATAAGAATTTACTGTTTTTTATTACTCTCCTCACATAAAGAATTCACAACTTATAAACCCATTTTTTTAATTAATAACTATGCTTAACAGTACATGTTTGTTATATCATTATACCTTTTATGATTATATATGAGTTGTAGGTGATATGTGTGTGGGATGTTTCTGTACAATTAACATAAATGAGGAGAGAGAGAGCATGCTATGTTAACAGTACTCTTTTTATCCTGAGACAGGCATTATTGTCTGTAGGTGGAGTTTAACACAAATGATAGCATATTTTTGTGGTCTGACTATTCTAAATATGCGAGAATAACACTGGCTTTAAAGAAAAAAGATATATCTTAGCACTTTTATTATCTTACTTTTTCCAGTTATTTGAATAAACACATAACCTTTCTGATGGAAATTGGAAATGAAAGGTGTTTTAATTCAATGTAGAAATTCTTAATAAAGATTTTATCTGTATATGATTCAAAACAGTAAAATGAAAAGTATTTTAACGGTAAAATTTATAATATACACACACATTACATATTTATATATAAAAACTACATATTACATTAAATACACACTTTCCCATTAGATTTAATGGGAAATGGGAAAGTGTGTCCAAAATTTTGACTGGTACTGTAAATAAAAGCCAAAAAATACTGTGGTTTCATTTGGTGGATGGAACAGATGTACCCTGAGGAAATTTTACCTGAAAATATATACTGTACATACAAGAAGATTTAAACTATTCAGTCAAAGCTGCTCTTGGTGCTCAAGAAAGGATAAACTTATAAAAGCATTGGTAAAATTACACTTATATTTTATGCCAGCAAATCCCTGTAGGTGAATAGAATAATGTTTTTACCTATCAAATATCCCAATGAAATCTTGAGCACTGAAAAAAGTAAAGAATGAAAAGGAAACATGTGTTTGAATATGAGTATAAAGTATAACCTGTTCAAATATGCCCTGATTTTCATCACTTTCCAACTGACAGAATGATATGAAATAATTAATTGATTTCTATGTTTTCTTTTGACTAAAAAAAAATCTTGAAAACTGAAAAAACTGTGGCTTTGCTTATAGTTTCTCACCTTTATGGCTCATCCAAGACAAGTTTGTTTGGTTACATTTTTTCTCCGCACAATACATAAAAAAAAGCTGATATCTGATAAATCTGATCAAGAATGTTCTGTCGATTTAGCTAACTAAATGGGATCTAATGGGGATTTTAACAGAAATTGTTAATGATCATGTTTTAATTGTGGCTAATCCAAAGAACTACTGGTTAAATTCAGTCTGTGCAAGGAGGTAAGTGTGTACATAATTCATACATGACATAAAATTTATACAAACTTTATTTAAACTGAGTCATTTTATCACCACCTCTCCATATTGTTTATTTAGCAAGTGTTCCTTTTGCAGTGTTAAGCATTGCGAATGTTTGGTGATGGCTGATAAATGTAAATTAAAATATCTCACGTCACATGTATGCATATGCACTATTTTTTTACACATCTCTTGGGTTTGTGTCTCAGCAGAACATTCATGTTTAGTCTTGCGTCTGCAGTTCTTGCAGCAAAAATCTTTATTTTTTGCAATGCATTTTTAAACGAGTCATTTGACAAGGAGGGGAACAACATGAAACAAAATCAGAACTGATAAGACAAAAAAAAAAAAAGTTGAGTCCAACAAATTACATTGAAGTTATTACTGGCTATTTTGTAAATATCAAAGATCCACTTGTCCCAGCGTTCCGTGCTTCATTTGCATTCTGATGAAACTGGAGTGGATGTGTGTGAACTCGGAGGTTATCTGTGGAGCTGCAGCGCTGAGCAGCCGAATCAGACAGCTTCACAACCGCATGGCTCAAGAGGATGAGCCACAGACCTCTCTCAAATCACTTCCTTCATAACAATTAAAATATGCAAAGTGATAATTTTCCTTAAGTAGCCTTAAATGTGCAATCTATTTAAATGTGAGGAAAATTGCCTAAAGCTTGCAGTGTGCATACGAGTGGTAGGTAGGGTGGGGGATAAATTATGCAAATAACAGAAAGGACTCTTGAAAGCCTAATTTTTCTGTAATAAGCATACTGTTTCATTTAATTTTTTGCCTCTTATTAAAAGTGACAGTTCTTTTGCTTTGTCTGATGGCTATATCTGACACAAGCCCATGAAACTGACTGCTAGACTAATGGTAAAGCATTTTGGTAGCTTTTAGATGATGGTTACATTCACAAAGTAATTATGCACCAGAGAGTCCAGAAATAAGGTTTAATTACACAGTAATCGCTTCTGATGGACACTAGGAAGTGTGAGCACTGCCAGACTGCAATCCATCAATGACAAACCTCTGGCCAGTTTTAATTCCTCCTCATTTGCATCATAACCTCGGCACCAAGTTGCACAAATGCTGTTAAACGTTAATAGGACCTGTCTCTCCACTCAAAATGAACGCTTAAGCCATTTCAATTCTCCCTTTCCTTCTATCTCTTTCTTTCACTTCCCCCCTCTCTCACCCTTTTCCCTTCATAATGTGCACACACACACTATCTCTCACAGTCCATATCTCCACTCTCTCGCCTCAATTCTCACATTCTCATGAGTCCTCACATAAATAGACCCTCTTCAGAAAGGAAGCTGAGCACAGGAGACAGTGCACGGTCACTGCTGTGCTAATTGGGAGCAACATGTAAAGTTTTATCTCTTGAGTGCTAACAAACCATACAGACAAGTATAAATTTGTGCCTTATGTGTCTGCATAAGTGTCTACGCGTTTGTAAGTACAATTGAGAGAGGATGTGTGTTTGTCTTGCAGCTGCAGAGCACAAAGGTTTGTTCACACTATGTGGGGGAAGGCCCTCAAGTTATCCCAGTCCTAAGAGACTGGGCAAAATTATGTTTTTATTAATTGAAAACTGTTATTGGTGTGACAGACCCATCTCTCTTCCTCTGCAGAGTTTTACGAGGTTGATTAGAGCCAGGATGTCTCATTATCAGCCTGCCTCGTTTGAACATCATGAGGCTACTCCTTATTATGCCTGGGACATCCCAGCATACAACCGTTTATTTCAAATATAGAAGACAGCTTGCCAAAGGTACACATTACACCCAATGGGCCACTTGTGCATGCATAGTGAGCTGTTTGTACTTATTGAGGTAACATGGAAAACAGCACATTTTGTACTTCAATGATCCCATTGCATCATCCAACACACCATATACTCTTAGATTATTATGATGTGACCTTGTTAATCCCCAGGCATTCAAAGCAATTCCGCCTTGATATGAAAAAATAATGAGGTCCATGGAAAAGGGAAAAAAAAATTGCAAGTTAAACTGTGATCTGCAAATATAATTAGTGTGTATATCCTCAGCACATTTACTTTTAAAGCTATACAAACTGTCACTTCTAATTATCAAAACTTATATTAGTTGACTTCTGAAAAAAAACTGTGTTGGGGGTTTAAAATAAAGCAGATTTAAATCAACAGAGTAGAATAGTAAAAGTAATAGCATTGTAAAAACACATTTAGTTATAATGTTCTCCACCAAAATGTGACACTATTACCTATTACACAGTAAGCTATAGGTTTGTGAGACTCATGCAGGGTTTTGAAAGCCAGTATTTAACACGAACTACAATCTATTCTAACAAAACCTAACAGTGTGAAAACGAAAGGAAAAAAGACAAAAGAAAGAAAAAGTTCTACTGGATTTAAATGGTATCATAATCACTGCGTTTAACCATTTAACATCTTGTTCTACTGTTTGGTCAAGCTAATTTTTCAGTGACTATAAAAGTTTGAAGAAGTAAACCAGCCAGCCATTTTGTGGAACATGCCCAAGCAACTCATAATGTTTATGTTGTTGCCTGTCCAGGAGAAGAGCAGCTAGCTCTGAGTCAAATGGTGGCCCCTTTAGCTATTGTTGTGTTCTCCACTTTGGAGATAAAAGGCCAATGTTAATCTGGGTTATGTCTCTTTCATTATAGCAACTTCTTCACCAACGACCATTGTTTCTTTAGAGGTAATATTTGATCAGGTGAACGTTTTCTTCTGCTCTCCGACATTTCCCTTCGAAAATATGCGCCGCCATTGGTCATTGGCTGTTGGATTTTATAGGGATGGAGGGCTGAGGGCTCCAAGAAGGAGGAGGAGGTGGTGATTCACATGAACATACAGGAACATGCGGTCGGACTGGCTGGTAAACACAAAGCTGGAGATCAACACAGAGAGACGGTGTGTGACGTCATGATATACTACTCCAGATGAAATTACACCTATAGTTCTTCACATATCCATTTTTTAATTCCTTCTAGAAATGAAATTTGATATGTTCCTCACTGGTTCAGTTTACAGCTGTTTCTGGCTTGAACAAGAACAGATGTGGACAGTATATGTGTACAGACTATAGCTGAAATATCCACCTGTCACTTTAACACAACACATGACATTAGCTAATATTTTATCTATGATAGTAGGCGGACCCCCTGTATATCCAAGGTTGGAATAACCAATAACTTGTATGTTTGGGCAGATGAGAGATACAACAGTACAGTAACAAACCATTATTACAAACCAGATCATTATTACAAGTTGTACCAGGGTTATTATTAAAGCTCAGTAAAAAGGGCTGTGGAGATTCTCAACTAGTGCTCATCACATTATGTTCAGATAAAAGTTTACAGATTGTAACACATCAGCCGTGTCTCCTCTATCACTCATTTATTAAACACTGAGCTAGCATGATGTCACTGCTGCTGCTGCTGATTTGAAAATATACGAAATTTTCCAACCCTTGCCCTCCTCCTCCTCAAATGTCTTCCCCTTTTCATCTTTTTACAATCAGACCAATCAGCCACACCGATGTACTGCACCGTGATTTTTTTCTGGGGTGTTTTTTGACAAGCAATCCTGTCAGGCCACTTTCGGGGCCAGGTCACCGGGCTGGCTACATCTGATTGATGGTAGGGAGTCAAACGTAGCTAGTTATGTTTGACGGAGCCACTAGCTATGTTTGATTTGTGAAACGGTCATGCAGAAGTATTTCCAACAAAACAAAACAAATGGTTCGTGCATTAACACATGACCAAAAATAAAAGTAGATGTCATGTTTCTTCTTCATAAATATACCTGAGTATAAGTAAAAAGTATGCTCTATTAAAATTACTCTTAAAAGTATAATGTATATAAAAATTGACTTGAGTAAATGTAATGGAGTAAATGTAACGCATTACTACCCACCTCTGCTCCCAATTGATTAAGTTTTTATACCTGCCTGACTAGTAAGGGATGTGACAGGGGTTTGAGGCTATCTCAGCTAGAGCATAGTCCCTAGACAGGTTATCAGCCACAGGGCCAACACAGAGACAATCGAGACAAACGTCAATTGATTACTGTCCACCACAAATTATTTGATGTCAACATTTTCCTGCTCATCTCTTACAAAGAAAAAGAAAGCAAGAGTGTGAGATTGACCTTAACTGTAGCAGTCAACATTTTCAGTTTCAGTGGTCTGATATTGGCAATAAAGTGAGGAAAAATACACTGTTTATGACAGAGTGTGTTATGGTTGCAGCAATGACAGACATATCCATCTTTTTAACTATTTCCTTATCTTGATAACAAGCATACCTAGTGCAAAGGTGTGATCAAGTTTCTTTTCTTAAAAGTCCATATTGCTACAATACTGTCACTTATACAAGAAATGCTTTGACTGGTCAGTTGGGAGATTGGTGGACCTCTTTACACTGTCTTAACCCCTGACTGGAAACAAGAAAATCTAATGGGAAGAAAAGACAGAAGAGTGCATGTCCAAGTCACATATTCCATTTTATTGTAAGTCATTTCAGTAATTTAAAATATTTATTGCAATTGCACCCTTTCTTTACTTAACAGTATATATTGTTAAAATACTGTCACTTGTACAAGGAGGTTTTGACTGGTCAGTTTGGGAGACTGGTTGATCTCTTTAGTCTGTCTTAACCCCTGACTGGAAACAAGAGAACCTAATGGGGAGCAAAGACAGAAGAGTACATGTCCAATAGTCACATATCCCCCTGTCAAGGCAATCATGGGAAACACAGAACGTCACTCTCTCAATTTCATCCTTTCCACTGTGCAAGTTGCCCTCTATAACGTCATTATCTCCAGCAGATCTTCAGGGTCCTTTGACAGGGCCATGTTATCCAGGCACTGGGGAAATGCAAATTGATTTCATATCGGCCATGGCATTTTTAAAGCCTCCACACGTTACACGGACTGTCATTTCAGGCAAAGATATGAAAATCAGAGGGAAATGTCAAACTGTGGATTGGCTGTATAATATAAAATGCGTTGTTTACTCTGATCACTAGATCATGAAACAAGATACTTCTTAATGCCACATTGTCAGTTTACAATTCAAGAGGTCTCGATTATGCTTTTGATCTGTACAAGAGTAGAAGGGGTTCTCATATCAGAATAACAAAGACTAACAGAAATACACATAATTAATGTAATGCGAGAGCAACAATCAAGAAAACAGATGTCTGATATGACAAACATTTTTAAAAGGGAACTGATAGGACTATGACCATGTTATAGACAAAATATTTAAACATATGTCAGACAGCTTCGCGCATGAAGAGTCACTTATTGTGATGAACCAACAATAAATTAACAATAAATCCATCTGACTGACTTTGGGTTTTTAACTCATTGTTTTGGGTTTTTATTGCCAATAAATTCCTTTTTTAGCTTTCAATGGTGGGTGGTAGGGGTTCTTTCATGCTGAGAGAGGCATTTCCTAACATATGGCAGGGTCCAGTTTAAAGTTATTCTGACTGATTACCTTTATGCCATGATGAAACATTTTTGCTCTGATAGATGTGATCTTTTCATAAGGGCAATTCCCCTATACATTCTCACAATGTTTTATTCTCCCTTACAACACGTCACCCAATGACGCTTGGTCAGGACCCCATTATATCACATTTCACAGAAAAGAATTTAGCTTCAGTTTTCATCTTAAAGTATATAAGCATCATGCTGCATGGACAAGCACAAAAATCAAATAAGTTTGTTGCTCTTTCCTTTGATATAGACTCAAAGTAGGCCACTTAAGTTAAAATTCAAGTGTGTAGGGAGAATTCTTCAGTGTTTAGTGTGGAACCACATGAGGATAGATTATATTTATA
>JBBBVU010000013.1:16602304-16623339 GCA_037177055.1 Atherinosoma microstoma
TACATAATATATAATATATAATATAATATAATATATACATAATATATATATATTTGGGATAGAACTCAATAAAAAAAATGTATCTTATTAATTAGAGGCTTTGTAAATACTTAATCTAAATCAACCACATTTTAATCACATAAAAATAATTGCCTCAAAAAGCTTTTTTTTTTATATATAAAGGGATTTTAGTGGACAACTGAATCAAATAATAGACACAGACATTAATGCTGTAAACTCACGCTCTAGTAATGTCTGAAAAAATACATTTAATTGCATTTCAATTCAAAACAGTTAAGAAAAAGAAAAAAATACCCCTGGCTAAAACTGAACAGACCCAAAGTTAAAGTACCACTTTAAGTACTTTTACTAACGGCTACGGCTGTTCTCTAATTAAGAGTGTACAACATGTTACCGCACTTTTAACTTTTTTAATGTTTTTCATTGACATATTGATAGTCATAAATATCTGACAGTAAGCCAGGGCAAGATCTGCAGCAGCAGCTTTGAGTCTGGTCAGCAGAGGTGGTGGACATCTCCTGCTCTGACGGCTGGAAGCTGGAACTGATGCTGCGCAAGGGTGCCACTGTTTCCTTCTGGATGGGGGAGGAGCCTATGTCAGCAGCCGCTTATTGAGCAGAGTAAATGTTACCTAGTTTCACGTCAGTCTCCAAAAGTCTTCAATAAAACCAAAAAAGTCCCTAGATTTGTCGCCAGTTGCTCGAGGGGTCTGAAAACTCGCTAAATATAGCGCCAAAGTCGCTAAGTTGGCAACACTGCAGGTGTGTCTCATTTCGGAGACTGCACACTATGAAGTGCGGATTCGTCGGCTGCATACGTCACAGCAGCGCACCAAGTACTGTCCCAATTCAAAAGGAATTCCGAAGGAACCTCCGAATCCACCTTCAAAACCCACACTTTGTTTAG
Organism: Atherinosoma microstoma; assembly: GCA_037177055.1. Lineage (NCBI taxonomy): Eukaryota > Metazoa > Chordata > Actinopteri > Atheriniformes > Atherinidae > Atherinosoma > Atherinosoma microstoma. The sequence continues at coordinate 16,603,232 of JBBBVU010000013.1, forward strand.
CTTGAAACGAAGGCTACTTATCCTTCGCAGCCTCTTTTCTCCCATAATTCATTCAGAACAATATGACAGAAAGAGCCACGGCTCTGATGACAGGCAGCAAAGTGCCGAGGAGTACGTTTTTAAGTTTAAGTATTTCTTTTACTGTAGAGATGTGACAGAATATAAAAAAGAAACTTAAAGTTTTTTAATCTGTGACATTAAAGTCATGTAATATTTATTTTTTGTGGATTTGTAAGTGATTAATGAAGTGAAGCATGTTTTAAAATGAGACTTAGCGGCCATTTCCGGCTCCATTTAGTTTTTTCAAATGCAGTTATCTGAAGGAATTAGTGGAAGAATGAGAACACCTTCATATCTGCAATTGATGAGCAACAGTGGACTGGAGCTAGGTAAGCTGTCTCATTTCACTACCGAATAAATGGCTTCAAAGTGCGCAGCCTACAGAAACTGAGCTCTGACATGTGCGTCTGTGAAATCGGCATGCCAGAAATTGTGCACTGAAAAATGTTCTGTGTTGTTGGAATGCAGACTGCGATTAAATGCGTAATTTTTTTTTAATGTGTTAATTTGTTTTGTAATTAATGAATCGTAATTGACGTGTCAAAGTCCCACCCCTAATATAAATATATATATATATTATATATGTGTTAAAAAAATTTACGCATTTAATCTTAGTCTGCATTCCAGCAACACAGAACATTTGTCATTGCACAATTTCTGGCACACCGATTTAACAAACAGTAAAATCAGTGCTCGGCTAATGCAAGTGTTGCCAATTTAACGATTTTGGATCTATTTTTAGCGAGTTTTCAGACCCCTCGGGCGATTGTCGAACAAATCTAGAGACTTTTTTTGCTGTTATCGGAGACTGGCGTGAAAAAACTTAATGTTTACTTTTCTTTGTTGAGGCCTGACATAAGCCCCTCCCCCCATTGAGGAGGACTCAACAGCTTCGGTCCCAGCCTTCAGAGTAGATGTCCACCTCTGCTTCAGGACCAGACTCAAAGCTGCTGCTGGCATCCCGCCCTGGCTTACTGTCAGATAGTGTAACATGTTGTAGACTCTTAATTAGAGAACAGCTAGAGCTGTTAAGCACTTTAACTTTAGGTCTGTTCAGTTTTGGCCTGGGATATTTTTTTCTATTTCTTTTTCTACTGTTTTGAATTGAAATGCAATTAAATGCATTTTTCCAGACATTACTAGAGAGTGAGTTTACATTATCAATGTCTGTGTCTATAATTTGATTCAGTTGTCCACAAATATCCCTTTAAATGCAAAAAAGTTAACCGAGATTAATTAATTACATAGCCTCTAATTAATTAGATTAGATTTTTTAATCGAGTCCTACCCCTATATATACTGCATATATATGTATATACATATACACACAAAGATAGGTATATACTTAGATTTAGTATAAAATTATAGTTTCTACTGATATTTGGAGTTAATCTTCTTTCCTACAGTTTACAATGATTCACCACCATGTTTCATTAGAAGCCCGGAAACGATGAACCATTGGAGAAACACTGGCTCTACAGCAGAATATATTTTTCATTCTCACAGTAGTTTTGCTTAAAAGCTTAAAATGGGGATGTAGGGTGGGATTGCAACATACGAAACCTAATTTTGGGGGTTAAAATAAACCTTTGTCATAATTAGACTCATGTTAGAAAACACACTTCTTCAACAAGCTTCTTCATCTAATTTATTGGATTGAAACAGCTATGAGTTCTATGACAGTGACATTAGCGTTTCCTTTATGGAACCAGCACTGCAGGTTCGAGTCCAATCAGAATTTTTTTCTGAAAATAGTCTGCCATTTGCATCAGTCACAACTTGCTGTTATATAATAAAATTGCTTGCCTTCACCCACAGTGTAAGTTAATGTACTGTTGTAACAAACCAGTGATGCCATCTAACATGTCTGCATGATACAGGTAATGGTTGGCTGAGATGTCCCCAACCTGTCAGCCAGGTCTGTCTGGATGGTGCTGGTTGCCAGAAAACCCAGTATTGTTGAGGGACTGTAATGCCCAAAGGCCCAAAGCATCGCAGAAGTCCGAAAGCACAGCTCGCGGCAGTCGGAAACCATTGAGCCATCAATGTCAGCCATTAAGTCTTGCTGGTTTCTGAAAATCCGCCAATTTCGTAGTCTTCCATGCAACATGTCCTCCAGCTGTGCCAGACAAGCCATTGTGCGTCTTTGCGCATTGGGGTGCCTTTTTTTATGCCACCATCTCTCAATTTTCTGGAAAGCTACATGTGGGGAAATACCCTGATTGTAGTCTAACTGACAAGTACTTCGGCACAGCGACCATGTCGTTTTAATTGTGATTTTTATCAATGTAGAACTTAATTTGTCTGGCACAGTAAGGCAGTCTACTTACTGCGTTTATAATAACATGTTAGTTATGTTTCACAATGACAGAACATATTTTAGTGGTTGAGGTTCTTATTAACAACACAGATCTCTGTTGTAAATCCTGGTTTTCTTTTGTGAGTGTGTAAGTAGATGCACTCCCAAAAGAATCAATATCAAATATGCCTCTTTATTTGTGTTTGCAAATAACTTTATTAAGCTAAATAACATGTGATTTGAAAGACAATATCTAATTCTGTACAAATATCTCACATTTAACATAATTTCTTTGTTTTTATTCTTCTGCCATTGGTGTCGTAGTTTCCCGTTACTCCAGATTTGCACTTAAGACAGGGTCAGAGTTGGCATTGAGTATAGGGACATTCTCCCGCCAGGTTTGTTTTTTATAAATGCCAAAAGTTGACAATAATTAGAGTACGCCAGTTTTTGTACACGTGACAGCTCCATAAATGAGGCCCCAGATCTCAGATCAATTTCACACCTATGGAAGATGTCAGAAAGTGGAACTCAACTAATAAAACGTATTTTTCTTTTTGTTGCCACTCTATAATTATGAACATAGATAAACATTCTATTTACTAAAAAACTTCTATAAGTTATACCCTAAGCAAAGAATAGCTAACTTCTCTTTATTGTCATTTCTTTTTATTCATGTTGTGTTTAATACATACAATTACTGTCTGGTGAAACGACTGTATATAGACTGAGAGAGAGATAAGGCATAGCAGTAGAAAGCAGATGGCTAAAGATCAAGGTCAAAAGCAATTGAGAAGTTTGTCAAAATTTGATGACATAAGCAATCTGTAAGGTGTTATTGCACCCAAGCTTGAGGTGTAGAGAAACATATTGAAATTACAAAAAACACTGCAGCTGCCAGCACACTGCCAGGAATGATTGCCCCGAGTGTTTTTTCTTGCTTTGCTTTTCTCTTTCTGTCCCTTAACCCCCCTCCTTCACACGCATGGCTGCCTGCCAGATGTGAAGAGAGGCATATCTGGATTTAATGATATTACAAATGCCTTTCTTTATTCTCAATAATAGCTCTTGTTTGATTGGTGTAGGACTGTTAGGGGCTTATCTTGATACAAATGGAGTTGTCTGTCATCCAGCATTGAGTCATCAATTTTAGCTGGTGATGAGGCTTGTTTGCCATACCTAATCATCTGTCTCGTTGGCAAGCCTCTGAGGCTGATCAGATAGCACTTGTAAATACTCCAGGGCAACAACCATCACAACAGAAGCTTTCAGGGAAAATTGAGTGGGCCTCATTATAGCTTGCATGTGTGGCAATGTCCGAGGTTTTTTGTATATAAAGCAAAGCCTGGAATAAATCATACAGTACACCCACATTTCTATTGATTAAAGCAGTTCCCATGCCTGCATCTGGTGATATTTCCACAGAATAAAGAGCAGCTTTATATTTTGTCCTGTCAAAATGTTAGGTCATTCTATCAAGGCCAGCCAGTCCTATACAATACCACAGAAAGTCCTCTGTTGGAAAACAGTGAAAGACAGAGGGTGAATGCTTGTATTTCCTGCAATAGGAATCAGTTTGGAACTCAGTGTCATTTCATTTTGTTCACCAGACTATTATAGCTTCGATGTGAGCAAATACCACAGGTTTGCCATAATTTAGATCTGATAGATTCTTTACAAAAAGCGGATAAGCTGACAAAATACTCAGTTTGGAAAAGCATTGTTTGGGTTCATTAAATAGGTAAGTTCCCTTGTTTTAGATCTATAAGCAATGAATTAACATTATTCAGTGTACAACATTATGTGAACATAATTAGTGTAAGAGTTAATTGATATAGTTTTTCCTTTGGGCAGTCATAAGTGAAGTCTGGTATGTGAAAACATAATATAACTATATGAAAGTGAGTCACAAAGTTATCATTATGGGAAAATGTGTAATTGCTGGAAAAAGACTGCTATAACACTTCACATTAAATATATGAAAAAAAAATGTAATGATCTATTGAATATCTATTTACTGGTCATAGATATTTATTGGACTTAAATTCAAGTGCCTGTGCTTTAATTTAGTTATTGTACACCTGCAGTCACATTCTGTGTTGAATCACAACTATAACGTCATTCATAGTTACACTTATTCCACATGTTCAAAGACAGTCTCCCCTCTTAAAACACTGTCTCATATTTTGCTGCATTCTACACAATCACCCTGATGAGAACTTAAAAGACTTTTGTTAATGTGAGACTGTGAGAAGGCCTGTAGCCTGTAGACCCTGCTTTCATTCATCTCACTAACATCAGGGAGCTCAAGCTTGGCGTCACTCAAAGCTTTTTTTCCTTTGATATTCCCCAGGCAGACCCACAAATTAAGCTCACTTCTGTTTGACCAAAGATGAGACCAGCCCTAAAGTAAGGCAGCTTTCCCTCCCTTTTTTTCACAAGAGTTTGCAATCTATCCCTCAGAACTCCACAGACCTATAAATCTCTTGAAAATCTCTCTATTCACTGTCAGCCTGCTATAAAGAAGCATATAGAAAATTGTTTCAGTTCTCATTGCATTCTGACTGCAAAGGACAAGCACAGTTTGGTTGTGAATGTTGAGTGCAGGTGCAAGTATGAGTTGTATTTCTAATGGATGTCTTCTTTGCTTTTACACAAACTGACAGTAAATATATTTCAGTGAACACTAGCCTACTGAAAGTGACTACATTTGAACAGCAAATTTCTTTGCCTTTAACATAGAGGCCAGTTGGCTTGTGTATGGTATTGAATATGTGACATTGTGATCCATAAATGTAAATAGCCTACCACCTAATTTGTAATGATAATACTCTGGATGAAGCTTGATTTCCAAGGGGGGAAGAAACAAACATTTTATGTAAGGTGGTGGGTAGAATTTATTGATTGTGGATCATGCAACTTGCAAATAAATATCCATTTTAGAATATAATTTTGAAATTAAAAAGCACAAATATATTTTCTCATGGGTTTGTGTGTCGACCAGCTAAACATCCCAACTTGGAGAACATTTCATGACAAGCAGTCACTCTTAATAAGATTCTTCTCCAGAAAGATTCACAGGGAAAGATTATCTGAATCTATTCTGAGCACATTCAAAGGCAAGGGACCATGCACTCCCCTTGCGAGTTCATTATCATTCTCAGGTTATCCCTGGCCCAGTGAATCTGGAACGCAAATGAATTAGTGAGAATTAAGAAGTCTCTGTGGTCTGAAACCTCTCCAAATCTCCTCCAAGATGAAAGTTACATAGCTATTGCTTATGCACTGTCGCTCTCCTAACCTGAGCCCCCACAGTGGTCCTATATACAGACCCACCCTGAGACACCTCCATATGCCCCCCTTCTAACAAAAAATGGAAATGATACAGTCAGTTAATGTTGCCTAACATCTCCTGACCGCAGGTTTTGTCATGAGGGAGTAGTCGAGCAGGGCAGCAAGACTGAGGGTGCCATCGCTAGCGATTAATTACAGCACTGTGGTGCTGGCACTTCGGCATAGTTGATCCCTCTGCAGGTAGCGCTTCCTCTCATCTCCTCTCTGTAGCCTTCAAAGGGCTCTTTGCTGCCTGCAAGACTGAACCTAGGCCAGGTAAGAAATATGCCATGGTTCCACTGTGCACTTCACATATTTCAATGGGACTTGAGTTGTAGATTGTGTCAGTATTACTCCCCCTTTGTGCAGCAAGTTAGCATGGGCAGTTCATGGCCATGACAAAGGAAAACAAACAAAAAACCCTACAGTTTTGTAAAAATGAAAAGATAATGATAATTTCAGACGTGCATTATAAGTGATTAAATATTCTGTTCATTTTAATTCACGCTAGATTTCTGGATGTGCTTTGTGCCCACTTTCTCTGACAAAATAGATGAAATATAGTAATGGTCTGTCTGAGCTCAGTATTTTTCCCTCCTTCCCCACCCTTCAGACCAGGCCTTTGTAACAGACTGCAGAGGCTGCTTCTCTCCCTCAGCTCATTCAGCATCACACCCTGCCCTTGTGCTGGACATCAAATGACCAGTTCACCCCCTGAGGAGCTCTCAAGTTTCTTCATTTCAGCAGCCGCCTGGCTCTCCCCTGGTCAGCAGCCGGCCACGCAGGGAGAGGGGACATCTGCCTGTCTGAGGATAAGGGACAGGCTGGCTCACTATCCGTCTGTCAGTCCCTCAAACTGGACCTCGCACGTCACCGCTCCACTCCCTTCTTATTATTCTGAAGAGAATGCTGGAATCTGATATGAGCTGTTTTTTGTGCCATATTGGTCAGGAAGACCAGGCAGCAAGGGCTAATGCACTGTGATTTGAAAAGAAAATATCAGTGTGTGGCACACATTCCTCACAAAAAGCTATAAGAGGACTGCAACAGGAAAATTACACATTAAATCCATGTGAAAATGTATTAAAACAAGCAATAATTCATCTGTAAAAAGACACAAGAATTAAAATTTGTTGAGTAGTTATATACAACAGATTATCTTTTCTATGCTGATGTACACAAGGTCCATAAATGATTATTCCATAATGGTTATCTCTACCTGATTACATGCAGTTTTCTCCATCAGACAAAAGTATGTTGATCAATACATATTATGCAAAAAAATCTATTTCACCATAGGTGAGGGGTAATGTCTGAACTCACTGGATAAAGATACATTTGGCCTTCATGTCTATAAGCTGAAAAGTAATTTGTTTCCTCTCTAATTTATTTGTTCTTTTTCTCTGCTGATTAAGATCTTGGTTTTTAGTGCATATAAATATGTGGCTAAAGGAAGTGAGGAGTTTTAATCATGTACAAATATTCAAAGCTGGTAACATTAGTTTGTATTTAAATGGATTATATGGAAACAGCTGCACCTTTAGGTATTTGTTTTTCAAATTGGAGAAGTTGAATCTCCAAATTTATTCTCAGCTTTTAATTTTTTTTTTTACTGTGTGGCTATCACACAACCAAAACAGAATAATGGCGTGTAGAATCTGACACCCTGGTGCCCAGAGAGAAGCATTGTACTGTAAATGATCCTGCATGTTTGACTGCTGGCCTGGAGCCACATCTATGAGCAGAGGAGGACCGAGCGCCGAAGAGCCTCCTGGACTGAGCCGGAGGTGAAGGAGAGAGTATCACACTCTCCTTGTCAGCTGCAAGGGTAATTACTGCTGGCTGAAATTACTCAACATTTGTTTATTAGCTCCCCAGAGCACACTGTAAATAGATTGTCTGTTATAGTCCGATCACATTAAAACCCTGTGCTGTGTGAACCCACCTCCCCCTGCCGCCGCCTCCTGTTTGCTGAGAGCCAGCCTGCTGCTCACTTATTGAACAGCTAGAACCAAGGAGCCATGTTAAATGTGATTGTTTTCCATTAGCTACATCCTGTCTAATACCTCACTTGTGCGTTGCAATTACTGAATTCTGCCATGCAACATAACCTTCATTAGCTGACTGTAGAGTCCTGCAGCTCCAGTAGCCCCTTACCATAATTCATTTTTTTTTCTTTTTCTTTTTTTTTTATTCATGAGTGGGGAGTATTTTAATTCAATATTGATTTCGACATAGACAGTTTGTGTCTGTGCTTTGTGTACTGCATGGTTGCTGTGCTTTAAGTGTATGCAGTGATTGAAAAAAAGAAAAGAAAAGAAATCAGCAGGCCGTGTCTTTCCATGTGTTCATTGTGCTGGTTGGTTCCTGTCAAAGATGACATTCTGAAACATTTGACCCACTAAAAATGAATTCTTGACCAGAGCCCAGTGACAGTGGCAAGCAATCCACTCCTTGAAAATGTAAGGAGATAAAAAGGAAAAAAAGCAAAGGCATGCAATTGGCCTGTCAAAAGAACAGGGGAGTGAAGAGAGGTGGGGAAAAGAGAGAAATTGAGTATATTAATGTGAATGAAAAATGTGAATGAAATTCAAATTCACAGCTGTCTCCGCAAAAATCCTTTCTCACTGTTTGAAATGTTACACCAAATAACTCATCTCCAGGCAGCAATGGAACATTTTAGTGATAATAGCCCAAATGTTGTTCCACAGACAGCAACATTTGTAGCAGAGATATTTAGCTGTAAAATGAACTAAAACAGCATGCTTTGTTCACTTGTGACAGGGAGAGCATGGCTCCCTGGAAACCAGTGTAATAAAGCGTTATCTTTCCCCGGCATTCTCCCTTTTCCTTTAATGTTACCCTAATAAAAGCAACCGCTGAGGTGACTGTGCACAAATAAGGACCTAAAGCTTCTGGACATCTATCCCAGATCCCTGGAGCCACATTACACACACCTAATAGCCACTGGAAGCTTCATTAGGGTATTAATTCCACATGTTTCTGAAGTGATTCCATCCATAATGTGACAGTTTCTGGCTGCTAGCAAGACAACTTGTTGTTATTGTTGTCCCACTCCCTGCATTCTACCTATTTTATCCCCCATCCCTTTCCCTTCCCTCTAAGCATATTGTTATTCTTACAGTGCCACTGTCTCAGTTTTTCTAGGAAAAAGAAATCTGATAATACTGTGTGTCCTTTGAGATGCAGGCCAATGAAATAGCTCTGAGCACTGCCAAAAGCATAGTACCATCTGACCAGGGGAGCAGATGGTCAGGTCCACCCCGGGTCTGAGAAACAAGCAGTAACGCTAAACATTAGATGTCATTTAGCATTTTTAAATACATATCACCTCCTCCCACCTGCAGGATGTCAGAGTCCAATGACTACAGCCAACAGTCAGTTGGAGTCTTTTTGGATTATAGATTTGTTTCTAAAAGGCAGCAAGAAGGCACGAGGACAACTCGGCCAAAGAACCTTTTCAATAACATTTTAACCTAACACTTACAAAACTACTGGTTTTCAGTAATGACCAAATCTTTATGAGTGTGTAAAAACCTTGACCAGAAGGTAAATTAGCAGAAATAGAATATATGATACAAATTAGATTTTATGGCAGGACATAATGGCTTTATTGGTCCATAGTGCAAAACATGGTAGTTTAAAAAAGGCTCAAAGTTTAGATAATGAGCATATTCTACATTATTTCCTGCTGTCTTTGTGGAGACGCAGCTTATTCATGGCACATATGTTATCCACCCAAGTTCTCACTGTTTGATGCTCAGCTAGTGCATTTACCTGCAAAATTCACCTGCAACATGACAATGTACTGTACACATGTTACATACTGCTGATATGTTTGTTAACAGGGAGGAAGACGTTTATCAACTGCCATTCAAGTGACCAGAAAATCAAGACCCATCGGACACGAAATATTTTTCCAAAGTCCTTTTGCTTTTCTTCGTCATTAATAAAACTTAAAGCTAGACAGATAATCTTTATGGTCATGTCACATGGATGCTCCCCTACATAGAAAAACAGCTTACAAATACATTGGTATTTCAATGATTGACCCCTAAATTGTGGCACTGCTATGTTTAGGGCATGGGGGTAAATATACGTTTTGAATTTTTTGTGTTGAGACTGTATTGCCTGCAATTATGTATATATTAAAATGCCTTTGTTGTAATGCATTAATTAACATTTAATAGATATGTAATTTATAGGTTTTCTCTTCACTCTGACAATGTTTTCCTGTTTCCTCCAGCATGTAAATGTGTTATGTGTCAGTAATAAATGTTGGTGTGAAACACTGTGAATGACCACTGAGCAGAACATACTTGTGTGTATTAAGCAAAGCATCAAAGAAAACAATTTGTGTTGAGGTTTCCTTCTTCTGTTGGGTAGAGTGAATAACAAGTTGGTACATGTTATCTGGTCTCAAGAAAAAATTTGAAAAGGTATTGTAACTAAAGAAAAATTGCATTTGTGCAGATGCTACCCAACACAGCTTTCTCATCAGTCCATACACACACACACACACACACACGCACACACACACACACACACACACACACACACACACACACACACACACATATCTCCAGTTTAATCATTGGTTACAATACATTGATACTTTAGCTGGTACAGTTGAAATTCAACCAGTCAAACAGAGTTCGGCTAATTCTCAGCCAAAATATATTCAACATTACAAGAAATTCATTCCATTACTGCTTTCACACCAATTAAACCTTAAACCTAAAACCTTTCCACCACTCTGATCCTATCACTTCTTTGCTCACATCCTCTATCTTGAAATAGCACAGCAGTTTCTTGAGGGATATCAAAGTAGGGGGAAATGAATTAGGAATATTTAAAATGCAAAGAATTTCTCTTGTTTCAAAGACTGCAATATCAGAGGTTCACGGATGGTGGGAGAGGGGCTACTCATCTTTGTCAGTGAAGAATTCCACTCATCCTAACGAAGCTCCTCGAGATACAACTGAAGTGCAGGATTTTGACATCTCTGAAGTGAAATGATAATTGCCTTTAAAGACCAAGGAGGGAAAAGAGAGAGGAGATGAAAGATAAAAGGTTGGAACTAAAGAGAATATTAGGGTGATGAGCAGGAAAGCAAACCACAGAGACCGGCCCCATAAATAGTCATGAAATGAGAACTTTCTGCTTTTTATGAAGTTAAGAAAGAAACGTTCAGCGAGAGGCCAACAGGCCAGACTAAATAATCCTTGACCGAGCTTCCCATTTTGAATCCCATATTAGCAGCCAAGATTTTAATGTAAATATGCCATTACACTGTCATTACAGCGATCAGACTGCATGGCTTACAGGTCAGCTCAGCCACTGTTAATTTTGCAGGAAAAAGCTTTTTTTGTCTTTTGAAATGTTAATAACTTTCTATTAGTTAATGTAGCATGACTAAAATTCAAATTAGACATAATTTATTTTAATATCTGTGACTAGCTTGTCTGACCATTTAGCAATGGTCCTCCACTGAATATAATAATCCAAATTGTGGTAATTTGCATTGGATGGCTGAGGCACGCCTCACCTCACTGGTGGGCTAGTGTGAAGTCAAGAATGATTTATTTTTGCTCCTTGAGGTACAAGAACCTGGAATTAAATAATACTATCCATCACATTTAATGCACTTGCTTTTTGCAGAACAAATACAGACAGTTGTAAAATGAAAGGGACCATTTAAGGTGCAATATTAAGTTTTATGTTTAATTTTCATTTTTACCAACCATTTAATGTAATTGGAATAGTTTGTCTTCTTTGCTACATACATGCATTGTTGAATAAACTTGTTAGAGTCAAGTCATCAGGCCCTCTATACCCCCTACTTATACTGAGTGTGATGTTTGTGCCCTGTTACCTCTAATGTGCCATCAATTATATTACACACAGCACTCTGGTTCCTTCATTACAAAGTTTTCCTATGCTGGCAAACACTCTAGAAGCCTAATTTTTCTTAGTTCCTTGTTTGCATTGTAAATATTTTTGGGAATACTTACAATGCAAGCTCAAAATTATACAGAGGACTCCTCTCAAAACACAGCATCATGAACAACTGATCTGTGATGACCCTTTTTGATTTTTAGGTTGAAGTTGTGCCTTTGAGCTGCTGAAATAGGCTCCAGACCCCTGTGACCCTGCATTGGAATAAGCAGGTAGGCTATAAACAATAGAAGGATAGATAGTCATCCCTTTGAGCACCTAAAACAAGGTCAGATCACTCTTAGAAAGAAGACCACATGTCTCAAGGAGTTAAACCTGTTTAAAAAAAGGTCAAATAGAAAAGGATTTCAGACTCTGGTCCTTGAGGGCCACTGTCTTGCAAGTTTTAGATGTTTCCCTGCTCCAGCACGCCTGATTCAAATAAAATGTATCCAACATCTTGTCAAGGTCTTCACAATGACTGATTAATTTGATTCAGGTGTGTCAAAGCAGGGAAGTATCTAAACCTGCAGGACAGTCACCCACAATGACCAGAGTTTGAGATCCCTGACCTGTTTATTGGGGATTTAGGACTACATTTTGAATTGTTTTTTCAATAATGGTTAAAATATTACAATGTACAAAATACAACAATTTGCTTGCATATTTGCTGGTTTGTACTATGTGGTGACTCAAGGATAAAGTCCCTTTAAAGAATGTATATATCTATCCTGACATTTTTCCTAATTAAAGTAAAAATTGTAAACAGGTACTTCCTATTACTTTTCACATGATGTTTTGACAGCAAATATGCAGTCATTGATTGATACTCAACATGCTGGAACAATAAATGTGGGTTCAATAAATGAAAAAGTTTAAGATACCAAAAATACAACCTTTATGCACATCTAAAGTACCTCACATGGCCCACAAACATACAACCCCATACAATCAGTATGTTATTTCTATTAATTTCCTTCAGCCAAATCAGCCAAAATGTGACCCAAAAATGTTCTTTTATATGCTGAAATTTTTTCTGTTTACTTTATATGCAAACAAATAAAGTGACTAGTTGGGGAGAAAATGCAAATGATTAAATTCTTTAATATTTCTCTTTCACTTTCGTAAAAGGTTTCCAGTGGGAGATTGTGACACTCCACACTCAGCACAGAAAGCGGGTGTGGAGGATAGGAGAAGTCCAGCTGATTGGAAACATCTGGGTGATTGTAGGGAGCACTCCCACATCATCCTGTGTTGGCTGAGATTTGACAGTGCCCTCTGAAGTGACAGCTTTGACCTCGGCCAGTGTGCATGCGTGCAGCTGCCAGAGACACGGTCTGGTTGAAAAAAAGGAGGACAGAGCCAGACGCTCTAGGCACTGGATGGTACCGCTACTTTTGATGGGAACACTGTTGATAGCCAACATTTCAGCGGGGGTAAAATACAACCAGCTTGTTGGTGCATTTGATACCAAAAAAAAAAAAAAAAAAAAAGTGGCCACAGAGCAGCTTTTCAAAACATTTGGGGCATATTGTTCAGATGTATGCCATAATATTTTGTTTTCTTCATAAGGCACTCCACATTTCCTGTTCTCTCTAATGAAAAAAGCTAAAGATGAATAATATCTGATCACTCTGACCATCATATTGCCATACAACACCCTGTTAATGATATATAGGTTGTTGCTTTCAGTCATTTTTAGCTGCATTATTTCAAACATGTGATTTTACAGAGCTGGGAATGAATTTTTTTTATCTTACTTGTCTTTAGCTCTGTGACAGACACCAGATGTTTAATCATAATTAGTTACATGCACAAAATAGCAGCATTCTACAATTATCAGAACAACTTCAATGAAAAATATGTATATTTTTGTTCAGGAAAAATGAATAATAATGTTTTAGCTTGCCTCTTTTTTTTGCAACACTATCATATTGAAACATGTCATTATACAGTTTAGTTCAGCATTGCCACATAATGGCATTAATATTAATGTTTATGGTAATGAACTTTTGTGAAGAGGAACACTTATTCATATTTGATTCATTAATATAATGAATGCAAGGAATGATCAGATAATATGTTCTTGTGTCCTTGATATGCAACAGAGTATTAGACTGCCTTAAATTCTAGATAGGTGTGCCTAAACTGAATTAATCTGTCCTGGAATATAGCAGCTATAAACTCTGTGAGAAAAGACTGCAGAAAACCTACAACGTTATAGATTAAACAAAACAGACTGAAATGGAGTTCATTTGCTTCACCCTCCTCTTTTCAGAGGAGCTAAACAGCTTACCATTATTCAAAGATATCTTTTAAATAAGGCCCAAATATGAGGGTGAAACCAATTTAACGAGCGGCCACCAAAGACGTTTGTCAAATGATCTATATTGAGATTTTGACTGTGTAAGCCTCTTATCATAACTGCTATAAAACACACATCATTCTGTTTCAGGACTGAATTTTAGAGATATGAAAATACAATAAATCTGACATTTTAAAGCTTGGCTTACTTGTTAATTACAAAACCATTTAAACTTGAACTTGAGGGGAACTTAATATGTGCATTTGTGTTGAGGAATAAGATTCATTCGGGAAAGGGAAAGAATCCTGGCGGATGTGTTCCATGAGAGATCAACCAAGGGTCTTCTATTGCAGGTCATTTGATTCAACTGTTTTTAAAAATGAATTGCATATGCTTTCCTTATTTGAGTAACTTGCAATCTGTAGTTTTTTTTTAATAAGAAATAAAACAGTTTATTTTTCTGTTGGCCATATTCCCTGAAAATTTAATTGTATTTTCACAAAGGCATTCAAGTGCAGTAGATTGGAAGTGAAATCATATCTGCATGAAACAGGGGACAGTAAGGACAGCATCTGTCAAGTGGAAGAGCTTAATTACCTCAAAGAAAATACATTATCGTATCCTCTTTAATTATCTGCTGATAACCAACACAAAGGAAAGATATGCAGCATGATACAGCATGTGTAGGGGTCTCCTACTTAAAGATTTATATAAACCAAACAGCAGTGGGGTATTATGAGGGCTATCTTTTTTGCTTTAATAACAAAATTCAACATCATTATTATAGTTTTCTGTCCTTTTGATGAGTCCCGTATATACGGCCAAACATCTGCTAATGAGCTGCAACAATGTGGAAAAACTGGTTTGCAAACTTGGCCTCTGCTGGGCATGATTCTGTTTTGTGATTTTTAAGGACATTAACACAAAATCAGCTGCTGTCACTAACAAACAAACAGCTTTTCTTAAATTGTGGAGTAAAAAATGTCCACTCTAAACCAATTAAAGAAATCCAATACAGAGTCTACACTTAGTGTCTTTACACTTACTGTTCTGTGTGGCTTATTACACACTCTGTCTACCTCAGTAAACACTGCACAGTCCACACACCACATGGTAAAGATGGATGAGCAACATTCCTCGGTTACTACAGCCACATTTATTTAGAAACAGTGGGGAGAGTTTTGGAGGTGAGGAATAATTCTAGCCAGCGGTTGGTGCCCAGTTTGAGAAAGAGGAGGAGGACCACCATGGGGCACCTGACAGTGATGAAGAGCATGGGCACATGCTGGCAGATTCATCTTGAGCCACAGTGAGAGAGAAGGGGGTTAGACAGAAAGAGAAAGGGGGAGAGATGGCGCTCAGGAGGGAGGGCAGACAATGGCTGAACACAGGTTTAACAATAAAAGAAGCGCTGTGTAGTGTTTTCTTTGAGGTTTGCTCTTCAACAGCAAGCGCTGCAACTTTGCAACCTGCAGGTGAGAGTGAGGCAGAGAGGGGGAACACGCAGAGAACTAGTGATTTTATGTGACTCACAAATTGACAAGAGACTTTCAAAACATTACCTGCTACTTGGCCAATGTTGGTCAATTACCTGTCACTCCACAATTCTTTTATTCCCCACTTCCACCACCGTCCCCATGTGTGGAGCTGTGATACGGTTGATGCTGATCATAGTCTCTCCATTGAGCTGTCAGACAGGAGCTGAGGTGTGTGCTGGGAACTCAGGATGTAAACGAATGTATGCCTTTGATGACTGAGGGATGTGCCCTTCTAGTTTGTATTTATGTATTCAAGCTGCCCTCTGCTGTTCGCATTCCCAATGACAAGAGATGGAACAAAAGGATATCACAATATTTTGCATTAAATCACAAAAAGTCCAAAGTGTTACTTGTTAAGTCAGTAACAACTGCCCACTTTCAATTATTTTCACAGCAAAAAAAATCCTTGTTGAGTTTTCACTGACAATACTTTTTATTCATTTATTTCATTTTTGAACATTTTGCATTCTTAAAAACTATCTCTGTGCTACAAGATAACTAAAGACCATCAAAGAGGTTATGTGATAGGTTACTATTGTTTCTTTTCTATAAATGACACCTGGGATTTCTATAACCTAAGCAGAGGTGGATAAAAAGAGATGAGTTGTAGCAGTAGTATATGTGTGGAGCATCTCTTGATCTGCTTCCTGGCCAACACAAACAAAGGTTTACAGTGTAATACAACAGGTGCAGCTTTTCAATAAATTTTTATTTTTCTATTATAATTTTTCAGTTTGAAATACACATGAATGAATTCATCAACTTTATTCACATTCATTTGATTAAAGAAGAAATATACGTTCCCTCTTTTTAAACTAATTTATCTTTGACCTCACAGCATTAAAATGAAGCATTTTACCCTGCCTGACAATTAGATTATTACTGTTATTCTCAGAAATATGCAAGCTGAATAGTAATAAGTTTTTGAAATTCAAGCGGCCCATATTCTAACGAGGGCAATGTATTTCCCCTTCCCATTAACATATCATCTGAATTCAGTCACCTGACACAATTGCAGAGATCAACAGTGTTGATGTGTCAGCTCCATGTATGTGTTGGCTCGTAAAATCAGTTGCACTGGGAGTCAAGTGGATGTTAATGCCCCACAGACCTGTCAGTCTGATTTCCCTCATAAAGCAGGAGTGCATTTGTGCAAAAGCTCTCCTTACATCTTTTAAGAGAAAATTGTGGAGTTTAACCTCCCAATATTATCTCTCTGTCTTTCTTTGTGCAAGGAACAGCCGTATATCCACAAGGAATTTGGCACAGTCCACACAGTCAAGACGCTGATAATCCCAAGTCTTTGACTGCTGATAAGACATCCAATTTAACATAATTATAAACCACTAGTATGAATAGTAAAGATCCATTAATTTAGTACATCGTGGAAGATGATAATTCAGATCTAGAATTCACTCCAAGTTATCACTTATGATAATGATTTCATTAAATACTGCTCAGTTTTTGGCATTATTAATGTGGGGTTTTTATGGCCAAATAGGGGAAAAAAAGAGGAAAAAAATAAAAAAATGGTTTAATGTAATAAAATTGAAGACTGTAAATAAAACAGTGTCTGCTCTATAAAGGGAGCATTAAAGAGGTGAGGCTGAAAAATCTCTCTCCCAAAACAAATAGTGTTGACCAACACTGTTATTACCTCCACACTTAATTACTTTTTGCTTTTTGATTTAATTGCTTCAATAAAAATAATCTATAACGCTTTTTAAATTACACTTTCCAAGTGACCTATGTAAAGAGAATTTTATTATGTGCACACGATAATTACCTTGTCACAGTCCAGTTAGGGGCTATTGTCTAGCTATCCTCTGTATGGCTGTTATTGGCATGACCAGCATGCTTAACTATCTATTTACTGAGCTCATAACTTTTTGAGTAATTGCACAATATAACACAAGCACATTTGATCATGTTTAGCGCTTATTCAGATTTTTTGAAAAAGTCAGAAAGACAACATCAAAAACATAGGTTACCACTCATTCCTTTAAAATGTGTTTGTGGAAACTGTATGGAATGAATGATGATGGTATGGATTAAAAACTGAAATTAAACTATGAGTAGTAACAGTAAATGAACTGTACTTGTATAGCGCTTTTCTAGGCAAGGCAAGTTTATTTGTATAGCACACTTCATGTACAGACAATTCAAAGTGCTTTACATGCAAACATTAGAAACATTACAGCGGGGTGCAGAAAGCATTAAGAAGAATTAAAAACAAAAGTATAATCACAAAATAAACAAAAAAAATGAATAAAGAAAGAAAGAAACCCTCAGTGAAAATATCACTTGTTATCATAAAAGGCTGAAAATAGGTAAGTTTTTAACAATGATTTAAAACTGCTGAGAGTTTCAGCAGACCTGCAGGTTTCTGGGAGTTTGTTCTACATGTGAGGAGCATAAAAACTGAACGCTGCCTCTCCAGGTTTAGTTCTGACTCTGGGAACTGTAAGTAGAGTCATGTGACTGGTCATTCTAGTCATGTGACCATTCAAAGCACTTTGACTCTACATGTTCATTCACCCATTCACACACAAATTCATACAGCACCTATATTGGAACATACTTGGTGCTTTTCTAAGCATTCATACCAGAGCCGGCTCTAGACTTCCAGTGGCCCTAAGCAGAATATGTTTTGGGGGCCCTACCCCTTCTGCCATGAACAAAGTTTTTGGTAGACGCGACACCCTAAGTCATGATATAACATGTCTTAACTCATTATAAACACTCTTGTAAGTAAATATATGACAACACTTAGAAGACTGAAAGGGACAAAAATCTGTTCAATTTATATTGTCTGTCCCAGTGTGATATCTCAGTAAAAAAATAACTGAGGCAAAGCCCATTCTTATGAACAGATTATATTGTCACAAAGAGTCAACCGAGACAGTAGGCATGTTTAAACACCTGGCCTACAAGCACTGTACTTTGGTTAAAGCTTCAAATGCTTTGTTACCAATGAACACATGGTTTATTGTGCAACACTATTGCACATAATGTACTGTTAATTAGACTACTTAAAGCCTTAATAGCATGCATCCCATTTAACACACAAGAGGAAAATATATAATAACATACCATATGTTAGTTATAGCACAATCAATTAACCTGGTTAATGAGATACTGTATGATCTACCACAAAGCAGTAACACCAGCAACTACTGGAGATCTGTGGGATGTGCAACAATGAACTTTTAAAATATAAACTAAATCAACTGAGAACTTAAAGTAACTTTTAAAGTTAAAATTAAGTTGTAGGCTATTTTAAAAAAATAAACATTTACTGTGAACTTTTATTTATTAACTGTTAATCCATTAGTCTGACTTTTTCTTTAAATAAACATACAGTATATGATATTTATATTGGCTAATACTACTGTATATCAAATAAATTTTTTATTTTTTGGGGGGCCCCCCCGGCACTTGGGGCCCTACGCGCAGTGCGTGATGCGCGTGGTGGGAGCGGCGGCGCTGATTCATACACCCGATAGGCACAGAGGGAGGCAACGTAGGGTTCAGTGTCTTGTCTAAGGACACTTTAACATGTAGTCAGGGGAATCGAACCGCCGACCTCCTGTTTAGTAGACGACAGTAATGCCATTTAATCTAATGCAGATAAGCTTCAACAACACCATATGACTAGATCCAAATATTTTTTGAGGCAAAAACAGTCAGCTGCAAGATGATTTTTAACCCATAGATTTAAAAGGGGAAAGGGAACTGCAGATGATGAAATCACTTTAACTAAGTGGCAGAGGATATTCTGCAATGTTCATGTTGCTAATGAGCTGTTAATACAAACAGAATAATTGCCATGTTTGGCCAGTTTTTAGAATGACATGCTTGCCTCAATGTTAATTATCTTGAATTCTATTTTGTCAAACCGGCATCATGTGCTCGTCTCAGGACATCATGATGAGGTAATATCGCAGAGGTATAAATGTTATTTTATGAAGAAAATTATGTGTAAATATACTCTAACATGAATAAAAGACTGTATATTTAAATGGTAAAATAATTATTTTTTTTTTTTAAATAACACTGAACATGTATCAAAGTAATTATGCTTTTATGACTGTGGCTGTACACATTCATGTGCCTCCCCTCCCCCAGCTGGTTGACTAGAGGCTGCCCCTTCCTTTGTATGGGTGGCCTTGTCAGTCCTCATCCAGTTCCCAGCAGCCATGGCCTCCACAATTTCTCCTCTTATAACTGTTGGGTTAACAGCAGCTTCCTTTGATAACATGTCCTCCAAGAATAAACAGAAAAATGCATTAAGCTGAAAAAGTATATATCTTGTTGTTTGTGAATGCATATTTATAATATATAAGTTATATAAGCTATGCTTTTGTGCTGCAATAACACAAAGCATAAATGCATATGCACAAATGTAAATTAAGTGTTTTTGCAACAGTTTTGCAACAATATTAAGCCAAAAAAAGACAACTTATTATCATTAGTAGTAGTAGTATTGTCACTATTGTTAGTATTTTCATTGTATATATGTTAGTATACATTTCTAGCAAAGAAAGAAAGAAAGAAAGAAAGAAAGAAAGAAAGAAAGAAAGAAAGAAAGAAAGAAAGAAAGAAAGAAAGAAAG
>JBBBVU010000013.1:16635497-16657991 GCA_037177055.1 Atherinosoma microstoma
GCTGTTACAATAATCAAGCCGACTAAAGATGAAAGCATGGACTAGTTTTACCAGGTCCTGCTGGGACATCAGATCTTTTAATCTTGATATATTCTTAAGGTGATAGTAAGCTGACTTTATGATTCCCTTAATGTGTTTTTCAAAATTTAGGTCTGATTCCATCACTATACCCAGATTTCTGGCCTGGTTGGTGGTTTTTAGGTGTAAAGAATGAAGTTTAGAAAATTATAGAGTCATTAGCCATTTGTCTCGAATAATTCTGATTTATTTTGGCCTAATATTGCGTATTATTGAACTTACAGAGAAAGATTTTTAAAAACATGTTTATTTTAAAGAAACCATATGATTGTAAAGTGAAACAGATTTTGTTGCACTGGACAGAGAAAAATGAAACTAAGAACTAAGTTAAATTTCTCAGTGTTTATGGTTGAAAACAGACCAAAACACTGGGGTAATATTCCTGTTTGCTGTAGTACTGAATGGTATACTGTTAGTACATACAATCCCATTAGTAGCTCAGACCACATCAAGAAACTTTGGATGTTTTTTGACACCCTCAACACAGAACTTATCCTTGAAAGTGAACGAATTAGGTCACAATCTATAAAAATTTGCAATTTGTTAATGTAAGCTTCCAGTTCATAAAAGCTTTTAGAAAACATTTTACAAATTTTTGTCCACCAAAGGATGCTGTTGGTTTGCCTTTTGACATCTTCTCCATCCCTGAATCCAAACAAATGAATTTAACTTAATTTAATTGCACTTTTTTTCTGCGGTGAGGTAAAAAGTGTTTATAAGAGAAATCTCTTTCCGGGTAAGACCCAACGCATTTTTACAAACCGCACCAAACCAAATATTTGTTTTCTTCCCTAATATCAACAGAAATTGACCGAGGAACCAACAAGCTATCTACTTGGGGGTTAAAAGGTTGTTACAATAATTTGGAGTCAGCCTTTGCTTTCTGATTTGTTGTTTACATAAACAGGCCCGGTTCAGATTTTTATGGTGAGAACAAAGGCTCATGATAAAAAGACCCAGAACTGACTCACCAGATACATTGTCTGGAAGAAGAAAAGGATTTTATCAAGCAAAGAGGTAAGAGCCTCTTATTGAAAAACATTCCGCAGTGATTAATATCCTTTAACTGATACGAAGTTATCCATCCCTAACTAATGCCATGAATGAACCATCATCTTTGAGAAAGAAATAAAAAAACACGCTATTTATTAGCAATGTTTAATTGTGAAAGTAAAATCATCTCCCCATTAGTAGTATTAGTTGGGGGTGGGGTGGGGGTGGGGTGCACTCTGGAGCAATGAGTCTAGATTTATCTTTTTGCTGACTTATTGGCACATCAGGATGTCATCTCTATACATGTCTGGGTTATAATTAGACTACAACAAACTCTATTGAATAGGAATGTGTCTGTAAAAGTGCACTGAGATTACTAATTGCCACTATACTAATAAAGCTGAATTGAAGTGAAGTGAAGTGAAAAGCACTATGATTAAGTGTTGCACCCATCACATCTAGAGTCTATTGTACAAGCTTGTTGGAGCAGCATTATGAAGTGAGATTGTTTTAATTGGTTCAGCAATGTCATTTGTTCAAATCAAGGTCAGATGACAACCTGAATTCACAGAAAGGTTTTTCCATAAATAGGATTTTTTCCCCATTTTGATGCCAAGCCAAACAGAGTATTAAAGGTTGACTTCTTTTTTCTTTTTTTTTACCTGTGTGTGTGTGTGTGTGTGTGTGAATGTATGTGTGTAAAATGCAGTCCCACATGAAATGAGCAATACTTTTTGAAATAGAAATCACATTTCCAGCACTTGGTCTGTAGACTTCCCGTACAAAATGTGGCGTGCAAGTGGCTGTGGTAGCCACATGATGTCAGCACAGAGGCATTATTTCATCCTTTAGATGGCTCTTAATTTTCTTCAACATAACATTTCTTTGTACCTCGACAAGATATCTGTGCAAAAAACAACAATTTCTCAGCTTAAATGTTAATATTATAATAAAGGTCACAACCATTTAGTGAAACATAACAGGTGAATTTAAAAAAAGGCTCTTACAGTGCTACTGTTTGTTCATGTTATAAAAAGGAGCACCTGTTAGTGATCCAGAAAGAAATAACCAAGATTTTTCCTAGCAGAATTCCAGATGGATGCACTGAAACACCTGCTCGATTTATATAGTTGTTGTTATAATGAATTTTTTACATGAGCTGTGGATATTGTTATATTGCTGATACAGACTTGTTTTCCATGCCTCCAGTATCTACGATTGTGTATTTATTCAATCTGCACCACATTAAATTAAACAGGAAATGGTTGCAAATAAGCAATACTATGAAATGGAATTCAGAACAGTTGGCAAGTGCAAAAGCTAATTTTTTATTAAATATTGCTTGTTTGAGTATCAATACACAATTTTTTTTTAAATACACCATCCACACTATTGATTTCAATGAACACAACACAAAATGAAATACAATCGTAGCTCTATTTTCAGTCCTCAAGGTGAACTGCATCTACACCACTTACACTAAACTTGATGAGAGTGAGGATCTGTGTGAAAGTTAATCTAAAAAAATGTTTAGACTGATGTCTTGGCTGGTATTGCTCAAATTATACTTTTCAAGAAAGTAAACAAGAAACAGTTGCATGTAAAATCAATGTTTCTTATATTCTTATATTCAAAATCTTTGAATATTTCTGGCTTATTTAAACTTAGGACAAAATACTCAAAAATCATCTCTGCACGGTGTGTTAGTCACCTTATGTGAGGCATGACGACATCCTGTCAGTTAGTTTAAATGCTGAGAGGACTTTGTTACGGGCTCCTCTTTAGAAACACAGCAGTGAGTCAGACAGTAAGAGTCCCTTATGATCAGTGGGCCAACCAGACGGTGCATGAAGAGATGGGACTTTAATTAAGCATAATAAACCTCAAAATGTTTGAAGTGATACTTTATAGGAATAGCTCTGAAAGCCTATAAAGAATATTAATCTTAACCATTTCACCAGATTTCAAGTCAAAAGTTAGTTTATCATGCCTCAAGTCACAGGAAAAAGAAAAAAATCCCCAAAACAGTTCTGATAAAGAACATATACAATAACAACATGAAAAGTGGTCTACATCGCCAGGGGGAACAAGGCAGTGGTACATCTACTGGGGTACACCAGTTTCCATGGTAACATTTGATCACAGAGGGGATAACAGAAATGAAGTAATCACTCCATTGAGCTCTGCCGGTAATTTGAAAACAGTGGTTATGAACTCTCAGTCTAAAGCATGGCAAAAGGATGGCCGCAGAGATAGCTTTTTCACATTTTGGTAATATTTGTTATACAAGTTTTTCTAAAGTTTCTTTGAATAGGTCGAGGGTGGCATTGCAGTGTTATTGAAAGCATTGTTTTCCTTGTTTTCTGGCTTATCTGCAAGGTGAAAACAATGTTCTACCACCTTAAACATAATCCAAAGCTAAAAAATAAAGAAGCATTTGGATATTTTAGTATTTCATTTTCTTTATTTTAGATTCATTCACTGGTCTTTAATTTTCCCCAATTAGTTTTTTCGGGGTTTTTTTGCAACCTAGCCACTTTCCCATCATAATCATAATTACTAAATTGTCTTGTATGGATAAATCTCCAGATATTGTGATCGAGTTATAGTATGTGCAAATTATCTAATGAAACCATTTGAAGAGGAAGTTTTGCTCTGCCAGGATCAATTTCTAACTGTTGCAGGATTGTGCAGCTATTTAGCACTGTGAGAAATGGATGAAATGAAAAACTAGCAAAAGCCACCAGAAAACATCAGCTGGGGTACTGCATCGACTGGGATTCATTTCTGAGGTCGAATGATTAGGCCCAAGCAGATAGCCACCAGAACTGGTTCCTACTAAATGGATGCTCATCACCATCCACCTGGACTAGGCCAACCAAGCAAGCAAACAAAAGCAGCCAGTGGCTTTCAGAATGATTCCTGGCTACAATCAGCCAATCACTCACTCGACCCTGTCCAGGAAGACTGTGGCCTTTCATTAGCCATTAGCTGCAATTTACCTAGACAGGGCCAAGTGGGCAAACTGGCCAACAGCAGCCATGAACCAGCCTGAATGTCACCACCCGCCTGCTTAGCCAGAGGGACACCAGCAAACCTCTCCCCACAGCCTGTACTAGCCTCTCACTTCATGCTGAGCAGCGATATGGGCAGTATGAGAGCTAACAGGCTTTTGTGTTGAAACATTTGTTCAATGGGCAACAGAAAGTATTCTTTTTTTGCTTCTACAGTGATAGTTTGCACTTTCATCAGATTAACTAATCACTTAACATGATTAGCTGTATAACTAAAAGTAGTTGATTACAATACTAAGCTAAACTGAGAATGATGAAAAGGTAAATCAGGTAGCTAACCATTATTTGAAAGTTGTATGCTGAATGTAGTCCAGGCTCCACTTTAAAGTGACTTGAAATGAAAATTTGAAGATGAGTGGTGGTATTGATGGAGGGGTGTTTGAGTCCATTTGAAAGGCCTGATGGAGTATTTCAAATAAAAATGGTTGGGCACCATTCCCACTGAACTCAGCGGGAGCACATCAGCAGGAGACATCCAGCAGCTGTTTACTTCCTGTTAAATGATTAATCTGCACTCAAATCAAAGTGTTTTGAAACAGTGTTTTTTGTCAGCATCAGATTTTAATTGGCAACATTTTAATTATTCATGAAGGTAAATTGTTTCTTTTTGGGGGAAAGGTTCAGTGATAGTGGCCTTCTATGTCATCAGGCATTGGATTTTCACTGCATAAATGATCTCTGTTGTATAATGTTTGCCCATATAGCTCTGGAGAGCCATTACCACAGCCTAAAAAGAAATTTATACTGGTGATGCTGATGATCTCACAAGAAAAGCTTACCATTAAGAAAAGATAAAAAAGCTTAAATGTAATTTTAAGCTGTTTCACAGGCATCCTAATAATTTCAGAACACAATAGAGGACTGACATAAATTCCAGTCACCATCTAATCATCTTTCACAGTAATATCATTTAATTAAATCAATAAATGTTATTTTGCCTCTGCATTTTGTGTGACTTTATAATAACTATTTGTTTATTACTAATATATTACAAAATTTTCATCCACTGCCATTCTGACAAAAAAAAAACAATGGCTAGCTAGCCTACAGACAATGTCCAGCATTGTGATGAATCAGCAGTCATAGCCTAGATAAAAGCAAAAATGCAATG
The DNA here is from genome assembly GCA_037177055.1 of Atherinosoma microstoma. NCBI lineage: Eukaryota > Metazoa > Chordata > Actinopteri > Atheriniformes > Atherinidae > Atherinosoma > Atherinosoma microstoma. The sequence continues at coordinate 16,640,754 of JBBBVU010000013.1, forward strand.
CGTGCAGGCAGCGGTTCACTGTCAAATGACTTTGTATCCTGTTTGTGGGTGGCAACATATGGTGCTTGTGCCTCGAGACTCCAGCTGCATTCACACAGGACCGGGGAGTAAGGACACTGGAGACAGATGCTGCAGTATTTCTGACCCTGCAAATTAATGGAATCATGTGATACAAGATGGTTAAAAACCATCTCTGTTTGCAGGATAGCAGCAGGAAGTAAAGTCTGTAATTTAATGTTTCAATGTAATATTGGTATAATATTTGTCATAGCATTTTTTCCAGCTTGTGTGATAAGTCCAGCATTTGCAAAAGGGCCCAAAAGGAACCGAGCATTGACCTCTAGCAGATTAAATGATATTGTGAAGTCTCACACTAAGCCACAAGTGCAGGGTGGCCTTTTTTTTTCATTGGGAGCAGATGGTGTGGAATGTGTGCAGTGGTATATAGGGTAAGGCACAGCAGCAGAGGCAGCAGTGTTTTGCAGTGGTGGATTATTCTCAGAGATGGGGCTGTAATGGTTTATATGAACGATGAGTAAGCCCTGCGACCGTGCTCCATGGGTGTGAGCATACAGGCCACAGAGACAGAGAGCATGGAAGGAGAGAGAGAGAAAGACCGATTGAGAGACAGAGAGAGAGCACTTCTGTCGTGAGACCTGGATTAGGCTCTGGACACTGCATGCTACTGTGGCGGCTGCTGTTTTGTAGATTGCTCTAGATTTTCAGAGATTATGTGCTATGAATGAATGACAGACTGGATGAATGAATGGCAGCAAGATCTTCAAAGCAACGCCGCACAGTATGCATACATGTTTGAAGCTGTAAAAGTAATAGATGTGATCATTTCTTTAAAGAAGTCAGGCACTTTTTTAAACAAACCAATAAACCAATTATTTGCAACAAAATGACCAATACCATCATCTTTATACATTTGTAACAGTCCTGTTTGACACTGATGTAAGATTTAGTGCCTTTCAGCATGATAAACTTGCAATTTGCAGTTTTGATAGCCCCCCCCCCAAAAAAAAATATATATATATTTTTGTCAGACCTGTAAATCAATATGTTTTATAATAAAATACATGCAATAACAAATGTAGTCATTGTATACTACTTGAGAGTGCAAGTACAATTCCAGATGTATGATGCTTGTGTAATCTAAAGTGAACAATGACACTGAAGGACTTCTATACTGTTTTTCTTTACCCAAGGCTCTGCAATGGGAACATTGTTTCCCATGTGTACAGCTCTCAGATAAAACCAGCCGACACTCCCAACCCCCCCATCACTACCCTTTGCTTTTACCAGTCAGCACATGTGCCAGTATTAATCAATTGTGTTTCTTGAAGTAAGATGCACACAGCAATGATATTTGTGGGATTAATCATAAAATAGTAAGAATCTCTGAACTGAATCAAATGAATCTGTATCCTAAGACACAAAGCAAAACAAATAGAAAAAAAACCGGTCCTAATTTAAACTAATGAGCATCCTCTGGAAGGTTTGAGCGTGGCTATGTTGTGAGTAATGAATATGAGCTACAGTCTGCCTTAATGCAATTGTCAAATACAGCAGAAAAAGCACTTTGGCCTGGGGAGGCTTACTCTATGGATACACAAGGAAAAGCACTGCAAGATTATCTTTGTACTTCCAAAGAAAAAAAGGTTCTCAAGCTGACTTTTAAAGTAAGCTCATTTCACAAAGCAATGCAAAACAACTATTTGCCACAATCCTCAAAATGTAGGCCAATAAAACTGGAGAAAAAGCTATTCCTTTTTTTCCCACACATACACACACCTGCAGTTCCACACAAGATGCACAGTATAAATCAATTAAACAACACACCAACTAAGGCTAATGAGTATGGTCTTTATTTTGTTAATTTGTGAAAGTCAGTACATTGACTAAACAAGAAATGGAAAACCAAACAATAAATCTATGACAGAATGAAAACTGACACTGCAATTAATCCAGTCCAACACATTAACACTCCTACACATCTTCTCCAAATAATCTTACTCTTGTTATTGCTACTAATATCAATAATAATGATATTGATTATAACCTTTTGATAACTACTGGCACTGAGAGAGGTAGTGGGGCAATTCTAGGCTTCAGAAAAGGCTGAAAGGGCCAGGCATACTATGGTATAGTATTTTTATATGACTGTACGTTTTAAAAATATTACTTTGAATCTTATCTCTGTGTTTTCTATGTTGTTCCTATCTTTATGGAGATCTTAATTCAATGTGTCTGATGTTGGTTTTACTTTGTGTTGAACCCCCTTCAGAACAGTAAAGGAGGGGGCTGGCCCAGTGTGGGGTTAATCCTATCCTAAACCACTCCCACACCATGAGGAGGTAGTCTATTTATTAGGGATTGTTGGTTGGATTTTGTTGTGGACTTTGCAAGGCAGAGGTTAATGGTGATCATTATGTTGCCTTTTGCTAAGAAATCACCCAATACTATGAAGGTGATGTGCAATTGTAGTTTGTTTATGTTTTTTTGTTTTCCTTTTTTCCTGTTTCCTGTTTTGCCTTCTATGCTATTTATATTGAGAGAGAACAGTTGTGGATATAAATAAGATTTCATTTATATTGATGAAATAGTATAATCTCTCAATGTGATCATGTTATATTTATGTGCATTAATTCTGCTCTCTCACTCTCAATTGACCAGATGTTCAATGAGCTAAAGCTGAAATACTGGGGCAGATGTTTCAAGACTGCTAGTGAGGTTTGGCATTATGCATACATTTTCATTTGTTCACCACATGGCTTCAGCCTGCACAGATTAGATGTACTTGAATGAATGCATTAAAAGCACACTATTGCTTTTCATGCATCCATTCACGAAAACCGGGATGAGAGTGTGTCTCCCTGTGTGTATATATCAGTATGTGAGGGAGAATGAGATGACAATGAGACTGTACAGATGCTACAGCACATTGTGAAAGCAAATGCCTTTTTCTCAAATGCAACAGCCAATGAATGTAGACTATTGCTGAAACTACAGCACCATGGACAGCGCCTCAGTCAGCTTTTTGCCCTATACCTCTTTCTTTCTTTTTTCAAAACACATTTTTTCAGTTATTCTCAGTTGCATAAAATTCTCGAAACAAATCGACTGTTGCACACTTTATTTCAAATACTTCTAATATTTACATCAAACCTTAATTCTCCACTAAAATCTGTGCATTTTTGCGAAAGAAAGACAAGAAAATTATTTGCTTTCAGATGTAGCATGAAATGCCTCAAATACACATAAACTGCAACATAGCCTAATACTGTACATTGATAAGATCACTTTAACTACTGTGGAAAATTGGATCTCATATGTTTGCCCATGCACATTTTTGTGCCTGAAGTAGTCCACCATACAGTAAAACCAAGAAACTTTTATCATAAACAACTGTACATTCAATGAGAAAGGTGCATGCTGAAAATAACAAATCATCTGATTTCAGGTCTGGGTCAGGCCAAATAGGTGCATCAATATCACAGGTTATAATGATACTAACTAAACAAGGTTCTATTTTACAGCCCTGTCTGCAAGGATTTATGATTTCTCTTTTGGATTCCCTGCAAGTACCTATAGTACTAAGTGTTAAGTATTTTGATTATTCTCATTTGATGTCACAAATGATGATGTAGTAAGGCTGCTCTGATTGCAATGTCTCCTCCTTGTCTAGCTGGCAACTATGGTCTCTTTGACCATCAAGAAAATCAATAAGGAGTACAGCGTTTATGAGTCCAAGGACACTTTGATGGGATGGCTTATGGCCGCACAGGGCCACACACATTGGACAGGGACATTCACAATAGCCTAGTAATCAGTAATGATCCTTCTCCTTTAGTTGAATCCTACCTCATGATTAAAGTTCATGAGGAACAGATTAACCTTCAATGTCCAAGATTATCCAGATTGCACAGTAAATTTCACAGTGAGTACAGTGCAAGAGGAGCAGAGGCAAATATTTCATACATTATAAAAACGCATGCTTGTGCATTCCTGGTGCTGTTCCTTGACACAGTCATAATTTCTGTTAAACATTTTAGGCCCATTTCATCCTGAGACTGCTCTTTTGGGGAGAAAAAAGATCTGTTCATGCCTCCTGATATGTGTTGATTTCAATCATTTTCCGTTGTCCTAGTAAGCATTGTTTGCCATGATCATATTGATAAGGTTTGTCACACGCTTCTTTGAAAACAACCTTCATCTGCCTCTACCAGGTCATCTCTCAGTCCTACACTTACAGAAGTACTAATGGAAAACTGTAACTGCACATCCATTTTTCATGTAAATACACAATAGCTCCACATTTCTATCACTGTATAAAAGACAATTCAATAGATTTCTCACAGCATGTACTATTGTGCATAGGCCAAACAGCTAAAGTACACATTAGTGTTGTAACACTAAAGAGTATGGCACTCTAAAGCTACAGTAGATGTCATTATGTAAAACACTCTTCTATTTTCCTCACTGAAGTTTGATATTACATAAGCAATGGTAAAGCTGTTCAAGTTTGACTGCTCTTGTTGCCCAGCTTCCCTCATTGACATCTTACAGACAAGGACATGGTTGACAAGAGTGGCACAAATTTCATCTGACACTTTTTCTTTAGTCATTCCAAACTTCCTTTCATTCTCCTCCTCCTCTGGGTGTTCTCATCTTCTTTCGTATCTTTCTGGATTCATTGTTCCAAAGCTAAATGAACTGACCCAAGGCACTTTTATCTTTCAGTTGAAAGCTTTTATTGGTGTGTGAAGAACTTTGACTCTTAATGATTCCACTTGAATAATTGTGTCCTTAGTGCAATATTGATTGCGCAAGCAGTCAATATTGCACAAAAGGTTCAGCCCACTGCAATGTTTCTTCATAGAAGCTTTTCTACTCAGACCAGACTTTACATCCTGTCAAATGGGAAAATGATTGTTAAGCACCAGAAAGGGAAATAAAAACATGCCAAATATAACATTTCTACAGATTGACAAATACACACATTTGGTGAGTTGACTGAAAAGAAACATGATATTACAATTTGGTCACCTTCTGTGGAAATGAATGGTTCATGATAAAGTAACAGCAATACATTGGTTCTTATTTTCAATCAATTATATTGCAATTCAATGAAAGCATTCTTTTGAATAATACTTACAAATAATACATTGAACTTTTGCAAAGCCTCCTAAGTTATACTTTATCTTAGTAATACTTCCTAATCAAGTTCAGCAGAGTTTAACAAAACATCCAAAGGTTCTTTCATCGGACTTCCAGCAAGTCTTGTAAACAAATAAGTTTTGAAAGAGCTTGACATGTTTTTGAACGCTTCCACCCCAGTTTGAAGAACATGCATCTCATCTTCATTCCTAGTCACTTCCTAATTTAATCATTGTCATCAGCATCATGGACAGCAAGTTTATGAAGTCAATGGCAGTCAAGTGCCTTAAAGGACTATTAAAGGCCTGGCGCATTTAAGTGTTTTGAGCTTTTCTAGACAAAGCCATATCCTCTCCGGTTTAAGCGGATATGCTGAGAATGATGTGAGGTCAATACATTCTGTGTATGGTGCCATAGACAGTTAGTGAGATCTGAGACCAGCACTATTCTGTGTGACAAATTCTTTTTATGAATATGAGCGGAGCTGCCCATAAAAGCAAATAAGTATATTTACCATAATGTTCAACCCTTTTTAAACAACAATGACAATAATAATAGTTTCGACACGCTGTTTGCTCAAAAACACAAGAGAATTCATCCATCAACCATCACCCTTGTCTATGGAGAAAAATATTTTGATAAATAGCCCTTAAGCACACGTCAAGACATATTTCAGTCATTTATAACAGTAGCCTAATATGTAAGTTAAGGAGCAAAGCAGTGCTAAATCTATACTATATAACCATGACTAAAACTGTGACCCCTAATAATTTGGGCTCATTGAAAGTTAAAAGTGTCCGTTTTACTCAATATTTTATCGCTACAACAAATGTTAATATTAGACTTTAATGAGCAGACCATAGCCTACTCTGTTCCATGATCTGAGAAAACAGTCCTTGAGCAATGTTTTTGGCAGTATTTGTGTCGCACATTGGAATAATAGTGCTGTTTCTTTCTCCCCTTAAAGTGTTTTGTCAGTAAGGACAGGAAATTTGTTTTTCATTTCAAGCGGGGCAGCATATTAGAAGTGCAAAGTCTATTCCAATGATGTGTAGCTGCATAAGGCTGTGACACAGTACCGGAGGTAGAGCGCACTAAGCCCACTGGGAGCGACGTCACTCCCCCTGGCATTTTAACCGCTGTCCACTGTAAGCGCCCAACACACCACGACACAGCACGTCAGGATCGCACCCATCCTCAACACGAAATGCTTGGCGAACTGAATCTAATTTACGCTATCCTCCCCGACTCCGTGCGTTTCGGCGAGGAGGCATTTGCATGCTCGGGCATACAAGTGGGATAAATAACTCCTCGACGAAGTAGGGAGGTCATTTAAAGTGGAGAGAGCGCTCACGTCGAGCATGGTAAAGGAAACACCACAGAGATCCAACATTTGCAAGTTCGGGATTTACTTGTGAAGGCGCTTTTACTGGAGATCGTGGAATCATCCGTGTAAACATGCCTATAAGAAGAGGTCACGTTGCGCCACAAAACACATTCCTTGGATTAATTATTCGGAAATTCGAGGGTCAGAGTAAGTATCTTTTTGATAAATGCATTTTTCTACCACGGATGTGTTCTGGCACATTAACACTGGGGTTACGAAGACAAGTGAATAATGATAAATAAAGGTTTATCTTAAGTTCCTTTCTTCAAAAACACTTCAGGAGGGGGATATCTTAAAGAGAAAGGCAAACAAATTATGTTCTTCATCATTTGCATACTGCTTATTTTTCTTAAGGATAATATTGAAACTGTTTAAGAAGTGACAGTGGGTATGTTCTTTTGCAGCCACTATAAGCTTTAGGCTTTGAGGTGAGATAAACCACAAAATTACATATGCATGTTTCTTCTTTTAATACAGACCGAAAATTTGTGATAGCCAATGCCAGGGTGGAGAACTGTGCAATCATATACTGCAATGATGGCTTCTGTGAGATGACGGGCTTCTCAAGACCAGACATCATGCAGAAGCCATGCACCTGTGACTTTCTCCATGGGGACCTGACTGACAAAGAGGCCATTGACCAGGTGTCGCAGGCAGTGCTTGGGTCTGAAGAGCGCAAGGTGGAGATCACCTACCACCGTAAGGATGGTGAGTAACTGACCTGGCACAACAGTATGGCTGTCACATCATGCTTGTAAGCCAAGAGGTGTCTTTTGTGACATGCTGCTGCTGCTGAGACAATAGCCTACAGTATATCTGTTGCAGCTTCTGTCTGCATCCACTCCATGATGTGGCCTGTCAGCTGGTTCCTAACAATCTACAGTCAGTCATTTGATGCACAACCCACACCATCCCAGATAGAGGAATATAGTGATGGCAGTTAGCTTTAAAATAACTCCATCCTATAAGTTCATACTGGAGTTGTTCCTTTATGATACAATGTGAAAGCAAAATACTAAATATATCTGGAGGTTTCTGCACAGAGATTTAAGAACAACTCTCTTGAAGGAAAACAGAAATGATCACGATATGAAAGAGTTTCTGTAATATAATACATCTGCATATTGTCTTTTTTATTGTCTTCATTGAGACTACTGCATGAGAATAGTCTGCACTTTGATCATGCAAGAATTACACAATAGGGATTTGAATCTTCAAAGATCATACTAATCAATAGATTTTTTTTTGGTTACCATTTAATTCAAAACCAATTTCAGATTCAGAATTATTTCAATTCTCAGTTTAACACAAGCACTCATATTACCCATTAATTCAAGTCCACTGTTTACAAGGAAAGCAAGCTTGAAATTAAGCATTTTAAGTTTATGGGAGATTTTATCTTTAGAATTTAGCGACATCTACTGGTGAAGCTGCATATTTCAACCAAATGAAGACTTTCCACTTATTACCCCTGAAAATGTGATTGCAATATACTCTTTATAAGTTGTGACATTACCCACTGTTCTGTGGACTTTCCTTTCAAATCCTTTTGTTCAACGTTTCAATGGTTTTCTACTTGATCTTGAAATGAGTGGAGATCCATAAGTAGGTGGTGGATCTGACAAAGAGCAACAGAACAGTCTGCCCAAATCATCTAGCCCAGCCTTAAAGCCTACCCATCTTTACTGGATATGTCACTAAGCAGTGCAATAATTTAAACATCAGGCTTTAGATAAAAAAATGAAAGACTTGACGTGAAGACATAGATCTACTGAGACAGTGTTTTTTGTCTCCTCAAACTTATGTACTTCTTTTTGCCATAATATAAGTTGCCCTCCACTGGCCATTGGAAATAATGCATATTTAGGTATCAACTTAATTTTTCAAATGGAAGGCTGCATCCATCTTCTATATTCATCAGATTAATTTTTTTTTTTGCATGGCTTAGGTCCGTCTCTGCTGAGAATGTTTAGGCTACACCTCTTATCATTTCTGTTATTAGGAAAACAAAAGTCTGGTCAGCTGATATTTCTTTAAACCAGTCACAATTACTGCAGGGAATATCAAGCACCTAGGATACAGCCATAAGTGTGTGAGGGTTTTTGGTGCACTAAATGTGCTAAAATTCAATCCCATCAAACAATGCAAAAAAAATTATTTGTAGAACTTTGTAACCAATCAATAAAACACAATGCAGGTCTGAATTACTGCACCACTTCAATTGTACAGAAAAGGATTCTGAAGGCCGAAGCTCCCTGCATGAAAGGGAGAAAATGCCTCGTGAAGAAAGCAGCCACAGAAAGAAATCACAGCTTGTTAATGTAGTTAGTATTTGCTTAATAAGACAACCTGCTTCCCTGTGAAATTTTCTGACTAACATACAGTAAGCACGCTTTTGCTTCACAGATTTATTTGAAATATAATCCATTTATCTTGTATATAGTTATGCAATGCATTTGATAGGTTTCATCTTCGCTAGATTTGCCTGAGAATGTTCAAGGTTTAATGGTAAACTGGTGTTTATCATTCATATTTCATAAATCCCAGTCCTGCTATGAATGATGTCCTGCAGAGACAGCAATCCTGAGTCACAGAGAAATAATACGATGTTACCACTCAGTGGTATAAATCCCCAGATTGACCACCTCCTGCCATGCTTTCACAAGAGCCTTTTAATGGTCAGCATGACATAGCTGCACAGAGACTATAGCTAAAGGCTCCTCTTTACATCAAGAGTACACTTTTATTCTCTTTGCTTTGAACCCATGTTGGTGCCAAGAATGACCACTTCTTGCCATGCAATAGCTTTGAACTGAAGTTCCTCAGTTTGTGATGGTTTCAAAGGCATGCATAAACAAATGTATTTAAGGGGTCTAAACATATGAAAAGACGCAATATTTTATTTAGTCACAAGGAGCTGGGGTTTTAATTTTTAATTGCAAGTTTGACTGGATTCTAGGCCATGGATACATGTTTAATCTACCATCAGCAGCCATCAGCCTTAACTTTTTTTTCTTCGTTGCTAATCATGAACAAACTGGGAGACATCTGCTACATGACTAAAACAGATTGTTGCGGAAACCTGCAAGATAATTACATAGCACACGATGCGGTCCTCTCGTATGAATACAAATTGCATGGTTTTTATATGATGAAGCATTTCTAAACAAATTTGCTTAGTTTCCCATCTTTCTATCACATGCTTTCCCAGTACTGCATTTGCCTGTAATATGAAGGATAAGAGCTACAGAAACCTTCTAACATTATAGCTGCTCTAAGTGTCTTGACAATCCTCCCTGGTGTGCATCACGACTTCAAGACACAACTCTTAATACTCCTCAGAGGAATTTACAGTGAGTGTGTGTGTGCTCATGAATAAAGATGTCAGGACTGACAGTGCAGTGACTGGGAATGAGAAGCTTACAGAATAAATGCATTAAACTGGTATGGAGGACACAATTCATGTGCTCCTGCTGTAGGGGAATGAAAGATTCATGGCATCCTTGAGAGCAATAGGTCTATTGATTTAAGAATATCTACAAATTGAAGTTGATGGGAGGAAGGAAGTTGTATTTCATGTCTACCCCTCTGTATTTCAAGTTATCAGTTCGAATGCAAATCAGTTAATCCTTTGTATTAAAGCCCTCCATTTTCCATACTGTATGTGACAAATCATATCATAAACCAGCTTTAGCTCAGACAGGTGGGGTTGTATGTTTCTCATTAAACACATGGGAGATTTGCTAATTTTAGATAGTTGGTTGAATAATCATCTCTTTATATACCTTATAGACCAAATTTTAGTGGAATTGAAAAGTGACATTGCAAAGGTTGTTTTCTTTTCCCATCAAAAAGTACAAAGTACATTGGAAAATCTTAAAAAGTGAGATTTGGATTCGGTGAAGGCATGTGACATCATGAACAACAAAGCTTTGAATTTTTTATTTTTTTTTAGTGAAAAGGCAGAAAGTTAAGCTGCTTATGTGTACGCTTAGAAATTAAAAGTAATGGAACAATGACGACTGCGGGATCACAGCAAAGACCGTTAGCACAAGGACATTTTCGTTTAATTCATGTGTTCCCCTCTATGTGAACAACCAAGACAGGTTGTGAGAGAAGATACCACACATGCAGTCTTCTACCAGCAGGGATACATAATCAATGAGATAAATGCTTTCTCTTGATGGCTTTGTAAAGCTATCCTATTCCACAGGGTGTAATAATACTTTGTACCTGAATGAGTCTTAACAAAAGGAAGCTGACACCGTGGAGCAGGGGGAAGCTAAATGGATAATGGCTACATAACAGCAGCAGCTTAGCTAACCATGCTGAATGATCTGGGACATGTGGTGTGCGTGGGTGTAGGGTTTCATAGGTGACTCCCCACCAGGGGAACTGAAGGGCCATGTGCCCCTGCAAAGGGTTTAGTCGCAGGGGAGTGAGGGCACAAGGGACACAGAGTACACAAGGTGTGCAGCAGGACACTTGGATGGCTGCATTCTGAAAGAACACATCCATTTTTCATTATGCTCAGCCTTCTTTAGTGTCTTCCAAGCAGATGTATCGAATAGTACATTGAACCAAGTATGATAAAAAATTTGGACAGTATGCTGTAACCTGAGCTCATTTTTATAGACAATGAATGTCAGCTTCATTACTGGAATATTTGGTTTGAGGTGTGGCTAGTACCCTTAATTAGGATGTAAGTACCCTTTTTTAGATCATTTTTTGAGATTAAAGATCACTGTTTATAATGGAGAGAAATCCATGTATTATATTCATCTGGCGAGGTCCTTGCACTTACGCTGGCTATATACTACGTTGTTTCTCTCCATAGTGTGCCATCTGCTTTTTCCTCATTAGTTACTGTTTGTCAGTTTACTCTTGACTGCCAAGTGTATTAGTTCTGCCAACATTTGTGCTAAATGAAACAGAATTTAAGATCGTGAAGCAGAGTATCATGAATTGATAAATGAAAACACAAGTGAAACACTGTCTGAGCTAGAGTTGCTAGTTATCCCTGATGATTCTGAAGACGCTGATTGAAGATGAAAATAGGCCAGGCTTCGTAGCTCACAGCAGTCTCACTGAGGCGAGATATTGCCACAAGCCCCAAGGCCTCTAAACAAAGGGTTAGCTTGCATGGCCTCTCCCTATATGCCTTAGTCCTGATGGGCAATGCCCCAGTAATGTTATGTATTGGCTTAAGCACAATAACCCTCAAACAGAAGCATGCCAGATTTCATTAGACAAACCATGCCATTAGGCAGTAGTTGTTTGTTTGTTTTAAAAAGCTGCAGCAGTGCATAGTGTGTTGGGAGAAGGAAACAAAGATCAGTGTTCAATAATATTACTCAAAGCAGACCAGCTTTTTCGGATTAATATGAGGACCCAATACATTAAAACCGAAAGATTTAAAAGTGTTCTATTACAGGGATATAAACCTAATTACACCAATACCTTTGTTTCTCTAAGACATCTTACTATTTCACCATAACTCCGTTTGACCTGTGAGTCATCACTGTAATAGAGTCCAGAGGATCACTTGATTAAGCAGCAATCTTTTAATAATTGATGATGGAAATGGAATCTCCAGTAATGAAATTTCCATCATGAAAAGAGAGCTTGTCTTAATTCACCATCCATTCATTCAAGCAGGTGTAAATAACATTTCTTGGCTCATAGGGCAACACTACATAAATGTCAGAGATGAATGGATATTTGCTCCCTCACTGATACGAGCTGCTGTACTGTCAAGGATGTTGACTAAATCTAACAGCTGTGACCATGACTGCATAGCATTATGTAGTTCTGAGGTCATTTTTTTGGGAAAGATCAGGATGATTTAAGAATCTCAAACCTTAACAATGTGCATATACGCTATACTATGGCTCACCGGATGATATAGCTTACATGTGTAAATTTACTCAGCCATATGTTAATCATGTGAAATGTAAATCAAAAGTTATGCTGAGTGTGTGATCGAAATACCATGACAGTTACTGAATTAAAATCATCTCAACACACAAATGGACAAAAACTAAAATTTAAAAACAAATTTTTATTTTTTTACCAATACATATGCCACATTTAGAAAAATGAAATGTATAAAACATATATGCTTTCACCTTCATGGACTCTCATGCGCACCACTCCCAACAGTTGGCAATCAAATTAAAACAAATGCTTATTATAATGTGACCTTAAACTGGGTAAACCTCAGATACTCACATGCAAGTGAATGCAGCACGTAATGTACTTTCATGATGTTCTACATCAACATTATAATTTTCTTGATCATTGCGCAGCATTTATACAACTTCATCGTGCCAACTGCCTACATGGGCAGTAATATTAGTCTGTTCAAACTATTTGCATTTTATGAAGACAATATAGAAGTCCCTTTGGAAACAGTATTTTTTCATTTCGTTATTGATGATGTCACATTGACATCACAACTAATTGACAAATCGATTTGGAAAGGCCAGACGAGTAGACTTCAAAAATCCCCTAAATTGCCCATCCCTAATATATATTTACTTTTACAAATTTTGCTTTACTTTTTACATCAGTGGAATAATCAAGTCATTATTTTCTAAAATCTAGACCCTTCTATAAAACCTCTCATTTACATGTGCCACCCTTTCCCCAGTCCGTGCTCCCTGACCGGCCCCCCTATCAAAATCTTTTTAAACTCATCCCTGCTCAGAACATGTAAAACTACATGTTTCACAGCACAAACACATAGTGTAATAACACAAGTGAAATAATGAAGGCTTAGAGCTTTAAGTTTCTTCTTGTGTTGTATTCAAGTGATGTGATGTTGAGCTCAAACTCTGATTGTGGTTAAACCCCATTAATGTACTTTTTCATTTTTAGCCTGAACCCTGCATTTGCAACACCTTAAACCACGTAAACATGGTTGTCATTGAATTTGATAAGTGTAAGGACTTTAGTAAGTACTGAGTCAGACAGGGCTCAAAACATTTTTTTTAAATGAAATGCAGAAGTCACAATTCAATTCAATTAAATTCAGCTTTATTCGTATAGTGCCAATTCACAACAAAGTTATCTCAGGGCACTTTACAGGCAAAATCAATTCAAGCCAATTCATTGTGATCCAGTCGTGGTTCATACAACCCAATTTAAAAAAATTGATGGCCCATAGGGAAGGATTGACAGCTCTGGTGATTCTGTCCTACTCAGATGTGTCTTTGTGCATGTTAAAAGTGGGTAACACAATTTCGTGAGTTTCAATACTACATGAAAACATAGGCACATTGGGATTTTTAAAGGTGAGTGTTCACTGTTTTGAAACCTTGAATTTGCAGTTCTTTCAGAACTTTTACGAAACTGCTACATTTTGCACTGTTGACCAACATAGCTATGACACTTTCTGATCATTCACATCATTTCCGTATTTGCTTAATATTTTTTTACATTTGATGTGTATCTCTTTATGCCTTGAATATTTCTTTGAAAAAGCAAGAAAAAGGTGCAAATATGGTGTTTGTTGTAATATTGTGAAAAGTGAATATCTTCAAAAAGATTTTATACTTGAAATTAGCTATTATTGGACCATATGTAACTATGTAGTATCCATAACTGTTTCAAGAGGCCACAGTTGAGGGTTTTGCAACAAACCCACAGTCATACTGTATGCAGGGATATACAGTGACATCTTGCTATTGTAGGTTTATGAGTAAAAGATTAGATAAATATTTTTTATGAAGGTGGTATCCTTGGCTTAGAGTTATAGTGCTCGTTGACCCCATTTCCCCTGTTCTCCCCACCCCCAGGTTGAGGCAGATGGGCTCCCGTCTTGAGTCTGGTTCTGCTGAAGCTTTTTCCTTCCTGTTAAAAGGGAGTTTTAAAAATATCTGTAAAAGGGAATTATTATAAATTGGAATAATGTAGATCATGTAATGGATTTGTTTTAATTGGATTATATTTAGATTATAATGAATGTGATTGAATTGAACTGTGTCTGCAATAGTGCCTTGAGATAACTTCTTTGTGAATCAGCACTATACAAATAAAGGTGAATCAAATTTAATTTGTAGTAATCCAAAAAAAAGTAAAATAATAGATCAATGTAGAGCTGCATTTTGCAGAAATTCTAGTTTGCTAGAAAAGTAACATCAGATTGTCTTTAAAGAAACCACATTGTTTCACTTTGTAAGTTTGTTAACTTCACTTTTGTCCATTGATTTAGAGACTGATCTAGAACTACATTGCTTTGTAGTTCTAGATTTCTCTTAAAATCAGCCCACTTCTCAGTAATATTTCTTCAAAATCCAGTTTCTCACAGAATAACTTAATTATGAGATAAAATTACACCTTTTCATGGTGCCAAGTCAAATCACAAATATAATCTGAAGGCATAACAGCAAACAAGATTAGCATGAGTTGATGGAGTTTGTTTTTCTTTTTCTTTTCTTTTTCTTTAGACCTGCAATGCAGGAGTGAGATACTCCTACTAAGGAGTGTAGTTTTTCAGACTCTTGAACTGACTTATCAGGGATTGTTAAAAAGTTCCTGTGACTTAAGGTGATGATTTAAGGCTTTTAAGTCCTAAATTAGGAAACAGCGTAAGATGTTGTTATGAACACCACTAATAACCTTAAACTGAAGCTAACAATGCCGACCGTGCTGGTTTTATTAACACTAATGCAGCACCGGTTCAGAACGCACTCGTTTGGAATGGCTGATCACTTGGCTTACAAACAGTATTATCTTATTAATATTTCATAGGTTACCCAATCATCCAGTCTTCATTTAATTTCTTTATCAGTGCCATTTTGTGATATTAAAAGCATTAATGCCCTCTTCATCTTTGCCTGATCAGAAAATACTGGACCTCATTTTTGAAAGGATTGCTGTGATGCGTACATTACTTAAACACCCTGTGTCACAGAAATCCTCCTCATGACCTCTGCCATCAATATTTCTACTGACGCTCAGTGTACTTGGATTTAAAATTGAAGTGCTTATCATGTGAATTTATGTCATCACTAAAGTAACATACATTTATGAATAATCACAGGTGAAAATATTTTTGCATCAGTGTGGACCAAGGAGAATAACTAAAACTACGATGAAGTAATGACGTTGGTGAATTCTACTTAAGGAGATTTCATCACTCACATAGTACATGATTGTTAGAGGTAACAAAAAATCTAACAGTTTAGTAAAAAAAAATTGGTGATTCGTGGTAAAGCATTAACAGAATTGGTCAAGAAATGTCTGTTTCCTTTATCAAGTCACAACCTCAAGTGAAAGGATGTGATTGTTGCCATTTGTGTGTTAGTTGGCAAAATTATACAAATCTGCCTAACCAGTTTTCATGATTGCAGAAGAATTCTCGTGATGATTTATACTAGTAAAAAATGTGAAATCCCACACAGACCTTTGTGAAGGATAGACCTAATACTAATACAATGCCTCCCATGTGTTAATTCATTTATTTTCCATATCCACTTTATGGACTGGAGCCTATCCCATCTGTCACAGGGTGAAAGCAGGTCACCAGTCTGTCACAGGCAACATCACTAGTTAACCTACCAAGCATGTTTTCAGAGTCTGGGAGTACAAAGGAAAAGAAAACTGTGTAGAGAACATCCTAACTCCATGCAGCATGATCCCAGCTGAGATTCAGAGTGGGAATGATTTTACTGTAAGATAATTGTTTAGTTCACTTGTCAATAGTAAAGTGCATTCCTGTCCAGAAAGGTAGAGAGCAGCAGACAGATTTTCTTGTTTAGAACTGAGCTGCACTTGGTAAAGCAGATAAGATATCAACATAAAACAGAAGCTCTGTAAGTGTTTATCTTGTTTTGCTCATTTTTGAATTCATTGAAAAAACATGAAAAAATAACATTATTATAAACAATAAAGTTAAAATGGTTTTGATAAAGAAATTAGATCAGTTAACAATTATAAATATTTGAGTGTGTTTTCACTTAATGGTCAATGTCACATACTCCTTCCAAATAACAGATTGAACAGATTTTCCATGAAGAAAATGAAGAAATAAATGTACCAAAATGTTTTTATCCAAAGCATTTCTTCAGTTTGCAACTGATTGTTCCAAATGTAGGACACATAATATCACAAACAGGTCATTTTAGACGTAATAATTTTAAAAAATCCTTGTGATTCTGAAAAAGCCCAAAGCTTCACATGAAATTGTCTGACAGCTTCACTTCAGCTGAGAAATTATGTCCTCCACTGTCATTTGTTACTCAACGGGGGGTAGCACAACACATCTGGATAATGGGATCCTTTCATCTGAATTTCGCTTTTATTCACATACTCTGTGCCTTAAGTTTAATTTATAATCCCTAGTTCATTTTTATCCCTTGTGCAATCATACAATGTAAGACAATAACATTTAGTTCAGGCTCTCATGATTTTTACAAGGTTTTATCTGAATCTGAGAAACAAAATATTAATTTGCATAATTTATCTGGAAAGTGGAGCAGTGCAATTAATCAAATTTTACTTTCAATTATGAGTTTGAGTTGTAATAATCATGATAATAAGATAATCAAGGTAAAGTGATTATAATGCTGTATTCCATCTCACAGTGAACCTTTCAATTGGAAGCAATTAGTTAATTATTATGTTTTGTTTCTAGTGAATTTGTTATCTTATGTTCAATCAATCAATCAATTAAAGTTTTGTTC
>JBBBVU010000013.1:16688108-16704314 GCA_037177055.1 Atherinosoma microstoma
TATTCTACAGCGAGTGGCAGTGTATTGGATGATTCACTAATGTCCAATGAAGTGACTAATTTGCAAATATATTATCCCCACCCCTGCATATTCCAGAAAGCAGCCTTTGAATAGGTGTCCACCACAGTGGACACTATGCATCAAACAGAGTTGTTTTGGGACAGATGTGCAATACTTGCAACGTCAAAGTAATGTGAGGAGGATGTTGCATCAAATCATTCAACACCATCAGTTTGATATGTCATCTGAAAAACCACAAACCGGAGGTTCATAAACTTTGGCAGGAAGCTAACGCTGCTAACGTTAACTTTAATTTTGTACAGAATTTGATCATCTTAACTTAATTTTTCTAAAAATGACATCGGTAAATATCAGTTATTGGCCACTGCAAAAATATCAATATCGGTATCGGCCAAAATCTTCACATCGGCGCGTCCCTAGTTGTGCGTTTACATGATGGAAAGATAATCCCATCTTGGTAGCACTTTACATTACAGCTCGGTAATTGTATGGTAATAGTGTGGTAATATGATGATAATACAGAAGAAATAACTGGGTAATATCCTGTAAATACCTGTAGTAATAACCAGGTAATATCCTGGTAGTAACACTGGGTACATCATGGTAACAATAGACTAAAACTGAAGTTAAAGGGTAATAAGGTGCCTGTAACCTACAGCAATAGGAGGGTAACAAATTTAACGAGAAAGTGAAACTATTTTGGTAGTATTATGGTAATATTGTGGTAGCTGCCTGGAAATGTCTACAAATATCTATACATACTCAAATAAAGGAGTAATTATGTTGCCATTATTACCTAATTATAATTGGACAGTTTCTATGTAATAACCGCGACTCAGGGCTGTAAAATTATCCATTTAATGTTTCCATTTTATTTCACAGTAATATGACCTGTTTTGCTCAGAACAACAAATTGAATCCTAAAGTGTAAATTTAGTTAAGATTTATGTTTCCCACTACTACTTTGCAACACAAAGCGATGTCCTGCTGGAAGCTTTAGGCGCAGCCTTATTCATAACAAGTGAACAATAATTGCGAACTAGAGCATTCTTCTGGTGAGCTGGTCAAATCCAGCCAAAGCATGCTCCAGCAAATACAATAGAAAAAAACAAGCTGACCTTTGTATAAAGGAGTCAACATTGACCGTGCCTCAAATTTGATGAAATTTGATTGCAGGTCTGTAAATAGAGCAAACTCTTAAATGAAATGTGTGTTTTATCAGACAGTATTTGTAACTTTTGATTAGTTTCAGATTTATTTGAAAGTATGAGAATTTCTCAAATCCTTGGACTCAGTTACATTTAAAAATGCATCTGATGCATTTAGACATTAGGGGAAAAAAAGAGAAAACAAAAGAAAAAACTCATAAAGGTATAAATTAGCAATATAGCAGAACAACATCAAAACCAAAAGCACATTTCAGAGAACACACTATAAGAAAACACAGATATTTAAGAGAATATTACAACGCAATCAAAAATACAACAAAAAAACCAAGAGACCACAAATTAGCCACAAAACAAGACAGATGTATTGTCTGAATAGCTGTTTTGCGTTTTGTTGTGTTTGTTAAATGTCGTGTACTTTTGTTCTGTTTTCCGTAATATCATTTTGTGTATCTGTGTTTTTGTGTCTCATGAAATCTTGAGGCATGTTCCAAAATGATGTGTTATCGTTTTTTATCTTGGAACTTGTGTATTTTTCATAAATCAAGAGACAGAAATGTCAACTTTTTTACACTTGATTTCTCATCATCCCGCATGTTACACATACAACATTGTACAACATTTTCCTTTGACTGTGTTTAAATGAGTCAATGAATCTATAGTATGCTTGATTCCATTCTGTATCCAGATAACTGTGCTGTTGTCATCCGAATTACAATTTCTTTTAGTAAAACTACATTGATTTAACACTTAGCTGGACACAGCATCCAGTGGGTAACATAATCACTAAAACTCTCTCTGAGGATATCAAACCAACATTATGACTATTTTACTCACATATTTTCTCTGCATGACAGGTGTTGAAAGGTTTTCCTGAGTGCCTGCAGGCAGATATTTGCCTTCACCTCAACAAAAGTCTTCTGGACGACTGCAATGCTTTCCAAGGAGCTACTAAAGGCTGCTTGAGAGCTTTGGCTATGCGCTTCAGTACCACTCATGCACCTCCTGGAGATACTCTGGTCCACAGCGGGGATGTTCTCACTGCTCTCTACTTCCTGTCCCGTGGCTCTATTGAGATCCTGAAAGATGACATTGTGGTAGCTATCTTGGGTAAATACAATCCTTCGTTGATTATTTTACAGCTGTGTGCAACATCAAGAGGTACAATTCCTAGTTTATCCGATGTTCGATCAATTGCCATAATTTGTAAGGGTTTGCAGTTGGTTAAAAGACTATGATGTAAGCCTCTTATGAAAGATGAAACTGTTGTAGTTCAAGGAAACATCTACATCTACATTTTTTGGTTTGTTTATTTGTTTGATCCTTTTCCAGAGTCTGCAATTATTCATGGATGTAGTGACAGCCTCAGTTGCATGTTGGACCTCCATTGCCTCTTAAATAAGTGATTAACTGCCTCTTGAATAAGTGATAAATTGCAATCAATTGTGTCCTTTTTTTCTTTTTTATAAAAGTTTGAGTTTACATAAGTTAGCTGTAACAGATGAACATGTAGCACTTACAGAAAGACATGCCAGTACTCAAATTCAGTATAGATCCAGATATATGAAGGATTAATATGTAATTTTACTGTAAAATACTGGAAACTTTACACAGATGTCCATCCTCCATTTCCTGTGAGGGATTTAGGGTGTCTGTGTGACAGGTTTGTCATGCTCTGACTTTCTGAGACATCTCTTCTAAGTGGCAAAGCAGTTAAAAGGTGATTGTCTGTTGCTGACATTTGAAATAGTGCCTCTTTGCAAGTAATGTGAGGAAAGCTCCGATTCATTTACCCTAAAAGAATAATGAAAATGTACCCTTTTTTTCATGGTTGAACTGTAACCAGGTGCTACTGGCTGAGCCTGAGTTAAAATTGCCATACTTCATGAGATGAATGCTCTCCATACCTGTACCTGACAGAATGAGGTTTAGCATAGCAAAAGTTGCTGCATCATACAAAACACAGTTTTATCAAACATGCCTGAAAAGTTACCATTCCCCGCAGGCCCACACATTTACTAACATACGTATTGCTCATTCAGCAACATTTTGCTTTAGTTTGTGCATGTTTTTTATGTTTCTTCTTCTGTTGTTTCCTCCCAAGCTGTTCCACTTCTAACATGATGGTAGTGGTCAGTTTTTTCCATATGATCATGTTGACACACGAAGCTAGTTGCATGATTCCACAGGTTAGGAATTACTCTGCTACACTAATGATAATAAATCCTTGTGGTGAGAGCTGAATGTGGGGCAGAGATACACTACTCACTACTACACAACAGTACTACTGTGTAAAGACTTTCTCTGTGGTAGAAGGTGTCCGGTGCATGCTGTGAAAGCCTCAATGGCAGCCAACGTATAATATCCCTTTTTTCTAACACTCCTGCTTATGCTGTTCGCATTTAGTGAACCCCACACATCAACAAAGGGATTTTTCATGATGACCTTTAAACTAGACCTCACCAAAATCCTCCTAGCAGAGGAAACTGCTTGATAACTATGCTTACGTTAGAATATTTTTTAGAACATTATGGAAGTTTGCTGAATAAATGGCTTAGTTATGTGATAGCCATTATCAACACAAATATTTCCTTTTGAAGTGCACAACAAGTAAAGTGTGTCAGTGACTATCAATCCTCCTTTGGCCTCACATCAAAGTTGCTTTGTGTTAGTGGTTATTCCTCAGGATAAATAATGGATCAAAGATAGAAAGGCAGCTGATGCACAAGCCTTAGGAGAGCATCTTCACAGAGAGGGGAAACTGTTTGATTTTCATTATCCACAGAAACAAACACGTCTGCTGCCCTTTAGTGAAAACTGAGGAGTAGATAGATATCCCCATGGAAAATGCAACACAAATTCTTATCCCTAAACACACATGGTTAATTTTAGAAGTCAAGGAAGGGCAAGGTCTGCACGCTTTCCTGCTGCTAATTAACTTATTAACATGATTTAACTTTTTGACTTTGTGTGTTTCGCCACCAGGAAAAAATGACATCTTTGGAGAAATGATCCATCTTTTTGCCAAGCCAGGGAAGTCCAATGCTGACGTGCGAGCTCTGAGTTACTGTGACTTGAGCACCATTCAGAGAGAAGATCTGCTTGAGGTGCTTGACATGTACCCAGAGTTTGCCGACTTATTCTTCAACAACCTGGAGCTTACTTTCAACCTTAGAGATGAGTCTGTCAAGGTAGATATTACTAAAATTGCCTAATGAGTTCTATACTTTCAATTTGTGCTGGTCTTACTAAAGTCCTAAAATTATATTACATTCTATTATTTTTTAGAAATTTAGCAATTATTTACACTTCGTCACATTTAATTAATCAAACTTCTTTTTTCCTTTATGTTTTTTAAATTTCACAGCCTGATGAAAACCAAGGATGCGATTCAGATGGTGAGGGCAAAAAAAGCATGAAAAGAAGAATCTCTTTCACACCAGATCTACCCAAAGGTCAGTAGAGACAAACCAACAGTGCAGCATTGTTCAGCATGCTCTGTGGTTGCAAATACATTCTCTGTTATTGTTTGCTATGCGGCGCTTGCTGAGAACATGTACTCTCTATGGAATATGGTATAGTCTAATTGCACTGACTCCTGCTGATTGCCGTTCTCCAGGGGAAGACAAGGAAGTCGTTAAAGATGGTCAAAAGGAGAGAGGGTCTAACTCGTGCCTAAAGAGAAGTTCTGTAGTCCTAGGTTCCTCATCACTTTGTGTTCCAGTCCTGGACTCAGATCTTATTGTCAGAGACAGCTTGAACAGAAGACCATCTCTTGAAGGTGACAGACCTTTTTCTCTTAATGAACTTGAAATGTTATATTAAAACCTGTTTTGTATTTTGAGGACAACTTTTAGATCTGGATCATTAACATTGGTACTTCAGTTTTTTGTCCAAAATTTTTTCATTTCTTAAACACTTGAACATCAGAGTAACATCTATTATATTCTATTAAAAAGCAGAATCATTCTAAAATAACTTGCATTATTATTTACTGCTGATTATAATCAGCAGATAATGATTGACAGTTGCTGCAGAGACCTGACCTCTTGTCCATGGTGTCCCATAATGCCAGTGGCTGGTAGAAGGGACATTGTACAAAAAAGTACAAAGTGCTTGAAACTGTTCTTTAATCAACAATCTAGGAGGAATGTTGACCTCAATGCAAGCCGTCATTTTGGTATTTTTCTTTCATAAATTATGAATGATGAAATGAACTGATGTTTAATGCCTACAGTTCCTCCAGAATCTGTTCAGATGTCACATCTTCATTCATGCATTCATTTTCCATACCCACTTAATCCAATTCAGGCTTGTATCTCTCAAGCTGCTTGTGGGTGAGAGGGCGAGAGGAAGGGTACTCTCCGAAGATGTTGCCAGTTGAACATAGATGTCATAAATTTTAAACGCATTAAACAAGATGATCCATTATGAGTACCATTGCCCTATATGACTGGTTTGAATGATCCATGTTGGCAAGTGATCTACTGTTAAACACAGTTAAAAAGCAATTGCCTGGAGGTGACGCTGGGATATAAATCAAGTGCATCTATTTGGAGGCACTTGATGTTCCACAACAATCTGCATCTGAAAATCTGAAATACAAGAGAAGTGTATTCTCCTTTCTGCAAGGGAAGTGTAGAAGCTACAGTTTTGAGGTGGGGAAAAGAATATTTGCATTCAAACAGGGAATTTTGAGCATGAGGACAGAGGTTGAAGGGAGACCAGAATTAGAAGTGAGCATAAAAACAAGAAATCCATCTCAAATTGAAAAGTGGTGCTCTTGTAAACGGTAATTTATTCCCTCAATGGTTGAAGAAAATGGATAGAGTTGTTTTTTCATCTTTCAGGCCTTTAAGGTTGGTTTCAACACAGACTCACCCTAGCAAAAGTTCAGCATTATCGGATAATTATACTATACTATTATATTAAACAGCATGTGAAATGTCTGGAGAAGGATGAAGGCTTCTGATGTCTTGTTCTGCATCTCAGTAACTGCAAAATGAATACTATTCACATATTGTGCCAGAGTAGTAATGTAACAGAAATTAATTAAAAGGCTACTTCTTCATAGTACTAATGTTTGTCTGAACAATAGGGATCAAAACACAAGTCCAGGCTTTGATTTTTTTTTAACCACCCAATTAATTAAGGAAATAATAGTTAGATTTCATGGCAAACTTCGTAGTTTTTATTGCATGGATCATGTTTTACTACTTTTTCCCACTCTACCACAATTCATGCATGTACTGTAGAATTAATGAGGGATTTATGAGTCCTACCTTTTTATAAATAACCAGCTTTAAACACAAATATGCAAGGAGTATAGTATAGTATGTCTTAATAACCATAAAAGAAATGTTAATTTGTAGTCTTGGTGTGTTCAAGGAAATGAACAAACCAAATGTTCTTAAAGCACTTTGCAGCCTGGCTCAAATATCTGACATATGAAGCATAAATGCAAAACCTTGTCTACCTGCCATACTTGAACACCTGATTTGGAAAATCACAGGGATTTGGACATGTGCAGATATGATCAGGCTGATTAATCCATCACGTTAGTACAAAGCCACCTGTGCAGACCGCCAAATTTGATAGTTAAATTGGAGAACTAACCACCTCTGCTTAAGACCACAAAAGGGGAACAACACATATTGTATCACTGAACAGCAGGCTGAAAACTACCATGTGCCCAACAGAGATAACAAAAAGACTGCCATAATAATTCTCCTTGTACAAAAGCTTGATAAATTACAACAAGGAATCAACACACAGCTTTCGGGCAGAGATTAATTACATTCTATTTTAGTTTTCTTTTTCTGTTGTGATGACGTTGTTCTGACCCACATGTGAGAATCTAAATTGTGTGTGTTGGTTTGGTTTCCCAGATCTGCGTTGTGATAAATGGGCCTGTAATAAGCCTACGGACTACCTGGATGAGTCAGCACAGTTCCAGGACCTGAGAGAGGACGATAATTCTGCCAGCGAAATCACATATGGAGAGGTGGAACAACGCTTAGGTCAGCTACAAGAGCACTTAAACAGGTAGATATTTTTAGTCGGCAAAGAAATGGTGGGTCTTGATTTTGTCATCCAGAACTTTGATTTACCCCTAAATCTGAATTTTACCAGTTTATGTAACAGTGTGACTTGTTTTGATGTAAGATATTTCTATGATTTTAATGACATAGCTCATGTGATATTAATAAGCAATGACATAATGCAGCAGTTTGCCAGACTTACTTGAAAAGGACATAAAATTCATATATAATGTTAGGTCTCATCCTACCTTTATTATATTCTGGCTCAAAGAGATTGCTGAGATTAACCCTAACTCTTAATATCATAATAACAAATAAGTAATCACATTAATATATAATACATTCTATTTTACAACTGTCTCTAAGAAAAAATGAGATATTTATTGAAGAAAATACAAGGCTTGTTTGTTTTTTTCCCGTTTTATTTATCATTTATCATTGTAGATAAAATTGATTGATGTTAAGCAGTAGATGACTGTTGATAAGGTCATCTTGCAAAAAGCTTAACATGATTCTTTAAAACTCCCCTTGTTCGAAAGAAAATATAGTCATATAGTACTGAAATCATACTCTGTAGTAATTCTTTTACTAAAGTGGAGGGTGCCACTGTTAGGGCTGGGCGATATGACCTTAAATATATATCAAGATTAACCTCATTTACGATTAATTAGTTATTATCTTAGTATTTTTTTTATTTCTAGCCCTCATAGCTAACCAAAACTTTTTGTTGCAAATATTTCCATAATAGAAGAGTAGATATTGATTTTAAAATAAGTGAAAGGAAGCTCACAAAGTTGAACTAGGCTATATATGGTCATTTAATTGATATTTTTAGATACATCTAAGAGAAATAATTTAAATGATCAACATGAGGGTGATTACATAGATTATTGCTTCTGAATAACAGTTTCGAGGCTGTCACTACATCCATTAATTTTTGATTAATTGCCCAGCCCTAGCCACTGTTGTCTTTACCTGTGTAGACTTGGTTGTACACAAGTACATGCACCTGGTATCACGTAAATTTCAATAGCAAGAGCCAAGAGGTAGACTTTACCTCTTGGCCATAAACCCTAATGTCGGTCAAACTGCACCAGTTACTTTATAGTTCATTTGCACAGAAGTGTGTTTCCAATTATTTAGGAGTTCCCATAGTTGCCAGATATAGTGTGTGAAGGTAATACTGCTGTATGGAATGGAATATATTTCAAGTCTTACTGGAAACATATTATGAAATGTTAACATGTACTTACAAAGAACACCTTTATAAATTCACTTAAAAATCATTAAAATAATTATCTGCCTTCTAAATCTCACTTCTAATCTGCTGATGTGAAAAAGCAGCATCATGTGCGCACAATTTTGCCATTTTAACTGGGGGAAAAAAAGAAAACATTCATAATTTTGGTTTCACTTTTACTGTCAACTATTTTGGTGAAATTTAATCAAAAATTTGGTCAAATAAAAACACCATTCATACAGTATTACTTAGAGCAAGAAAAAATTTTTTATTGCAGACTCCTTGTTTAACATATATCAACTTTGAATGCAGACTTTCTTTACAACTTCTCATAACTACATTGGCCAACAGTTTCATACGAAGGAAATAAATTGTGGCATGACAACTTTTTCCCTTTTATGAAACCGACACAAAAATAATGTTTATCACTTAGGATCCACAAAAACACTTGGAAAAAAACAGCAACAAGAAATAAGAGTCAGTCTAGAGAAAAAGGATTCAACAGTTAACTGATTCATGTGCCATAAACCCCAATGAACAAATTTAGACTGACTGACTTAAATAAATTCAGAATTCTGCTGGAAAGTATTTCACACAGAAAAACACAATTCTTCCTTCAACAACTCAAATATGAAAACTTTCATTATAGCAATAAATTGAGTAAATTCCTCGCAAACCAACTACAACGCAAAAAAGAAAAGTCAATAATTCCCTCAGTCCTATATCCTGCTGGGGATATTGTTCAAAACCTACAAGAAATAAACAATATATTTAAATCAATCTATGGTCAACTTTATTCCTCTGAGCATAACACAAACCAATCTAAAATAAAAGTTTTTTGAAGCAATCTACAACTTCCTGTACTATCAAACAAGCAAGCAAATATGCTAGATGCACAACTCACACCCAAAAAGCTCAATAAAGCACTGACCAGATTGCCCCAAAACAAATCAACTGACTCAGATGGATTTCCTGTTGAATTTTAAATCAAATCAAATCAAATCAATCTTTATTTATAAACCGCTTTTCATGCCAAGGGGCAACACAAAGAGCTTTACATGTTAAAACAATTCATGCATATTAAATAAAACAAGCCTTCATACACACACAAAAAAAGGATAACATAGCAATTTAAAAACACACTCATTATCTTCTCTTTCACACACAGTCATACACACAGTCATACACACACACACACACACACAAACATTTCTGGCAAACATTATCACCTCTTTTCCACAGGGTCACAAATTAAATCAAAGACAATTCTATAATATTTCCACACATGAATACAACTGCTGTAACACTCCTTTTAAAACCAAATAAAGACCCAATTCAACCTTCCAGCTACTTCCCCTTTTCCTTGATAAACACAGACTTAAGAATAATTTCAAAAGCACTTGTTTTCACTCTAGAAATAATCACCCCAACTATATTTCACCCTGATCAGACTGGCTTCAATATGAACAGAAATGTATCAGACATTACACGAAGATTTATTGATATCGCTCAGCAAAAATAAACCAAAACTATAATAGACGCAGAAAAAGCTTTTGACAAAGTTAATTGGAAATTTCTCTGTAGCACTCTACATAGATTTGGTTTTGGAGAGTCGTTCAAACTCTAGATGAAGACTGTGGCTCTGAGAGTCATCCAATCTAAATTACGCTCCACTCTTGAGAAAAATAGAACATGATCTCAAACGCTGGTCAAATCACCCACTTTTACTTATTGGTTGAATAGCTACAGTCAAAATGAAAATAGTTCCACAAACCAACTACTTATTTTCTGTGCTTCCAATCTTCCAGTCTACAATCACAGACAACTGGTTCAAATCAATCAATTCACTAATATCCAAATTTTACAGGAAAACAAAAGGAAAAAGAAACTCCCTTCAAACAATTCAAAAACAAAATCGCTTTGTGGGCTCAAAGCACCCAATTTTTTATCACTATTACTTGGCTAATCAATTAAAATAATTACAACAAGTCATGGATAGAATTATAACAGCATCTATGTAGAACCGTCTCTCTTTCAGACTTTCCTTTTCTTCCTAATTCATTTAAGAAAAACAAATTACTTTAAATGCATCACAATCAAATAAACTCTGGCAGCCTGGTGGAAAGAAAACAAAATCACAAACACGTGAATACACCCCAATCTAGCATAGCCTTGATTTTCAACTGCACAACTAACCAATCCGCATTTCCACTTGGCACTTCAAGGGCATCACTCATCTTAGCCACCTTTTTCAAAACAACCAATTTATATCATTCAAACACTAACCCAGGAATTGGGGGAAAACAATTTCTCCACTATTAACAGTTAAAAGCAATGATCAAATCCAAGATAGACATATATCCAATAACCCGCTACTACCCTCCAAATTAAGTAAAGAATGAATTAAGATGACAAATTTCACAAAACTAATATCTAAACTTTATAGACTCATATCAAATACAGACACAGCAGTAACACTCCCAGTACCAAATGGGAAAAGGACCTCGCTATGTCCCCCAACTCCAAATTCTGGACTAAAATCTGCAAAAATACCGTCTCAATGACCACAAACACAGACTTAAAATTCATACAATACAAATCCATCCAGAGATCCCACATCACACAAAGGAAAATGATTCTAATGGGTTTTGCAGACGCTGACACTTGCACACAATGCACTCAGGGGAGCACTGATGATTTTTTTCACACCACATAGCCATGCACACCCATTCACTCATTTTGGGAAGCAGTATTTGAAAAAACTCTCCACTATTCTCAGCTGCAGAATCCCATCAATCCCATCACTTTGTCTATTCGGCGACCAGTCTTGTCTCACCCTGTCTTGTTAGTTGTCGGTTTTGGCCTGTATTATCTGTTACCACCTTTTGCACACTTTTGTTGGAGCATTTGAAGCTAAATGTATTTTAATGTACACTGCCAGTCAAAAGTTTGGATGCACTTTCCCTTTAGATTTAATGCAAAAGTGCATCTTTTGACTGGTACTGTATATATAAAATAAACTCTTCAGAATCTGACAACTTTGAGAATTCATCTCAATGCATTTAGGATATTTAAAACTTTTGAAAGTTATCTGTAATCATAAATATTCATGTTTTGTTTTAATATAAAGACACATATAATGATAACTAAGCCACTACATGACCCTGGATCCATTTTAATTGAATTGATCCAGCAACTTTGCATTTGATCTAATATATTTTCAAGAAATTCTGAACAAAATGGGAAAAAAAAAATATTTTGTAAGCCAACAGTAATTGTAACAATGATACATACTTGACCCTTGTACAGGGGGAGAAACGAAAACCAGAAGAAAATGTTTCATGTCAAATTTATTATTAATTTGATATACTTACCTTTAGGTTTTCAGTCACTTGTTAATCACACTTTCTCTTAATGGTTACAAAAGGGTTTTACTTCTTAAAGTTCTCACCTCCCACGCAGTTAAAAGTACACAAAAGCGACGCCGAATGTTCAGAAGTAGGTGGATGAAGGCAAGTAGCTGGCAGGAGCTGTTGTGGGACTCCGAGTGGGAGGCTGGATCTACTGGACGCAGGATATACTGTACCACTGTAGAAGCACAGCATTTTAAAGAAAACGAGATGTTACAAAAACTAAAAACTTCTTTTAGAATTGGCACCAACCGAAAAATATGTCTTAATGCATTGTTTTACACACACACATTTTATTCTCATTGTTTTGTTTTTGTACATATAGATCATAGACTTTTTTACTACACACTGGCAGCCACCTGGACAGACAGAAGCAGGAGTTATTTTTAACTAGAAGACAGAAATTAAAAGATAGTTTGCGCACTGAATGTGAAAATATGACAGCTTTTGGTGAAAGGTAAATCATTCAAATAATTAAATTAAGGGTTTTTTGTTTGTTTTGTTTGTTTGTTTGTTTGTTTTTTTGGGGGGGGGGTTGCATTAGCAAATTTAGCCTGACATCCTAAATACAGACCTTGGATGATATCTGGTTATAATTAGATTGATTAAACAAGTATGAAAAGTAATTTCCACAGTAAATGCTGAGCTCACACCTCCCACACAAAGCTAATTATCACTCCCAGCTAGAGCAGTGTCTTCTGTATGCTGCTCTTGTAGAATGTGTGTCCACACCCTTACCGTCTCTTCATTTGTGCTCCACTAAGGAGCAGAAGCTCCACCTACTGCTCAATGAAGTGCAGCCGATTATTATTTTTTCAGCCATTATTAGACTCAGCCAGGGTTGCGCTCGTCAGAATTAAGCATTCATCTCCTCCTGTCTGGGATTTAACACTGTCTGACTGTCCTTTTAACTTGCTGTTTTGATCTTTTTGAGGCTTGAGTCGCAGCTGACGTCAGATATTCAGACCATCCTGCAGATGCTGCAGAGACAGCCAACTCCGGGACCCCCTGCTTACAGCACTGTGACTGCCAGTCCAGACTATCACAGGCCTGCTGTGAAGGTTCAGCCAGTTTCTCTGACTGCAAGCCATTTTTTCAGCAATACAGGAACTCAAGTACGAACAATATCTATTTTTATAGTTTCAAAGGACTGTTTTTTTTAACCTAAAAAGTTCATTCATTCCCTTATATGTAATGTATACAGATCATTGTGTGACATTACGGCACCTTTTTTAACTGCTATGCTTAATTTTACATGAAGTAGTTTATATTTATTGTAACATTTTACTTCTCAGGGACCCAGCCAGAAATTGGAAAGCAGCATTCAGGAATCCAAAGACTCTGTATCGAGCTTGGCAATTGTGAATGCACCCATGGAAGACAGCCTTACAGCATTTTTTGAACAGAGACATACAGAGCCGCAGCAACATCGGCAACAGATTACAGCACATCAACAGCCATCATTGATCCCTCTTCCCCCTGAAACCTCTTCTGCCTCTACATCACCTTCTGACCCTCACCACAACACCACTGGACACCACAGACCTGTCACAGACCCGGAGTTTCCAAAGCTGTAAACCTCTCAACAGCAATGTAATCGAATATCAGGGTTATAATCCTGTAATTACTAAGTAGCACTTTTTCTTGTTTTTATCAGCATGCTGGCACTGCCATCTGTATTGTTCATTTACAGTGGCTTTTTAATAGAATTAAGATTTTAATTAATTGTGCATGTGGAAAAAAAACACTGTTTTTGAAGTCAAAAAGATGGAAATAAGAAACAGATTAAATTTATTATCGTCAGTCATTTTCAGCCTATGAATTTACATGCAGATGCCCAGCTGAATCACTTTAAACCTATTCAACTCAGTGCAAGTCATCCCTGAATAAGGACAGCTCTTCCTTAGCCAGCAAGTGTACAGTTTGTATGTCAAGTTAAGGATGCTGGTCTGAGGTCTCCAATTGGTTGTAACAGATTTAACACCACAACACTAGACCCGCTTTGTTTTTCACCAAGGCTTTGTGCTCATATCAGCCACTTGTACTTCAGCTTTTTATGTTCCCACTCAGTCGAGTCACACTGGAGTGGACTAGGGTCAGCCAGAATAACCTACCCACATAATCTTCTGTCATGTGATCTTACCACCAGTGCATCAACATGTCTCCATTGACAACCAACCCAGGAAAAAAAGATGTTACCTTGACAATCAGACATGTCTCAACTTTCCCCTCCTAAACCAAAAAGCCCTGACTGACCTACCTCGCACAGAACGGTTCTTAATAATCAATATTTCAGACACCAGTTCATCACATCAAATCTTTTTTTATGACTTTGTTTTCTTCTTGTGTCACATGACTCCCCAACTACCAGGCCCTGAATTCCACAACACAATGTCTGCACAACACATTTAAGATGGCTGGAAATGCCAGGAGGTCCCAAAACTGACTCCCCAGTTAAGGGATATGGTGGGAGGGGTTGCTTTGCAAGTGTCTAGAGTGATACCCAAAATACAAGCTCTTACAGTCAAAATAGACTGAAAAACTACATCCTTTCTGGTCCATCAGATGGGGAAGGTAAGTGTAGCAGCAGCACCACATGGGCTGTCGTACAACCTCATGTAAGTACAGAGTCGGAGCCAAAAGAAATACAAAAGTCTGCTGATGGACAAGGTGACAGGTGTTGACCACCAAACCATCACTACATGACCTTTGTGTAGAAAATCTAATTAAAGGGTTTTCCATGTGGCTGCAGACATATTTCACCCATACATAACCATCAATTTGTGCCTGTATAATATAAAGTCAGAAAGGTTATCCCTCCAGCTGCTGAGTGTCAATAAGGAGCAGCTACTGCATTACTCACTGCCAAAGTGCAACACAGTTGATCACTCAGTTTGCTCTACTCCAGAAAAACAGAAAGACGAGATAGAAAACCTTGACTTGAGATTTTAACTGTAGGATGCTGACAGCTCGTCACTGTTTTCAAGGCCCAGCTGGATGGCAGCTGGTGACCTGTGCAACCAGAGACTTTACAACAAGGATGTGAGCCAGAACTAGGGCCCTGCACTGCTTTGTGTCCTCAGTGGCATCATACAGAAGTACCAGAAATATGAGGAGGTGACTTTGTTAAAAACATGAAAATGATGACACAGCCATTCTTCTTCCAGTTCCTGAAAATGTTGCATAACACCTGACAGAGGATCTGACAAGGTTGTGGAAAGGTATACTGTGAATTTTCTCTCCGGGGACAGAGGAGTTTGCATGATTTTGTCAACGTGGATATTCTCAAGAGTCACTGATGAACCTGGTCATTAATGTTTGAACCCGTTAAAAGTCTAAAGCCTGTGTGGGTAACATACACAAACTATTTACTGCAGCTATTAGTGTAATACAAGATTATTACAAAGTTATGAGAACGGTTTTATTATTCTTAGTTGTATGCCTGTCTTCTCTGAAGTGTGACTCAGGGGTTTTTGGACAATTGCACTGCAATATACAAAACTAGTAGTTTTTTGTTTTGTTTTGTTTTTTGCTTGTTTGTATTTGTTTTTTCTTTAAATAATGTGCATTATTATTGCAGTCACTGATGTGCACCTACTGTACAGCGCTAAGCCAACAGATACATACATTCTTGTTTGGGCAAATATAACATGCAGATTTGAGGATTTTCTGCTGTTTTCCCAGAGCTAGGCCTCTGACACGCAAGTATGATGTAGGCATTTTTACACAGCAGTGCATGAGGGCGTTTTTTGTCTTTTAATATCTATATATTTACTGTCTTGCACTGTTTATGAGCCCAAAGTAGCACATTATGATATAAAATGATGTCAGCATACTTGTCTTTTTTACAATGTATGTCAAGAGTTGTGTTGGGAGAGAGATTTCTGGTAGTGCTTGTGCATAAGCAGGCCCAAAGAGGGTCTTGTGCCTATACAACCAATCCAAATGCTAAGGCAGCATCTTTATATTTAATTAAACATACATTACAGAATCCTGTTAATCCCTCCCTGTAGTTTTGGGCAATGTTTATTAAAGTAACATAATGTTAAATAGTTGTAGTAAATACATCTCAATGCAAGATGTAAATATTATTGGGTTTTTTTGTTTGTTTGGTTGTTTTTTACTGAAAGAGCTATTTGAGAGATTATATAGCGAAACAGAGTAGTGAATATGATTGTTTTGAAGCTGTAGAAGCAATAAATGAAAATGCAAAGCTGCAGTGGTGTCACTCACTTCACATTTTTTAAAATTCCAATTAGATAGATAGATAGATAGATAGATAGATAGATAGATAGATAGATAGATAGATAGATAGATAGATAGATAGA
>JBBBVU010000013.1:16704343-16717271 GCA_037177055.1 Atherinosoma microstoma
TAGATAGATAGATAGATAGATAGATAGATAGATAGATAGATAGATAGATAGATAGATAGATAGATAGATAGATAATCGTTTTTTAAATTGGAAAAAGAAAAGAAAAAATAATCCTACTGTAATATATAGATAAAAAAATTTATTCATTCATTATGTACTATTATATATCATAAACTTTTCAAAAACAACTTAAACTAAACTTCATTTATAGTAACAATATTTACAGCTTATCAAGTGTCAACGAGAGGTGCTGCAGGTGATGTATTTAATTGTTCCAATGGTGACATCTAGTGGCCACTGTAAGTATTGCAGTTTGTTTAGAGGAAAACGAAAGCGAAAGAGTTTTCTTTCCTGGATATCGCCCTGGTCGAAGTGAGCGGATCGTCAACTCATTTCAGTGAGAGGGTGGTTTTTACTTCAGGTAGATAGTCACAGCTCTGTTTTATTATAGGTTCGGTGAGCCCAAATGGCGTCCAATACCGATGAAATACACAAACGCCTCATTGAGTATTTAAGGCCGAGGCTGCAACAGATTATTACGGTGGAGCAGGTTGTGAAACATTTAGTCTTTATTGACACAGCAAAGAAGGAGCAGATCCGGAAAAAGGCGAGAACTGACGGTGAGGTAGCAGCTGCAACTGTCCTTATAGACGTAGTCTTAACAGAGCAACATACCGAAGGCTGGTTTAGGGCCTTCGTGGACGCCTTGTCTCAGGGTGGCAGTGAACTTGCGGCGGACTACTTGGACTTAAACCCCCCCAAACCCGAAGTGGAGGCAGAGAATGACTGCTGTGTCCGGCTTATTCATATATTGGCTCCCAGTCTTGTGGAAATGAAGACAGAGGAAGTGTGTCATAAGTGCTTCGCTCTGGAGCTCCTCACCCTCGATGAAAAGGAGCAAGTAAGTACCCTAATGATGTGGGGGTGGGCTGTCAAATTAGGTTCATGTTAAAGAGTAGCCTATCAGACATAATGACTGAAATGTTTAACACAGGCCTCAAGGAGTTGCAGTATGTGTTTAAACTTATTATATAAGGGGATTAAGTGTTATTTATTCAGCTTTGTCATGGTGTAACTTTTCCTGTCCAACTTTTAAAGTCCATGTTGTAGTACGGGACTCTTAGACCACAAGATGGCAGACTAAATGCACTAAACTGGATGCAGTTTCGGTGACTGCGCCTCACTTTGATTACATAACAGATCAATAGCAGTTATTGTGTTCACATTTTAGATTTTAGCTGAAACAAGAAACAAAGGAAATAGAAGTGGAGCAGCTGAACTTCTCACCAGAATCGTGAGGCGTCGACCAGGATGGTTTTCAACATTTCTCCAAGCTCTGAGAGAGACTGAACACAAGCATTTGTATGAGCTGACAGGAGGATCACCTACTGAGACACAGGGTAGGTGACTGTAACTTCTGTTGCTGCTGGAGCACACACACCCATTACAGGAAAAGCAATTAGGCAGTCTGTTGGCAGAGATGTGTCAGTTTGGTTAAGAAAGATTGTGCAAAGCAGTTACACAGTTGGCTTACAGCACCTTTAATCCAACTTTACTAGCAATTATTTATAATCGTCTTAAATACCCTCAAAGCCCCTGTCGTATTAGTTCACTGTAGCTCATTATTCTTCTGTCCCAAAGTTGTTTTTTTTATTTCCTTTTAGAACCAGATGACAAACCCCCTAAAGCTGGAGAAGCAGCAGCTGAGAGCTGTGAGGGCGTGGAGTCTATGGAAATCTCTGTAACAGAGGAGCCTCAGGATGACTGTACAGGTTTAACACAGCACATTTCTTAATATTTTTATCAATATTATATAACATTTTATTTTTATTTTTGGTTTTTTGAAATTGTTTTTTGCTTTTTGTCAATTATAATAACAAAAACTGAAAATTTCAGAAGCACATATTGGTAAGATCAGACAGGTGTGTCTGCAGCTCACAGTGAAAAGGGCTGTGTGTGTAATCCACTTTTTATCACTTGAGTGAAGCTTTGCAGTAGCGTCCAACACAGTAAAGAAGGTTGTCTCTCTTGTCTCATAGTCTTCTGAAACTTTGATGTCTTTTCAGACCTGTATGGAAGCCCTGAGCAGTCACACAGCATGGAGGCCTCAAAGCCAGGTGGGACTCATTCTCCCTGACTCACCCTGCTGATGCTGTTATTTGAAGTATGCCGGTATTTTAAGTATGGTACTCTTGTTCTGTCACAGTAGACCATACACAAACACCAAGCTCAAGCCATAAATACAAAAAAATGCGTATTTGATCGGCAGTTCCCCCTCAGTATCCTAAAGTCAGCATGAGACTAGGTGGAACATTTCTACATCCTGGTGGCTTCACACAAATAAATAGCTTCCATGTGTGAACCATGTAGAACCACTGAGAGGTCGTAGAGGACGGAGCATCGCGGTGCTTCAAATGAAAACCACATGCTGACTCTTGCTAACTGTAACGGAATATTTTCACTCAGGTGGCTGTAATAGTCAGCCTCCCTCCACAGCTCCAGGCTTAGACTGTTTTGGAAAATTTTTTCAAAGCTGCAACATTTAGGAACTCACATTTGACATCGGATTTCAGAACACTCAGCAGAGCTGCATTAATTGTGATTCTACCCTCAGACTTCTGCCAGGTCATGTGTGTGCAGTGCACTTAAACTGACATGGACCAAGCTCCTCTGTCTTTGCAAGATTACTGTCTTAACGTCAACAGACTGTCTTGAAATGTGTAAACATTTTCCTTTCCCCATAAGATTAGTTATAATGTCAAACTGACAAGACAATCTGCTGCTATGGCAAGCGGCCTTCTACCCAGATAATATGGCACCCAGTATAGACAAGTGTAGCTTTTGACTCCTTTTGTTTTTTTTACTTTTATCTCAGTTAGAGCAAGTTCAAAACTATGAAGCAGGGGTAAGAACATACACTACTCACAAAAAGTTAGGGATATTCAAATTTTAGGTAAAATTACGAGGAAATATAAAAAGTTTTTGCTACTCTGATATAAAGCCATGAATGTATGATATTTTAGCAGAATCATGCAATGGTGTTTCCTTCATTTCAAACCATTCATTGAAACAAAACCTAACAGTGGTGGGTATACTACAACATAAAAATGTCCATGTCTCAATAACTTGTCATGTCTTCAGTGCCGTCTTGGTCTGATGATGCCAAAATGTGAAGAGTTTGATGAAGAGGACTGTGTAAACACAAGCTGTCAGTGAACCAGAACATTTAGGGGTTAATTTATGGTTCAGACACTTCTTTTGTGTTTTTGTGGTTAGAGAATTTATTGCACGTTGTGCAATAAATCCTTAAGCATTGAACCGTTGTACATGTCCATTTAAAAGTTTAGAGAAGGTCCAATTAAGTTCACCTGTGAAGGTTATAGGGCATTTTAGGTACGTTATGAAATCATACAAAAAGCTGAATGTCTCTAACTTTTTGTGAGTTATGGATTTTCATTTAAATGTGTGAATACTGAAAAAACACATCTACAAGTAAAAGTTTCCAAAACCAATCTGCAAGGTAGAAATGACTCATTTGACTAATAATCTTAGGATTGTTTTAATCATCAAGATTGGATACGTATGTTAATTTGATTTCTGTACATCTAAATTAATTTGATCAATTCAAATATTGCAGGACATTGTTGCAAAACTAAAAGTTCCATGTTTAAGGCAGAGTGGATTACATATAAGCCTACAAGGTGAAGATTGTACAAAATGATCCTCAAACATGAACTGACTTCAGTTCTTACTGGACTCATGTTGAAACAAACTGTTTGCCTTCCCAATTATACTATTGTCTGGAATCTGCTGGTAAAAGTTCATGGGGCCCCACTTTTCTCACTGTTGTTATATCTATTCATCAGTACAGACTTGTATCTACTTACATGCCTTACTTGATTTTGCAGTTTAACCTCTGGCATGCCAAGTCTGGGAGGAAAATTAAATGATGTCTGCGCAAAGAAAGAAAAACACTTTCAGGGGGGGGTTGAACTCATAACAAAGAGGAAATGTAGAACTGAGAGTGGACAGAGTAGCAAAGGGGGGAGTGCATACACATTTGCATTGCATTGTGTCCTAGTCATGAATTAATCCTCAGCCTAGACAGAGAGTCACAGCCTTCCAGCTACTTTACATCTGAGTATCATGGGTCATTTAAAGTCTGGTGTTCTTGCAAACAAGAAGGACATAAGGAAAGCATTAATACAGTTGACTTGCTAGGATGTGATGCAATATAAATGTTTTATAAACATGCAGCTTGTAAAGAGAAAAGTCCAAAGACACGTTTGTTGTGGTTGAAAAAGTGAAAAATGAGATAGTGTTTAAACTTGACTTCATGCATGCGGTTATTTGTGTACTGTAGGTTTCATTTTTTACCTTTCTAAAAGCAGCCTGGCATTCCGTTACTACATTCGAACCACAAACAAAGACAAACAGTCTTCTTGCTGGCAGTGTGTGTAACTGTGGTTTGCTGACATGGATGGAAGTTTAGTCTCTGAACCTCTGTTTCACATTGCAGATGGAAGTGACATGGCAGAAGCGGCCAGAGGCCCAGAAAAAGCTGAAATTGTTCTTTGGGATTATCAGATGGAAGTCGCAAAACCTGCCCTGGAGGGGGAAAACATCATCATATGCCTCCCGACAGGAAGCGGTAAAACCAGAGTTGCAGTTTATATTACCAAAAAACATCTGGACGGCAGGAGAGACGAGGGGAGACCGGGGAAGGTGGTTGTCCTGGTGAACAAGGTACAAAAATCCGGGGCCTGGTGTATCTGACTTATGGGCTTTTACTATTATGCTAACCCTCTTCTGTTCATTTCAGATCCAAAGAAAACACCCAGTTAATTTGCACATGTGGGTCAGCCCACCACAAATTCCGTGACACAAGATTTTGATATTCCCCTGCACTGTTTGCTATTTGGGACATATGAGATCTGCTCTGAACTGGAACAAACGTCCTTTTGGGTTATAGCTTTTGGAGCTACAAAAGAAAATGTAGTTATGCCTTCAAATAGCTTCTGAATCATTGAACATATATGACTTATAACCACAGAAGTGGGATGTTTTCCATCCCTGAGAAGAACAGAACAATAATATGCTTATTTGTGTTGTCTACTCCCTCTGTAAACAAGGAGCAAGAAAATCCTCTACATCATTACACAACTCATTTGAAACTCCCCGTCTTAAAGTGAATAAAGTCCTGAGAATATTTAGCTGTGGTGGGTGTTCACATGGTGGCAAACAAAAAAAACCTTTAAATCATCAGGAGCTGTGTAGTAATAGAAACAATGCCGCCTTTTCTTTTGCCTTAAATAATCCTGAAAGCGTAATGTGCTCTGGTGCCTTGCAGATTCCTCTTGTTGAGCAGCATTTCTCCAAAGAGTTCCTGCCCTTTCTGAAGCACACGTATAAAGTGGAAAGAGTCACTGGAGACTCCCAGCTCAAAATCTCCTTTGCCAAGATTGTGGAGAAAAATGACATCATCATTTGCACAGCCCAGATTCTGGAAAATTACTTGGAGAGGGCTAACAGTGGAGAAGACGATGGAGTGAACTTGAGGGGTATGATTTTTTTTCAACGTTCATGAGGAAAAAAAGTTAATCTAACACAGGCGTTACATTTCAGTCGGCTTATTCATACGCCCCAACCCCATTTTTCACTGGAAATAACTATGGTCTCCACAGAAAACGGTCAGAATTGGTTGAAAAGTGAAAGTTTTGCGTAAAGATGTTGCACAAATATTTAACATTTACATCAAATCTCATTGAGGTGGGTTTAAAAAAGAGAATAAAGACAGACTCAACCTTCAACTTAACCACAGTACTTAACCTTAAAGATAGAGCATGACATCCATGACGATCTTCATATTTATGACATTTGAAAGTAAAACATTGAATGCATTGAAATACCGTCTTTGTCTTATCTTCTGCACTTTATTACACGCTATTTCTGCAGCCATGTTTTTATAAGTTAAGAAAATATAAAAATAAAAAAAAACCTCTGAAATGTTAAGATGTCTGTCTGGGAAAAACCAATATCCATTCAGAAGTAAAAGTTGCTGTAATATTCCTGCATTTTTCTTCAAATAAACCTTTAGCTAAAATCTGTCCTGGACTTAGCTGCAGACACTGACACACTCTGGAATAGAAAGCCACCCAGAGGATTCAGAACAGCATGTCCCCCGACAGGATCTTGTCAGTCTTCCGACTCTGCTGTTCGCTCCTGTTGGCACTTACCAGTCCAAGGTGGAATAGCCACCTCGGAGGAACATATGCTGTTTGTTGAAACGCCTCAAAGCGTGGTTTTTTTTTTTTGTTTGTTTTGTTTTGGGGTTTTTTCATCCTGATTTTCAGGCCACACGTCTGTTCAAGCCATCAGTGTGTGGCTGATCAAATTCACATGAGAGCTTCTATCACCCTCAATACATCAAGCTGCCACTCCACATTCTCCTTCCCTCCAGGGGCAAATTTAAATCACGCAGGTTAAACTTGAATAATTGCAGCTCCCTTTGCTAACACTTTTGTAGAATACAAATCATCTGAAGTTCATTTGGAGGCAGACATTTCAGACCACCAGATGTTATTGTGTGGTTTAAACTGCTGTGTCAAACCTTTCTAAGAAAAGTCTGGGTTTGTGTGGAAAGATCTCTGTCACAGAGAACTGCTGTCATTTGCGAAGGGAAACCACCATGAACAAACAAGAAATTAGCAGTGCTTTGTGTAGAAAACTACGATTTTTCAGGACAATAAAGGGAAGAAAGTAGGGAAGATGGAAGTAACAGACTCACTGAAAACTGTTCTGTGTTATTCTTTGTTCTTATTTGTTATTGTGAATTTAAAGAATATTGATTTATATTATATATGTGTGCTATATCATCTGCTTTTGTAGATCTGTCGCTGATCGTCATAGATGAGTGCCACCACACTCAGAAAGGAGGCGTCTACAATCACATAATGATGCGATATCTGAAACAGAAGCATAGGAACAAAAGGCTGATGAAGGAGCAGAAGCAGCCTGTGCCCCTCCCTCAGATCCTGGGCCTGACTGCCTCGCCAGGGGTTGGGAAGGCCACAAAAATGGAGAAAGCAGAAGAGCACATACTGCGTGTAAATACTCTCCTCAGCTTTCTCTGTGCAACTTTGTAGTCAAAAGAATTTGCTGATGGAATCTGATGCAGCAAAAGCAGAGGCCATGGCCTGGAAAGCTATTCCACGAATATATCACATAACAGCAAAAAAAAAATGTTAACTCTGTGTTGGTCTAATAGAAAGTGGGGAATTATTGTGTGCATCACTTGTAACTCTGCAAATGTGTGAATGTCTTTTATAGATTTGTGCAAACTTGGATGCTTCCAAAATCATGAGCCTTGGCGATTTCAAAAAGGAACCGAGAAAAACTGTCCTGACGGTGGAAGACAGGAAGCAGGTAGATTAGTCACATGGGAAATGGTCTCATGGTAAACTTTAGTCTAGATTTATTTTTAATTAGGATGTCTAGTTGGTTTTTAATAGTGCTATTTGTGTGTGTTTCAGGATCCATTTGGTGATGTGATCAAGAAAATCATGAGTGCTATTCAACAACACGCCCAGTTGTGCCCCACATGTGACCTGGGCTCCCAGAATTATGAACAGTGGGTTGTTCAAAAAGAGCGGCAGGGTGAGCGCAGAGATTTCTGCTCCTCTTTAGTGCCATTGATGTATAACAGTGTTTGGGCCATTGCAGACTTCGGCCGAGAATGTATTTGCTTCTTAACCTTGCATCCGTGGAGGCAACCGGCTCTGTCATGATGAGTGTAATTGTTCACATACTTTCTTGTGTACTACTGGAGGATTCAGCTAGGGTACACATTACAAAAACTCAGGTCATGTCCACATGGAGATGAGTTTAGGTGTATCCACCAAAGTTTCTTATCATTTGGACGTTTCTTTCACTTGGAAACAGCAGGGTTTTTTTTCTCGCACAAAAACGCTCATTTTTTAAACTGGGTCCCAAAGTAAATTAATCTGAAATGCCACCATTTTGTTTCCATGTTTACCACTCATGCGCATCTTTATATGAAATGATGACACCTTAGCCCCACCTCTCCCTTGACCCACATGTGCAAACCGTGCAACAGTACATGTGAAACAGCTACAACAATGGCATATTACAGTGCTGTATTCATGCTGCAGAAGCTACTGAGCATATGGCTTCTACAGCAAAATCCTCTCCTCATCGTTAGTTGACCCAAATGTCTCCTTTTTAGCTCCATTCTCCACCATTTTCCTCTTTTTATGTTTGTTAAAGATGCACTACTTAAC
The DNA here is from genome assembly GCA_037177055.1 of Atherinosoma microstoma. Taxonomy (NCBI): domain Eukaryota; kingdom Metazoa; phylum Chordata; class Actinopteri; order Atheriniformes; family Atherinidae; genus Atherinosoma; species Atherinosoma microstoma. Next base: position 16,712,644 of record JBBBVU010000013.1, read on the forward strand.
TTATGCAATTTTCTCAGTGATGCGCCCCATATCGACGGCTAATTCAGCATCCATCGTGCATCCTATCTGTACTGTGAGCTCTCTGCAGACAGTCTTATCTTGACTCTTATCTTATCTCTGACTCTCTTTTGTTTCTTCTCTTCCTCCAATAATGTCTTCTAACGTTTCATTGTTCAAACTACGGTTAGCGTTCGAAACGGCCAGTTTATTTACATCGGCTTGCTAGTGTGTAACACATGCGCAAAGCGAAACTCAGCAGGCGTGGGACGCTGCTGGGCCACGATTGCTCCAGAAATGCACATTATAGACGTCACTGTGTCATAAAACATATCCGGAAAGAGTGGGTCTTGAATAGAGGTCGACCGATTAATCGGCATGGTAGATATAACGGCGCCGATAGGACTATTTACAAACTATCGGTATCGGCGGTACTTGGCTCCGATAGTGGCCGATGGCACAGTCTATTTTTCTACTGCGCCATAAACTGCTTCTTCCCTACCCTGCTCTCTGTTTCTCTGATCACTGAGGGGCGGGGCTGCTCCTCAGACAGGGAGAGAGCATGGGAGAAAGAGAGATGGGGCATGTGCACAGGGTTTCCAACTTAGCGACTTAGTGAGTTTTCAGACCCCTCTAGCGACTTTTTTTCCAAAAAGCGATTAGCAACAAATCTAGCAACTTTTTCTGGAATTACAGGAGACTTTTAATTTCCAACAGTGATCTTTTTTTTTGCGTGTGGGGGCTGTAGTGAGTGATATCGGCCGATTAATCGGCCATCAGCTTTTTCCTGCTCCAAACTATTGTTATTATATCAGCCTTTAAAAAATCCACTATCGGTCGACCTCTAGTCTTGAACATCACACAGATTTTTGCGACTGCTCCATGTTATATTCTCTGTGTTTGGTGTATTTCTATGGCAATGTGATAATAGAGCAGGTCTGGCTAATTTTGCTGTGAACCCTGTGACCCCCGTCAATTTTGTCCATACGTGACCCCTAGCAGTTACTGCAGCTTACAAACGTGTAGCTGAGAAAATGTACAAGCTGCACTTCACTCGCAAAATGAGAGAGGTAGCCATGATGAACATGTATTTGTGTAATTAAAAGCAAATATATTCTCAGCCTCAAGATAAAAAAAACAAGAAATTACAGCCGCATGAAGGGTTTTAGAGTGATAGAAGTCCGAATTGCTCAGATTTAAGTGGTCAATGACCTGTTTATACTCAGAAATTTTTTGTTGAGACTGTATAGTGAAACATTTTTTAAAAAGAAACTCACAATATGACTTCTTTTTAAAAAAAAGAGAAGTGATGACTGTTTTCTTATTGCTGAATCAAATTGCAAAGTATCATGTGATCTGATCATCTAATGCAAAAGTAATAACAGCAAGTAATGTCATGAATAAATTCTAAAATGGAAAAAAGCTTTTTTTTTCAATTGTGGACACAATTACTTGGAATTAAGTACTATTATGTTTAACTAGTAGTCTTTCTTTGTTTTGGGTTTTTTTGAGGGGTTTTTTTTCAGTTAATGCCCCTTAACTGTTAACCTGTGTTTTTTTCCTTTAACCTACAATTTCCCTTACTAACTGTCTCTGTTTCTTTCTCTGTTACTAACCTTTTTGCTGTCTAACTGATGACAAACAGGGTCATTTGTATAAGCCTAAAAAAAACTTTTCTCCATCCATTAGCTGCAAAAGAGGAAGATCAGGTGGTACGAGTTTGTGCAGAGTACCTTCGCCAGTACAACGATAGCCTGCTTCTCAGCAACACCATTCGCATGTGTGACGCCCTCAATTACCTGAACAAATACCATGAGGAGCAAATAAAGAAGAAAACAGCCCCAGAAGAGGATGAGAAGATACAAATAACTGCTACAGAGAGATTCCTCTTCCACTTGTTTAAAGGTATTGCTTGTAGTAGTACATTTGCTGACTTAAACATTAACATAAAGATTTATCTCAGTCCTTTGAAATCTCTGTCCCGCAGAAAACAAGGAGGAGCTGGAGAGGCTGGCAAAGATTCCAGAGTATGAAAACGACAGCCTGACAAAACTGAGGATGAGAATTCTGCAGGAGTTCAGCTCCAGGGACGAGGCAAGAGGGATAATTTTCACTAAAACACGTCACAGTGCAATTACTCTGAGTCAGTGGATTCAGGAAAACCCCAAGTTTGCTGACATTGGAGTGAAACCTTCCTATGTGATTGGAGGAGGAGACCAGAGTGATGTTAAACCAATGACAGCTGTGAGTGCACATCACATAAGCTGCCTGGCATTTTCCTTGTTTTCTAACCACATCATATATGACTTAGACCAAATGTTGGTTTTTTTTAAATATTTGTTCTTCAGGCAGAGCAAAAGGACGTGTTGAAGAAGTTTGGCATCGGTAAAATCAATCTGCTGATTGCTACCACAGTGGCAGAGGAAGGCTTGGACGTACCAGCCTGCAACTTTGTTATCCGATATGGCCTTGCGACCAACGAGATCGCTATGATTCAGGTCAGTGGGGCGAACTGCGGCAACTATGACTTCCATGTTCATTGACGGCAGGCTTCCCTTCAAATACTCTTTAGTATCAGTCTTCAGTAACATATTTGCATAAAAAAATGCTAAGTGGATATTTTGGCACACTTCAAACAGAGAATGACTTTCCAATCAGTTCCAGATCAGAGCAGCCTGGGCTTTTGGTGGGTTGGCCTTAAAGAGACAGGAGTTAAGGCAGAGCTTACATACAGGAATCTTTAAATGTGTTTGTGTTTTTTGACTTATCAACAACCAGTTTCTTATTTACGTCAGACATGGTTGGATGTATTTTTCAAATATCTAAAAAAAAGAAAAGGCCAAGTTTAAAGTTATCAGATGAAGTCGTATTGTCTAAGAAATGTTGGCAGAGTTCTGTTAAGGCAAGTATTCCGTTTGATTGGTGAGCAAACACCTTGCTTTACTTGCCGCTCCTATTACTTACTTACATTTCCTCTGTTCACTAGCAACACTAAATATGTAAGCTCTTTATTTAGAGTGCCCTAATAACAGAACATCTATAAAATTGAGCAGCAGAAATCACTTTATCTATGCTATACACTAAACTTCCTTCCATTCTTTTCTGCAGGCTCAAGGCAGAGGAAGAGCTGAGGATAGCACTTACATCGTGGTTGATGTCAAGAACTCTGGAGCGGCTGAAAAAGAGTGTGTCAATGAGTACCGCGAGAACATGATGATCAAAGCCATTAAAAAAATCAAAACCATAAAACAAGCAGACTATGACAAACAGGTATATAAGGAAATGTAAAAAATGTTGTCTTTCCATCTGAAACCCATATTGCAGTATGACTTCTTTTTTTTTTTTTTGTTCCCCTGCCTTAGATCACTGAGTTTCAGATTCAGGCTATAATGGAAGAGAAGGTGAGACAGTCAAAGCAGAATCAGAAGTCCTTTAAGAATGAGAGCCCATCTGCTGTGAAGTTTGGCTGTCGACACTGCAGCAAACCTGTCTGCAGCGGTGAAGACATCCAGATCATTGAAAATATGCACAGAGTCAATGTTACCCCACAGTTTAGGTGAGATTACAAAGCTGACCTTTTTTCATAATATTTATTGTTTTGTTAAGTGTTTAGTGTGCACTGATGAATAATTACACCATGTTTTGTACAGTAAACTGTTCATTCAGAGAGAAAACACAACTCTTCAGGAAAGATTTCTGGATTATGAGACCAATGGCGTGATAGCTTGCAAAGACTGCGGTCAGGTATTTGTGTGTTCTCTTCTTTATCAAAGTTTGTTTTTAGTAATGATTGTTAAGAGGAAAGATATCTTCTTAGGAATCTTAAAAGAATATTTGAACATAATGGAAAATACTCTTTGCTTTCTAAGCTATATGGCAGTGTATGTTATGCATTAGTGTATGCATAATTTGCTGCCAACTAGTTCAACAAAACAGGACAAAAGTATAAAAATGACAAATATGTTGTCTGAAGTCAAAGGGAGATACAAGATGTATAGCTGCTTTCTTGACAACATATACTTTCAAACTGAGCTAATCTTTCCTCCATTTATTTACTGTCAGGCTCCCAAATTTATTAGGGTACAAAATGGCCTATGTTTTGGTCTCATTTATTCCATGTTGCAGTCACTCAACTTGCTCAGCTTCATTAATTACACCTGCTGTGTGCACCATATCTGTCCTGTTATGTGTGACCCTCTTATGTTCTGTTGTAGACGTGGGGTTCGATGATGATGTATCGTGGGATCGAATGCCCCTGCCTCAATGTGAAAAACTTTGTGGTGAACATCAGTGGAAAAAAGTTCAGCAATTTCACCAAATGGAGTGAGCTCCCCATCAAGTTCCCTGCATTTGACTACATCGAACATGCCAGCCTGATGGCGCAGAGCATGGATGATGAAGAAAGTTTATAAATGTCAAAGTCACACAAAATTAAAGCACTATTTTCAGTTGTGTCCTACTCTTCCTCTCATTAAGTGGCACACACAACATGTACCCATTACACTTAAATGTAATGCTTCCTTTCACTCCTGAGTTGTGAGATCAATTGGTGATTGTCATAGGCCACTTCTCCTCTCACCCTGGACTTGGTATTTTCCACTGCGATCTGCCACACCTGCTCCCACTCCCAT
>JBBBVU010000013.1:16722506-16741477 GCA_037177055.1 Atherinosoma microstoma
CGTTTTGTTTATTGAAATGAGACAAAATATGACAATGATTGAAGTCCAATCAGGTAAATCAACTTCCCCTCTATATAACATTTAAAGCATTACAGATGGTGCAAAGAACCCTAATAAAATCATGAATTAAATTATAGTTACTATGCCGATTTCATGCATTTTCAGTGCACAGAAAATGGACTCAACACTCAGAGATGTAGAAAATGCAACAGGAAAGTTGCAAAATAAACAATTTGCACTATTTATAGAAGCACAAAAATGAGTCTAATTTTTTGGGGGGATAGTAAATTAATCCAGAACACAGATTAGAATATTGTTTAGTCTGTAGAAATGAGACAAAATATGACTATGATTGAAGTCCAATCAGATAAATCAACTTCCCCTCTACACGCTCCCTTTTAGTAGTATAATAAATAAAATAGATATAAATAAATAAATATACAAAATATGGTATAAAATTAATCTACCATATTCTGAATATACACAGTTTTCTGACAATATTTGCATCAAGTGTCACTTTTTGTGTTAATGAGATTTTAAATTCCTCACAGGCAAATTATGCATTAGAAACATTTTATAGCAGCATGATCACAGTCTGAAGAAGAATATTTGTTTTGTGAATTGTAGTTACTATATATTGTTTCTCCTGAGGGTTACAATGTGATGCATGGAAGATGATTACCACCTTTAACACTTTTGCTATTTCATTGCAGATCATTTGTTACACTAGTGAGTCTTCCACCTGTCATACAGTACTTTACCTTTGCGCCAACAGGAAACCAATACGTGAGCATATTACATGTTATCATTCTCTACTATTACCAGTCAGAATATACAATATTTCAGCCAGTTCTGTATTACTGGGACTATATTTGATTTATCTCTCTCTCCCTCTCTCTCTGTCTATATATATATGCAGATTGGAGATATTTCTTTGTGCAAAATGTGTTCATTTGTATATGAATATTGGATAAAATTGTATTCAAACCATCAAAACATTCAAAACTATATTTACTCTGTCTTTTACAGGCCTACGTCTCAGACTTTAACATTTATTTAAAATCCAATGTCATGGCTGAAGCTGTGCAGGTGACACACAATGGGAAAAAAAATGAGATTCTTAATGGTGTCCCTGACTGGGTGTATGAGGGTAGGTAAAATTAAAATTAAGTGTACCTCTGTGTTTCTACATATACATGTATTCATGATGTCTTTTTGTTTTCCTACAACTTACAGAGGAAGTGTTTGCATCGAGTGGTGCAATATGGTGGTCCTCAACAGGAAAATTCTTGGCTTATGCAGAATTTAATGATACCGAAGTTCACAAAGTGGAGTTTACTTGGTATGGATCTGAGCAATATCCTGAAACAGTGTCTGTCCCATACCCAAAGGTGGGATCATATGACTTTTAAACACAAAATATAGTTATTTGCTAGCAAGGTGTCAAACAGGACATCTTGTTTGATTAATCCATTTAAATCTTTTGTTCTTTTGGTAATTTTATATCAAAATAATTTCTGCTCTCTGTTTAGAAAATCTGCTGTATGTTTTGTTGTCACCAACTAATTCTATGTAATTATTCATCAAGACTGCAATACCTTGTCATAGGCTGGATCAAATCTTACTAAGGTGAAACTCTTTGTGGTTGATACCACAAATCCATCCCTCCGCACGCAGGTGGCTCCTCCTGCTACCATTGCATCTGGGTCTGTATATTCTGAAGTTTATATGATCACTTAATAATCAAATTTGTAAAGCTGAGAGAAATGTAATATTTTCGTTGTGTGCCTCATGTGAAGACCCTGTCACTTTCTGTTGCCTTTACTCAGTGATCACATTTTATGCTCAGTGACCTGGGCTACAGATGAACGCGTCGCTGTGCAATGGCTTACAAGGAAACAGAATCATGTGGTTGTACAGATCTATGACTTTGATGGAAGTAGCTGGAAAGAAAAACAGGTAAACGTTATCAGGAACTCATAAATGATTTCTGGTTAGATGTTTTTTTAGCATTACACTGTCTAATGATTAAGTAATTAGTTGCAAATGAACTGAAACGAATGCTTTTACTCATTACAGAAATTTGAACAAACAAGCAAGACGGGCTGGGTCGGCCATGTAAGTTTCCATTAAGTCATGGTTGTTAATGTAATTAATTCATCTTCACACGTTCATTTGGTGTATGACTATGATTTATTATTTTTCTCCTCAGTATGTGCCCCTGCCTCTATTTTTTGCTGAGGATAAACTCAGTTTTTACAAAGTGATGAGTGATACTCAGGGCTACAAACATATTCACTATGTGAAAGACGTGAGTGTTTTCATTCAGGAATATACTGTTCAGTCAACACTTTTATCTTTTTGGTGTCCAGCTGATTAATGAAAGTATTTTCTAAAGGGCAAAGCAACACCTGTTACCTCTGGGAAGTGGGAAGTTATCTATATATCCAAATTAACAAAGGATGCCATGTAGGTGAAAACACACATTTGTGCCAAAAAGCTAAAATTTTACTTTAGACTTTAAAAGAAAATCTCTCAAGAAATATGTCATTAAGATTTGTGTAAAATTCTTTTTCAGATATTTTGTGAGCAATGAGTACAAAGGAGTACCTGTAAAAAGAAATCTCTACAAGTAAGTAATTATTCCATCATCACCTTATTTCATCCCAGAAGCATGTTATTTGATGCTAAATGGAGTGTTTACGTGTTTGTTTGTTTGTCAGAGTTATGCTTGGAAGCAGCCCATCAGCCCCCCGGTGCCTCAGCTGCACCTTGTATGAGGACAGGTGTCAGTACAACTCAGCTTACTTCAGCACCAATGCTTCTTTCTACCGAATGGACTGCTATGGTCAGTTACCCTTCCACATGTTTTATTAGATAATAATTCACCCATGTTGGGAACATCTGTGAACAATAATCAGAGTTTAAGCAGTTCAGTTACACAGAAGACTTGTGGTGTTATCTGTTACTATTTGTGTGTTTTTGTTGTCACCAGGACCTGGATTGCCCTTCTACAAACTCATGGACAACAGGGGTTCAGGTGCAGGTACATTCATTCATTATTTCTTAAAACGACACGAATATACGTAGGCAACTTTTTATAACGTACGAGAATTCTCTTGGTGCATTATTATTTGGGGTTTTCACAATAAAGATTAACCAGAAAAGAATAAAGAAAAAAAATGCTACAGATGAAAATGTTGTTTTCTCTTGTGCTTTTCTTCAGAGCTCTCTGTTCTTGAAGACAACAAGGACCTGGAAAACATGCTGTCTGAATTCCAGATGCCAACAATGCAATATGGCACCTTAAAGATTGCAGGATTCGGTGAGACAGTACATCAAATCAAGCTTTAATTTGAAAGCATTTTGCATAAAAAAGCTGAAAAAGGTGCAGGACATAACAAAAACAAATTTTGAATAATGAATACACAAACACACACTCAAGTATAAAATGTCAAAGTTCAGGATCTCAAACCTGGTCATACTCTCTTTTTCACTCACATCATCACACTCACACCCACACTGAGCACATATACATCCTCCATCCCTCTCTACACACACAGAAATCCTGACTTCTAGTTTCTGTCTCTAACTAAAACATCAGTATAGAAATATAACTGGAGATAAACATCTAGTTTGATGCTAAGGTAAGGAAACAATATCTTAATGATCTGTCCAGACCAGGAGCCACCTCAGCAATGACCAGAGAGCGTCACCACAGGAACCACCTAGATCAGGGCAGGCTGGGGCCCACGCCAAAGCCAGGGCTTCAGTGAACAAAATAAACTAAAAGCACTTAGAGAGCGCAGACCTCCACCAAGCCATAGGGTTAGTCACATAGGAAAAAACCCAAAAGACCCAACAGTCCACCCAGAACCCCTTTATTGAACTTCTGGATCACCAGATCCAGAATGACACAATCCGGGTCAAAAAAAGGTCAAATTATAACATCTACCGTGATGTCATCTTGTAATTTTTTTGCCAAGGATTCTGGGCATTGCCTGTTGACTTAGAAGCTGTAATGGCAAAATGATCCCCATCTCCCCATAGTAAAGAATCCTTAAAAAAATTCACGGATAGACGGTGATCCGTATCACCCCCAAAATGTAATCTCTTGTTACTTTATTCTATTTCTGACATTTGCTGAAAATGTAATCAAAATCCATCCACAGACGGACAGACAGATAGACAAACGTACACCGCCAAAAACATAACCTCTTCGCCTTCCCGGAGGTAATAAACAAATGTTCAACGGAAGTGGTTGAAGTTATAAAAACACTCTGCTTTCAAAGTATTTTTGTGGGTTTTATAATTCACAGTAGAGTTTCAAACTGGCTCGAGAAAGCACAACTCCTCTTTTCTCTTCTTACAAAAACGGAATCTATTTTCTACAACATTTTATATTTAGTCTTTTTAATGCACTGAATGTTTTAAGGTACCAAATTACAAATTATTTGTTGGGTTATAAGTGTCTTCCAGATAGTTTGTTCGTAAAGTTTCAGAACCCTCTTTAGACCCAGATTAGTTTAGGAGAAAAAACAGCCTTCAAACTCGCACACAGTGTCGGTCAGATATCTGAGTGATAAAGCAACAAACAAAAGCCTTTTTTTAGGTCTACCAAAATTTTAGATGCTAACATATTTTATCTTATAAGAAGCTCTACACTTTTTACTAATAATAATGAAAATAAGTTGCATTTGCCCTTTGAAACTTTTTTGAAGTTGTCTTACTACAGGACTCACAACCGAAATTTTTCATCTTCGATCAACCTGACTTTTTTTCTCAAACCTTTTTTCGTACCAACAGACCTGTGGTATGAAATGATGTTGCCACCAAATTTCCAGAAGTCCAAGAAGTATCCTCTTCTCATTGATGTGTAAGTTAACACTCCTCAGAGATAATCTCCACAAAACTCTTGGTAGTGGTTGCTGATGTATATAGTGTTGCTGTCCCATTGTAGCTATGCTGGCCCATGCAGTCAGAGCGTGAACTACCGCAACAAGCTGAACTGGGGAACATACCTTTCCAGTTCACACGGTGTCATCATTGCCAGCTTTGATGGAAGAGGTAGCGGTTACCAAGGTGATGAAATAATGCATTCAATCTACAGACGCCTTGGTACATTTGAGGTGGAAGATCAGATAACAGCTGTGAGGTAAAGTGTTCAAACTTTCAATCACTTCTGTGATTTATGTTCTCATTACACTGCTGTCTTACAAACATGTTTGTTATGATGTAGGAAAATGTGCAGATCTCCAAATTGGCCTCTTATTTTTGTTCCATTTCACAGGAAATTTATTGACATGGGTTTCATTGACAAAGATAGAATTGCAATATGGGGCTGGGTAAGTTGCCTTTGTCTTGCTGTTTTCTTGTTGAACTTATTTTTGTCTCACCTTCAATAAGTCTGTTCTGTTTTTCAGTCGTATGGTGGTTATGTCACTTCAATGGCCTTGGGCGCTGAAACTGGGCTCTTCAAGTGTGGGATTGCAGTAGCCCCAGTAGCCAAGTGGGAATATTATGGTGAGATTGCAGTGTATAACCCTATGCTTTGGGCTGTTTTACAAGCATTGCATTTATTCTTTGTGCACAATTTCTTCCAAGGAATAGCAGTTCTGCAGATTTAATGTCTCATTATCATTGTCAGATTCATGTTCGGATGTTTTTCTGACCACATCTCTTCCTGAAAGACAATGGTTTCCCACTGTCCCTCCAGTTTTTAATAAAGCAGTGGATAGTTCTTAACCCAGCTTTAGTAGTTTCTGCAATCTCCTTAGATGTATTCTCTGCTTGATGCATGCCAGTGATTTGACCTTTCCTAAACAGACTAACATCTTTTCCAGGGGGCATTGTATTTAATCTACTGATTGTTATCATTGTACACAAAATCTCAATTTTTGTTGGAAATGTAAAAAATAACAACACACAGGAATGTTTCTTGTTTTAATGAGCCACACAGCCTACAACAGGGGGTCTAAGCACCCAAAATATTTGAACATGTGCTTTTAATAAATGTTGCCACTGTGTTAACAACACATTATAAAGCTCTGCTATCCAGGTTGCCAATGTTTGCACATTTCATGCCATATAAAAGATGAAGAATATATTTCGTTGGCATGAAAGTTTTACTGATTATTATTGAGAGGAAAAAAGCACATTCTTGTTTTTAAGCATCTCCATTTTATGACTATTTTAAAAATGACTGTCTAAGCTGGTCTTGCATAGACACTGAGTGAAGTTGTCTTACTTTCTGAAAATCATATTTTTTAGTGCTTTCCGATTAAAAGAAATGTTTTCTTTTTCTTTATGTGTTTGTTTTGTGTCCATGAACTCAGTTGTGTTTTTGTTTGCAGATGCTGTATACACTGAGCGCTACATGGGCAAACCCACAGAGAATTCAGACTCTTACAAGGTTGATATAATACAAGTCAACCCTGTCAAAATTATCTGTAAATATTTCAACTGCACATTCCTGACATTAGGTGCATTTTGAGCTGTAAATTCTTTATTTATCTGTCTTTCTTTTCCACTTTTTTTTTATCAGAATTCAACAGTCACATCCAGAGCAAAGAACTTCAAAACAGTTAACTACCTTTTGGTCCATGGTACAGCAGATGGTACGTTAAGTCATTTTCATCAGTCATTTCTGTTGTTGACGAGGTCTGAACATGTGGCTGCCCTGTTTATCATCAGGGTACCAGGTAACACAGTTAAGTCATGCACAAATGAACTGTTTGCCATGAAAGAAATTTAAGCTTTGATGTTGAGTCACTTAAAACTCTCTCTTTCCTGTAGACAATGTCCATTTCCAACAGGCCGCACAGATCTCCAAAGCCCTGGTGGATGAGCAAGTGGACTTTGAGGCAATGGTAAATATTGGCTCAGGAAAGAGGAGCTAATATTGCTCTTGATGGTGTTGATTTAATGAAGGTTTCAGGGGGAAAAAAACCTGCCCTGGGATATTATGCAAGATATAAAAAGATGTGCTTAATTTCAACATGTAACATGGAATCTGATAATATTGTCTCTGCACTAACTTTATTTTTGTGTACATTTCAGTGGTACACTGACAGGGATCATGCTCTCAGGGGATCAGCGTACCATCATGTTTACACCCTCATGAGCCACTTCCTGCAGAAATGCCTCCTTAATCCCAAATAGATATGACAAGGTTTGATATTGTGTAAAGTCAGGTCAATTTTAGAAAATGTAACTGTTTCCACACATTGCATTGCTCATACAACTGAGCACTTGTATTGTATGTGAAATTATGGATTTTTTTTGTTGTTAAAATATGTGACCACTGCATGCATTTAAAGTAAAAAAAAACAAAACAACATTTTTATATCAATGTGATGAACTTACAGAAGATGAGTTACACTGCACTGATTTTTTTGTGGAGTGCTGTCATTTGTGATATAGTAATGTTCTATTAAAGGTAAAATAAACATGGTTTTGAAATATAATAGTTTAGTTTTTTTTCTCATTTAAAAGTGAATGTTTTTTTTGTCCAAATTTAATACAAGCATTTGCTGTCCATTCAAAAGATTTAAGTACTGTGTGTTTTATTTAAGAACATTTTCCTAATGTAGCCAAATGATGAAACTGTAAACACTATAAACATGTAAATAAATATCCTTATTGGTTTTTATGATCAAATTTTACGGTGAAATTCATATTAAAAGACTGCTGTGTAAATATAGTTTAGACTAACTCAGAATGCATCATTTTCAACACATACTGTTTGCAGGTAAGAATTAATTTGTCAGGTTAGACTTCATGTTTAATTTGGATGCCCAAAAGAGCAGAATAGACCATCCATCTGTCATCCTGTCATTGTTTTAACCAAAGTTAAACACATTCAGTGGAGTGAGCTGGAAGCTGACTAATGGGTTGAGAGTAACAGACGATATGCTAAGGTTTCAATGACGGGGGGAGTCACCTGGGAGAGTGCTACTCAGCTCTGCTATATAAGACTGAGCAGATCAGGAGGGGACCATGAAACCGCTCCAGAAGTCAGAGAGAAGAAAGCGGACACCAACCAACTCATCTCACAATTCCTCTCTCAAACGCTGAACAGAAAGGAGCACGGGTGAGATTTTTGCTGTCCTTTCTAATCTTGTCAAGATAATCTTTACTATTTTTCCCAATGTCTTTATTTCTTTCTGTCTGTCTTGCTGATTTTTAGAGGCTCAAACAATGAAAAGTGCTCAGTCTCTTGCTGGACTCCTGCTCCTCATCATCATCCAAAGCAGCTGGCAGGTGCCAGACCAGGATACAGACCGAAATTCTGTGTAAGATCAACCCTTCACTCTTTATTTTATTTCATTTTAAGGAATAACAGTAGGCAGAGAGCAGTTGATGTGCCAGAATGCATTACCACTGGTAGCTTTTTCTGTTACTGTTGCCTTAACAGAAGAGGTACCAGCTGTTGGTATGAGGGGAATCCTCACTAAGCAACAGTTAGATTTTATTAATCATTTTGTTAGCTGAAATTCATAAGAAACATCTTATAAGTTGGGTTTGGGAAGATTTTTTTTTTTTTTTAATTCAACAAAATTTAAAAGTAAATTCATGTATTCATTCTTGTACTCAAGTCACAAGGAACTGTAGTTTGCAAATGTATTACACATTGTAACAGATTTTTTTCCATATTTTTGTTGAGGATTAGTTATGTACATTTTTACAAGTAGCATGAAGTTTAGTTGGAACAAGTGTGGAGCCAGAAAATGTGATGTAGAAGAAGATTTCAGTAAGAAGACACTGTCCACAGGATCCCAGGATGGGGGACAAAGAGCAAGTTAGCGTTTGTCCTGCCCTGCTCAGCTTTTTCCATGATGTGTCCTTTTTAGGTTACTGAGTGAAAGCTCAGTGCTCAATGAACCCATAGAGCTCCCAAACATGAAGAGGCACTCAGAGGGAACATTTTCCAATGACTACAGTAAATATCTGGAGACAAGACGAGCACAAGACTTTGTCCAGTGGCTGAAAAACTCAAAAAGGAATGGGTGAGTGTATCTTCTTTTTGATCATTCCTAGTATGAACTGTTACACTTCTACAGTAAGTTAGATATCCAATGTTATAACGTACATCTATATGGGATGTATTGATGGCTGATGTTTTAATATGAACCAGTGTGTTGACGTCCTCACCTGTTATACTTTGATTGCAAATGTGTGACTTAGTCATCTGAATGTTCCTGCTTGGACAGGAGTCTATTCAGACGCCATGCAGATGGGACCTACACCAGTGATGTGAGCTCTTACCTGCAGGACCAGGCCGCCAAGGAGTTTGTGTCCTGGCTGAAGACCGGACGAGGCAGAAGAGAATAGAACCATAAGCGCTCCCCGACCTTTTACCATTCTCAGAACTGCAACTACTTGCAACAATTATTTTTCCACCGATTCTTTGCCATTATATATGTTTCACAATCTGTACAATACTTTTTCCTGGTGTTGCTATTAAAATCCCTTCATAAAAAGCTCTACTGGCCTTCAGTGGTTGAAGGAAACACTATTAAAATGCTAAACTTTTCAAAACGCATCTCTATTATAAAAGCTGTTGAAAGTAAAATCAGTTTTCACATTTTGTCATTTTTATCTTCCTGTTCACATGAATTTGTGAGAATATGTTGCAGATGTCTTTTGATTTTCATTAGATATCTCTGTGGATACGCCTGATACTTCTTCTTGTTATTCAGGAAAGTCATATTTAGTTTTCAATAAAGAAATGAGTACAATCCACGAGTTACCTTTTTAAGACATCAAATCCAAAGGAGTGATTTAATTAATCTTGGCAGGGATCTATTTCTCTATCATCTAAGAACAAATTATGTTTAATGCACAGGATACATTTATTAATGCCCACGGCGAGGTTAATAGAGTAGTCATTTTAATAATTTGCAGTGTCAAGAGCACTTTTTTCAAACAGAGCATCCTGATCTAATGTCATGCAAGTGTCTTTGTCAGTTTGTTTTTTTTGCCAAGAGATGTGTTTCCACCGTGTGCAGCACTTGTTTTTCTCTCACGTTCTCTTAATCTTACCTGCTTACGGAGGCAGAACAAGAATCAATAAACACATCTCTCCCGAGAGAGTACTTTGCTGAGGGATTTCTACAAGGTAACACGATGATGTGTGTCACCTGTCAGCTGCTCACTGGAGAAGGATTTCCCAGAGATGCTTGGACTGTACACCCAGGACAGTTATGCCAAATAAAAGAAAAGGAAATCATGTCAATCAACTTAGTATCAGACTAGTTGGGAACAGTGACTGGGTCGACACTTGATTTCCTCATGGCACTGAGACAAAACATAAATTCACATGGAGCCAGCAGCTTGACATGCTTTGGGATGTGCCACCTCTCCAAGCTGTCATCTGCAGCACATCAAACCATCTGTTGATTACAAAGAAGAACCTCTGCCCACTTCTGTCTGTTTATCTGCCAAATCTATGAGGGCTATGAATTGGTATTTGTGTTTAGCAGTCCTAACTGGATATTGCTGCCTTGTCATCTCATCTCCAACTAAGGCGTTAGTCTAGCCTAATTATCACGAGATTAAGTAACACACCAGATAATAGGAAAAACATTGCTTCCAGATGAATAACAACTGTATGATTTTATGCATGGATTGTAGATCAGGGTATTATCCTATATACTGACAAAGGCATCCATCCATTTTCTATACCCACTTATTCCATTGCAGAGTCGTGAGGGAGCTGGAGCCTATCCTAGTTGAGTCAGGGTACACCCTGAACAAATCGCCAGTCCATCACAGTTGACAGAGATAATAAGTAATAATAAGTATTTCTGTATATGTATCTATGTTAGCCAGTGAGTTTATGTACCTTTAAAGTTTTGGCAAGATGCTCTGAAACCAATAACAGGTGCTCAATATACTGCTTCTGTGATTATGAAAGCAAGTATTTTGTGTTATGTTTTTGTTTGGGGGCTGTGAGAATCAAACTTCACCAGTCACAGGGATAACTTTCCAAAATGCATCAAGCTGGTTGTAGACCTTTGACACTAATCTCTGCTGTTCTGCTTAACTACCATTTCTTAATTACATTAGAAGCTGCAAAAACAAGGACTTTGGTAACCTCCAACCTATATGTGGCTACGTAAGCATCAATCATTTGCATTTCTAGAGTGCTAAGCAGCTGCGTAGAAGACTACACAGAAGATGATCCATTTTTCATACAAATCTGAAATTTGCATCACTTGGTCTTTATTGATGATAATTATGGGTAAGGAACCAGACATAACAGGCTAATTCATGTGTATACCTTGATAAAGGTTATCTGAGAGGTAAATGTGTTAAGATGCCCATACATTTGCATCATCAGATTTTTTTTAATTTTGCTTGAAACTTTCTTGTTTCAGAACTGTGCATCTCTTCATTATATATATAATGGCTCTCACCATCCAAAGACATACATGTTAGGTTAGCTGTTCACTCTAAATTCTCCCCAGGAGTGAGTGTGAGTGGTTGATTGTCCCTCTGTGCTGGCCCTGTGATGTGCAACCCGTCCAGGGTGTACCCTGCCTCTCACCTAGGAGCTGCTGGAATTGGTTCCTGTTCCCTGTGGCCTTGCATTGGAATAAGCAGGTATAGAAAATGGATAGATGGATGAATATATATACAGTATCTTTTTACATTACCAGTTATTTTGACCAAACCTTTGCATGTCCACGTAGATAGACAAGACAAACAACAATACTCATAGAAATGTATTTAGGTTAAACTTTAATAAAACTGTTTCTCAAGTATTTCTTTTAGAAATCAACTCATCGCCTTTTTCTTCATTTGAATCTTCAGAAGTATAACAGCACTGGGATGTTTTCCAGCGTTAAACACCTTTGATGACTCAGTAAACCTTATACAAATATAAAACATATCAGGAAAATCTTGAAAGAAACATATTTGTAACATAAGCATTACACTGACACTAAAGCAAAATACTGTTAAGTCTATATTAGATTACAATATATTCCAAATGAATACAAAATAAATACAACAAATATATATATAACTAAATAATTTCTTATATAAATAAGGTACTATCATTCTGACATAAAAAGCTATTGCATTTGGTTCCTCAAAAATACAGAGTGTATATTTCCATCACATACAAGGGATTCAAAATGAGAAACATCAGAAATATGAGCTTCTGCAAATCCCATTCAGTAAATCAATAGAAAGTTCAGTTTGACATTAATAATATGATGGAAATGTGAAGGTTTCACTGGTTTCTAAACAAAATGTTTATCAGTTACCACATTTATTTACTTACACACAGATTCACAGGGCTAAACATGAAGGACTTTTAATCTGCAGGTCACCATGCTGATGTGTAAATTGACAAAGAAGGAGCAGTGAAAAATATTCACAGCACTGTTCACATCTTCCATGCCTTAACCTGCACTCTCAATGATCAACTTTCATCATTGCAGATGGAAAGAAGTGTGATTTATAAATACAGAGTGCTTTGTATAGCTTACTGTAAATGCAACGACATGACAGACGTCTGTATAACAAGTTGATGTTATGAGTTTACTGTGGGACAGCAGCAGTGATAAGATTAAATGATTGTTCAAAGATATCAGCAAAATAATCAGAACTTTAAGGATATAAATTACAACAATTTGTGAACATCTTATTCATCTTTATCATTATTTTAGATTATTGCATGTTTGCTTCTTGGAATAAAATGTCTAAAAAGAAAAAGAAAACAACAACAAATCTACAAAGACACTACACCAACATCCAAAGGGGCACTGCTCCCAGCAAATTAACATCATGGGCATAACTGCCGGAGAAAAAAAAAGAAAAAATATTTTTATACTTTTTTTTTTAGAAATAGTATAAATAAATATTCAGCTCGCCATCCTTAAAGGTAAGTTGTTCAATTCAATACAATTTAAACAACTTTATTTATCCCTGACAGGCTATTCAGTTTTGCAGTCTCTCAATTAAAAAAAAAATAGATACAAACAATAACATAACCACAACAGCATTCGGACATCCAGGACGAGTCAGTGAAACAGATGAGGTAACAGGAACAGATTGCAAGTTATCAGTAACAGAAAGAACCCCAAGAGGATTATTGATTCTGTTGATTTTGTTTCCTGTTGGCAAAGCTATAACAGCCATCCTGCATTTGCATTTAAATTATACAGAGTCTGAAATTGTATGTGCAATAGGTAGCATTTAATATTTCTTTTCATTACTATCAAAAAAAGCTAATAATATGCTCTGAATGACATTTCTGTGCTTATAACAATGTAAAGGATCTTACCACATATAAAGAAATCAGTCTTTTTTTCCCTTAACCGTTGGCATTCCAAGTGTTTCCAAAAGAGCCCTTTGACATCTCATCTGTGATGTTGATGACCGGTATTCCTCTGTAGAAATATAAACCAGAAAAAAATAACTATTTACATTTACACAAAAACATTTATGTTATGTTTAGACCATAAAAATTATAGGATGACTTACTGATAACCCCCTAATGGCACTTGCACTTCATCTTCTGCGAGTATACTTTGCTCCTCCTCCTAAATGATAGACGGATAGTAATCATTCAGTGTAGATAAATGAACACTGAATGAATTAACTTAATAGCATTTGCATATTGTGGTAAAATAGTACATTAAAGGAAAAGCACCTCTTCAGCATCTTCAAGCTTCTTTTTCTTGCTTTCTGGCATGAGATCATCCAGCCAGCTAAGCTCTCTCTTGGTAAAGATACAGTCCATTAACTTCCTGATGAACACCAGAGCCAAGACCTGTAGAGTTGACAGAGAATCCATCAACTGAATCCACAAAACTATTTTCTGATAATACAGTAAAG
The DNA here is from genome assembly GCA_037177055.1 of Atherinosoma microstoma. Classification (NCBI taxonomy): domain Eukaryota; kingdom Metazoa; phylum Chordata; class Actinopteri; order Atheriniformes; family Atherinidae; genus Atherinosoma; species Atherinosoma microstoma. The sequence continues at coordinate 16,736,358 of JBBBVU010000013.1, forward strand.
AAGGGTGTTTTAAGAAGGAGGTAGATGGGTTTAAATGGACAGGAGGCAAACAGTGATAGAATAGTAGCAGCAATGCTTCACATATTTTTGACCACACAAAATCTGACATATTCTTTATGCTTCACTTGGGAGATTTAAAGCATTAGCTTGCAAACAGATTGTAAGAGCAAACAGACTGTGAGCATGCCTGCCAGCCAGACCCTAAAAACTTGAAAAACTGTCTGAAATCATCAAAGGCAACATGTAGAAAAAGCTACATTTACCAAGAGAAGCTGAAAACTCAAGGCATAACTGGGCTGCTTACTCACCATCATAGGAAAGACAATTGCAGCCTTAGAGGTCTTGATTACCCACAGCATAATTAAGCAACTGAGCTGGATGATGGTGAAGAGATGCACCTTCCTCAGCGGTACATGACGTAAGTAGATGAAGTCTGGCTGATGTTTAGCCGGCATACCAAATAAAGTGAGGCGATCAAAGAACTGCAGAGGAGACACAATTGAAAAAAAAAAAATCTAAAGTTGCATCTTTGTAAGAGAAACATGAATGATGTTGTAATCCACAACCCAGTCTTACCAGGAAATGCAAAACATATACGCATGCATACATTTTCCAAAACATGCAGCAATAGTTTCTATGTTTGTAAATTGTAATATGGTAATGAATTCCTATATTGCTGTTTTTCTGTTGGGCTAAGTTCACATGACGAGAATTGTAATGAATAAAAGTAAAAATGCGGAAGCCCTAGCCATGTAGATTTTGTTAAAGTCTAACCCTTAATATTATAGCATGTAGAGCTGAGCAGACAATGCATACCGCTTAAACATTAAAAATGCTGCAATTTTTTTATTTATGTAGTGAGGGCCAATGTTTTCACTGTGTCGTTTTTCAAAAAATTGTTAGAAGAATGTATTATGCAACAAAGAAATTTGCGTTCTCTTGTAGGAACACAATAAATTATCTCTATAAATCTTTGTAAAAAAACAAAAAAACAAAAAATACACCCTCTTTCACTTTTAAGGATTTATGGATAAGGATACTATAAGAATCACCTGTTCTTAAAATTAGATAGAATTAGATTATTGTCTCTGCAGGAGTGAAGAGGGTAAGTAGCAGCTGCATACTGCTCAATCAAATGCACTTGATTAACTGATCATCATCAAGTGTGAGCACCTATATAAAAGCAGAAGTTTGGGCAGTGTGCATTCAGGTATGTGAACACAATACCAAAGAGGAAAGACATCAGCAATTATTTGAGAGAAACAACTGTTGCTGCCTATCAATCTGTGAAGATTATGAGGCCATTTACAAACAATTTTAAGTCTGAGAACAAAATGAACGTGTTTGGTCGAGCACAAATCCGTGTTTTAAGAAAGCCCAACACAGCATGTCAACACAAGCTACTAATACCATCTGCCAAGCGTGGTGGTGAAGGGGTGATGATTTGGGCTTGTTTTGCAGTTACACAACTTAGACACCTTGCAGTCATTGAGTCAACCATAAACTCCTCTGTATACAAAAGTATTCTTGCGAAGCCATCTGTTTGATAGCTCCCAAGCAAACCCAGAAAAGAAAACAAATTGAAGTGTTGCTATGAGCCAGTCAGACCAGACGTCCAGACATCAACACAACTGAGGAGAAAAATTCAATGAATTGATATAATGTTGCACAGAAAAGAGGGTCAAAATTCCCCCACAACATTACAAGAAACTAACAACATCATATACAAGTTATTTATACTAAAGGTAGTTTTATGAACCACTGAATCACAGGGTGTACTTAATTTTTTACATATCACCGCATATCAGTTTAGTTTTTGTTGAATAAATAATATCATGGATTAATATCCCATGTCTTTTTGTTTATCTATGGTTGTATCTGGTTCAAAGACCTGGTAAGGGTTAAATGTTTTTTGAAGATATATCTCTTATGATCTGATATGTAAAGCCATATAATCTAAAACAGATGTACTTTCTTGTTTACATGATTGTATCAAGTAGTGACAAACTCAACGTATTTTACCTGAATGCCTCTGAGAGAAGATGCTCCCATATAAAGGAATACTCCATACAAAACAGGCATGGGAATGAACTGAAGAGCAGAAAAAGGAGAACATTTAAATAGGTATTCTTGTCTCACTTTATGATATTGAGATCAGAACCGATACTGATCCAAACATTATCAAGATAATCACTTGCAATAACCAAAACACATAAATAATATAGTCTCACCTTAAGTACTGATGTCATAAAGACAGAGGAGCCCATGAGGGTAAAGATCATGAGGCCTGTGACACGTTGCTCTCTGATTCCCAGGAATTTGGGCTGCTCCCCTGGAGCTGAGCACTCAGATTCCAGTTTCAGGCTGTTGACATGGGTGATGGAGAGGACGGTGGCTGCTACAAACCATGGCAAGCCCATCAAAGAGCAGACACCCAGCATCAACCCAACCATAAACAAGTCAAGGTGGTATCCACAGCCTTTCTGGAGAGAGGAGGCACCAACAAATAAAGTTGAGAGTTTTTACAATTCTGATGGGCATCTGCCAGAGACCACACAAGGAAGAAAAGTACCTTGAGTTTGTGTTCCTTCCTGTTTATGATGACAGCAGTAATCTGCTGATCCATGAAGATGAGGATGGTACAAAGTAAAGCTGGGATTACAGTTATGACTGCTGTCCACCAGGGGTTGGGCCCCAACGGCTGGATGAACCAACCTCGATCATCTCTGGTTGGCTAGTAAGAGATTAAAGTATCAATATTTAGACTGTCTCCATATCATTGCTTTATTGTAATAGAATACCATTTTATTAATGTGTTCTGGCTCACCTTAAACACACTGGGAACCTTTAGTTTAGGAGAAGGGATTCCTAGGGCATAGTCAACCAAGACCATGGTGAGAATAGTGAAGAAAACCGCAAAGTCACTGATGACAGACCGCACCTGAAAGAGAGGAAACCTGGTGAAAGTTTTGGTTTCAGCATATTTACTGAACTTCTTTTAACCATGTAATACTGGTGAATGACCACTAGAGTGTGCTGCTGCACTATTCTACCAATGCATCCCAAACATCATGCTTGAATCAATGTCAGTGAAAAGGACAAAGGATTGTCATCGTACCCTTGTGGGAAAGTAATTGCTGAACTTGAACTCCTTGAGAAATGCAGACATGAAGACCGTGGAGAAGAAGAGAATGACACACCAGAAGAGAACATCGGGAACGTAGGGTCCATGAGGGCTACAGGCACTGCCCACAAACTCGCCTTGCTTTTCAATACAGTCCTACAGCAAAAAGCAGGGTGGAATTATTCAGACTTATATTTGCAATAAACAAGCGGGGTTCATAGGCTTTCATGTCCACTAAAAAACTTAGTGACTCTGAACAAAAATGTGCTTTTATAATGATTTGCAGTACAGTTTGATCCAATATAATCCATAATAATCCAGCCAAATGCCCTTAATCTCATCTGTTCTGCTTCCTCCATCTGGAAAAGCATGCCACTTTAAGATAGAAAACCTAATTTTTTCCCCCCAGCATTTTAAGTAGCTAAAAATTTTCATCTGTATTTGGATAAATGAGACATGACCAATATATCTGTTAGTTTTTATTGATATTATTATTTGTTTATTGTCATACCTTCACCTCCAGTGCTTCCCAGTAGATTTCTGTTGCAGTGATGTTATTGAGTTCCCAGTACTTCAGGGTCCCATTTGTGGGGTCCGCAGGTTCAACACAAGAACATCTGCGGCAGCACATGAACATCTGGATTACTAAATAATCCTTCAACTGTCAGTAATTTACAGTAGCTACATGAAAATCAACTTTCACTCTGATATTACTTCAGTGTACTATGCAGGAGTGTTCACATACGAGTATGTGGTGAGTTTGTCCAGGTTGTTGTCCTTGTTAAATGGATAGTGTTCTCCAAGGTGGCAAAGTTTCTCCAAGGCTTCGTATATGAAAATGATGCAGATGAGTGAGGCAAACGCTTCCTCTGTGAAACGTGTGATGTAACAAACAAGGGAACTGGCATCTGTGGCCACGAGCAGAATACAGAGGAAAGCTGTCCAAAGACCAATGCAGGTTCTCAGTGACAGATAGGACAAACCATACTCCCTATGTGAGGATTAACAGAGAGAATAAATGTGATTATTTACTGTTTGAAATGTAGGAGTTTGGAGGAAGTCATGATCATAATCAGATTATATATGTATGTATTACACAGCAAGCTGACAAACATCAGACGTGACTTAGATTATACAAAAAATAAAGACATTTTATGTTGTCATTTGCCTTTTGGTAAGATCATTTATATATGCAGCATGAGAAAAACATACTTGCAGAATTTGAACAATATCTTTTCAAACACCAGCACAGGGCCTGTGCTTCCTAGAATGGTGAGTGGCTGCCCAGCAAACAGGGAATAGGCTATTCCAGTCAGTGAGGCTCCAAACAGTGACTCAATTGCACTCTGGGGGATAAAAAAAAGACAAAAAGACTATTCATGGATGAAATATTACAAAAAAACCTTGATAGGTTTGTACAATGACAAGGTAACTTTGGAAAAGCAGTGATAACATTCAAGGGAAGCTCACTATTCGTCCTTCTGTTGCTTCACCCAGCAGCCCTCCAAAGGTGATGACAGGGGACATGCAGGCACAGTAGAGGAATAAGAAAGAGGCGACACACTGCAAACTTAAAGCATCAGCGTAGTCAGATAAATAGTGGGGAATCTTGCGCTTGATGTCTAGAAAGAGACCACCAAACCACCTAAGAGAGAGAAACAAAAAGTAAACTTCTCAGTTCCAGCATCAGTTTTCTGTTTTTCCCTTTCTCTTTTTTTTACAGCAATATAAATAAAAAATGTGTTACTTTTCTTTTTCTTTCTCCCTAATTTATTTTCTCCCTACTGCCTCCATCCCAATGTTCAGCTCTTGGCTTAGTGTGATAGGTCCCTATGATGAAAAATTCTAGCTGCAAATAGAGATTGGGAGAAAGGATGTTTCTATGGAAACCACTTCATGACTGGTAACTACAGCTCAAGGTTCCCCAGAAATAGCTGATCAGCATTAGAATTTTTCAGGAAGACTGAATTTTCCAGTTTACTGTAAAATATATATA
>JBBBVU010000013.1:16742969-16761640 GCA_037177055.1 Atherinosoma microstoma
GGAGACTGAAAAAAGTATTAATAAATATAGATTTGCTAAATTATAATTTAGTGAAATAAGATATTGTGTTTTTAATTCAATTGAGTTGGAAAAAATAATAAAAAAAACAAACAAACAAAACGGTCCTGGACAAATGAGAACACTTTGCTGATGAGCAGTGGGCCAGAATACCTGTCAACAGGTGCAGATGAATGATTGAGAGTGACAGAAAACACATGATTGCAGTAATTTATAATTATTTCTTTTTTGCAGCATTTTTAGCAGTAGCCTACTGCATAATGCCTACAAGGGATTCCTCATATAATACGAAAAAACAGTGCATTAATGTATTGTAGTGTATAGTTCTAGAGACTGTGCTTTCCAAATCCTTATTGATAATTTCTCTGCAACAATATGAATTGAAGTCTTTATACTATCATATAACTTCTCCACATCTGCATGCAAACGTTAGAGAAGGATCATCTCTGGTGATGACAATCCTCTTTAACCAAAAGAAATCAGTGTATATACACATTTTATTTTTCATGTGTCTTTTTTTACCTCCCAGTACGCTGCAGTTCTGGACCGCCATGTCCACCATGTTCTTCTTCTTCTTCACCTTCCACTAAACCATTTGGTAACATGTTGTTTTTCTTCCTTTTCTCCTGTTTAACCAGCAGAGCATTTTTGGTTTTTTTCCCAAGTTCAAATGTAATAGAAGTCAGTAAAAAGCTAAGAGAAGTAAACCAACTAACTTTTGACTAACCTGAGAAGGAACATTTTTTGGTGGCTCTATCCGTATAGATGGATCCCATTCTCCCGGGGGCAAGACAGTCACTTGATCAAGGAATTCATCGATACCAGCTATAAGATCGTTCCGGTCTTTAGCTTTATAAGCAACATCATGGAAAACCTGGATAGAGAAAAAATACATTTTAAGCTGGGATGACTGGTAATATTTTGCCATCACTTAGCAAACATTTGACCACGACCTTTAAATATATTTTACATTAAAACGTATAAAAAAGAAAGCTGACTTTTTTTTTGGCACGTCCAGTTGGCTCTGTTTAGCATATTTAGAAAATGTAGCTTCTGGCAAAGGACTAAACAATCGCTAGGTTTTTGATAAAGACTAATATAACCCCTACAGATAACATGGCCAATGAATCAGCTGAAAGAAAGAAATGAGAGGGATGCTTTGTCCTGATTGGTAGACAGGGCCAAAAATAGGTTTTGGGATTATTCTTTTTTCTAAAGGTTAGAGGGGCTTATTCCAAAAATCCTTTGGAAATTATGGAAGAATTTGAAAGGTTCTGACAGAGAGCTTTAGAAAGTCAAGTGAGGAAGTATAAAAAGCAGCAAAGGTCACATGGCTACTGGGATTGCAGTGGATGAATTAATATGCACTAGATTTTCAGCCAGGTTTCTAAAAAAACAATAGACTTGGCTGACTTGATTTCATCACAATTTTCCTTTGTAGTTTTCCATAACTTTAGTGTAGACTTTTAAAAAAAAGTTAGATTCAGGATAAGATCCCAATTTAAACAGATGCTTTCACAAAAGAGATTTAAATTCTGTTGATGAAAAATGATCTGTTTTTATAGATCTCCATGCTTCTGCCCCTGCTTGTCTGGCAGAGCAATTGTAGGACATGAGAGGAAAAATGGAGAGCTGTGGGAGGCTGACTTTACTTTCAGATTCAAGTATTTTGTTTTCTGCTCTCTTCAGTCCAGGTTTAAGTCAAGTCATGACTCAGGCTGTTTCAGAGTTTGGTGCAGTGCACATTTAGCACAGTATGTTCAAGCCTCACCATTCTCCATGTTTGATGTTGTTATTGTGCCTCATTCCTGAACGAGCAGAGGGGCATTATGAGCACAAATAAATGATTTTTGCAAGCACATCAGTTATCATACAGTATTATGGACATAATTTTTTTTCCACAAAGAATAACTTGATCCAAGCAAACAAAGAATAATTCTGTGCACCCAAAATGAATTTCCACGTTGGCTCCTATCTTTGTAGATGTACGATGATAAAACTTTCCCTCAGCTTTACTTTGTCTTCTCACTCATTGTTCTCTCGTCGGAACGCTGCCACACACATGAGCACACGCTCTAAATGTATCTTCTGTGCACACGCTTGCTCGACTTGGTGTAGGAATGAGGCACCATAAGAACGCCATGTCCATTCAGCAATCACACTTGTGAGAAGTTTAAGGAAAGCCTGCAGGTGTTTGGTCTAACTTAAGTACCTATGATCATGCTAAGATCATGGTATCAAAACTCTTCATGGATAGAATTAAAGTTCAAAAATGCAATCCTTGAACCTGCGTATTGTAAAACAACATTAACGATTGGCATCTGTGCTTATTATTCGAAACTTAGTTTCTAATGGAGAAATTTTTAAAATGTGGTGGATGTTTTTGTTATCATGTTGGATGAAAACAATAATTCTGGACAAAAAGGAGCACACGAGGGCTGACTAATCGCCAAAAGCAAGTTATGAAAGCTCTGAGCTGTTTCACACTTAGAAATGTTTCATCACTTTAGGAATTTGTTCAGTTCTGCCGGGTTGTTAATTTATTCAAAACTGCTGAAAATCAGAACAAGACGCGCAGCTGACATTTAGATCATAACATCCACATTTCCAAAGCATTAGAAACTTTTCCAGATGATAATATCATAACACATAATATGTTCCTTTGTGAATCTTTACCTCATCTGTCATGAGTGTTGCAATGGACCTTCCAATCTCATGATACTGTGCCCCCCTTCCAAAGGGCCCTAAAAGAATAAACAGAAACCTGAGGACAAAAAAAACATTTGTTTTTTCAATTCATAGTCAAATTAGATGTGATACTTAATTGATGGATGCCAGACAGGAATCAGCAGAGTGAAAAAGAGAAGCTGAACAGTATGCAGTAACCTTGTGGCAATTGGGACTTCAGCCAGCCCATTGAGCAGGACTGCAGGGGAAAGGCGGACAAACGCCACCACAGGCTTGTTCAAAAATTCCAGTTCTCCCACTAACACATTACACGCCTCTGCCCCTGCTGGAATCTTCTTCATGAAATGAAGGTCTATCTGAAAGAGGACAGAGCATGCAGCATCACATAAAGGTCTTGACACCCAGTAGCTTAACATCTAAGCAGCTTTGACAGTAACTATAATTTTAATAGGAAAAAAAATCACTCATGCTGCATGCATGAATGGGAAAGGTCATAATTCTTACTGTTTATCCTCAAAATAATCCCCTAATGTTAGAGTTAACACTGGCTTCTCATCTAAATATAGTCCATCTGTGCAGACTTTGTGTGTCTGGTCAAATCTGTCACAGATGTGTGAATGAAATATTACTATCAAAGTATGGATATTCATTTGATCCGTTGCATAATAATTCATAAGTCTCTGTCATTTCACAGATAAGATGCCTGACTGCATGTAAAAGATGCCCAGCAAATCCTCTTTCTGCTTTTCTGTCTGCTTTCATTTTCATGAAATTGAACTGCATTGTTGAGATCATTTTGAAACACCAGATAAAGAACAGATTTTTTTTTTCTTTTAGCCATATTAAGATGAGAAGTGTTTACTGGAGTGTTGTTTGGTAAATCATTGTGTTTTCAAGGTCCTAGGGCAGCCTGATATATTAAAAAGAACAACTAAGATTTGAAGGGTTGACACTTGAATAAAGAGTAAAACAGCAATAAAAATATATAAATACGTAAATAATAGTGTTTGTGTGTTAAATAAATAATATATGCTTGATGCAGTAATGTAAAAATTGCTCTAATTTGCGTATAAGTTCTGTCAGAGCAACATTTTTTATCATAAACTTCATTCATTTCTACCATTGAAAATACTTTCAGAGCACAGTTCTTTATTCTTCTATTTTCAGTGAACAGGAAAAAGCCAACAAAAGACTTTACACTGATCAGCACAAAAGGTTAAATTCATATATATTATGCAAAAGGTTTCAAAAAGGATTTGTTCCTTTTTTTTTCTTTATGAGTACTCATTGTCAGTGTTGACTGACTTTTTTAATACTTAACATGGTTATAATCCTAATCCCTCACTAGATGGGCTTTCTGTTTAAAATGGCCTCTTGTTCATTTATCTAAACACTCTTACATAACAGTCTGTTCATATTTGCTGGATATGACATACTTTTCTCATATGGACCACTGTTACATAAATGTTGGTACATTTGCACAAAATCGGGTTCTTATTGTTTCCTATCAATAATTCTTAATAAGGGACTTACTAAACTTATTGATTACTTTCGTTAAGTTTTATGTGTTTGAAGTTACAAATCCCTAAAAATAGATTTGGGCTTTGTAACTTCGCCTCTCCTCATTTACTTATCAACATCACCATTTTATTTAGGTATTTCATCCCTATGTTAAGCACTTTGGTCAGTGTTGCTGATGTTTTTAAAGTGCTTTATAAATAAAAGTGTCCTAGGTATCATTCTGTAATATACAGGTTACTCTGTTTAACAAGCTAGAAAACTTTATCAAAGGTCTGTGTCATGGTTCATGTCCACACTAAATATCTACATTGTGCTCATTTGTTGTAATGTAGGACTCAAACAGTAAAATTTTACCTTTGCCCAAATAGCCTACATTAGTCATAAAGATTTAGATTTATGTCTGAAATGTCCCTAAAATCCAGTAAAGAGAAAAGCAACATGTACATACTTGATAATTGCTTTTTGGCAACGGCAATAAAAAAGATAAAATGAAAATGATAATAAAAACTTTTTAAAAAACCATATCGTATTTATTACTGTACTTGCTCTGAAAGACAGCCATACCTTGCTGAAGTCCACAGTGCTGTTATCTCTACTGACTTCAGCTTTGCCATCTGGACCCGCTAAGTGAGATGAGGAGGCCGACATCTGACCTGCACAAATACAAAAAAAAGGATTTCTTGAATAAAACACAAATAGGCAATTAAACTGAAATATAGTTTGAAACTTGGTCAGAGTGCATGAAAGAAAATAAAGTCTAAATAGTAAAACCGTTCTGAGCTACTGAGACAAAAATGTGCTTCTGTGCCACTATTGCACAAAAAAAAAGAGAAAAAAAGGATGGTGTTCATTAAACCATGTAGTCAAAAATAGTTACTCCTAACAAGAGTTTAATACACTCACAAAGTGTGACATGGAGCTCATGAGGGAAAATAATTTCAAAGCAGCATGAAAATGCAACACCAAGGAAAGTAAATCTTTCCTGATTCCATAATTTCCAGGTCAAGCAAAAGAATTATTCCGCAAACGATTGAGTTTTCTTTAATTGCTTTTATATTTCTGTCAAAGTTAATGATGATGATTATGATGATGATGGAAGGTGGCAAAGGAGGGGGGAAAAGAGCTACTTCCAGTTTCTAACTCAATTCTTACTAAAATAAATCAAATTGACTTGTGATCTTTGCATAACAGAGACACCTGAGCCAAATGCTGACAGTTTACTTTTTCATGTCCTCTTACCATTCTTGTCCAGGTGATGCTCTGATGTCCGTCGGCCCATGTCGGCAATGGAGCGTACAATTGGCAAGCGATTAGCCAGCTTCTTGTGGTTCTGGTGATGGTGCTGCTTTAGTAGGGTTGCATGCACTTTCTGCCTGAGCTCATCTCCTAGGGGTGAGTATAATTCCTGGTGGTCTAACACCATGTCTGAGGTAGAAAAACACAAGTTCATGATGACATTTTTGACCAGTGCAAATTATGAATACTGCCATATGTTTATATAGCATATAGAACATCATTTAATGACAAAAAGATTTATATTACAATTAGGTTTAGCTCCCTTTTTTTGATTAAGTAGTTAGGCAAGTAAAAGTCTCCCTCAAAGACAAGTTTTAAAAGTCAAGTTTTTGTCCTCAAAAGTCTGGAGGTGACCAAAGCTGTTACTTGCTGCAGTTACCTGCAATCTCCTCGATGCTATTAGCCCTCATATCGAGCAGCACGGTGCTGTTGATAATGCAGCTGCGCAGTTCAAACAGACTGTGTAGGGACAGTGTGGCCACATAGGGTTTACTCCATCGCTCGCCTCCGTCCTCCACATCCTCCTCAAACTTCAGCCACCTGTAAGGAGAGTTTTAGTGTCCATCAGGAGAGACCAGCAGATGGCAAATGGGCTGACCATCTGTTCTAGCTGCAGTAACAACTCTCATCATTGTGAGGCCCTCACATGTACAGTAGCTCTTATGTCTCCTGTTCTTTCTCAGCTTCACTCATTTACTCTCTTTCCTTATTGCCTTTCATCAGTTTGTCACTGTAAATAAAATATGTCCTGATAGAACCGTGTTGATAGAACACCACCATTTTGCAAAGTAATCTGAAATGTTGAAAAAATAAAGACATACTGTGACAAGTGCAAGAATGAATTGCAATAGCTTCTTGCAATGGAAAGAAAAACATTAGAAAAAAAATCTGTATTTGCCATCATTACAATTGTGATCATGGCCATGGCTACTCCTCCTAAATCAGAGCTGCCAGTAATGACATCATGGCTGTGTGGAGATGCAGTGTAGTAACATGAGAGTCTTCAGTACCTGGCGCTTTCTCTCCACTCAGAATCCTCTCCATCCTTTAGACAGATCTCATCCATCTCTGTGAAGAGGTCATGAGGGATATGCTCTTCATCATCATCTTCTGCCCCCAGCAAGAACTGCACCCTCTGAGAGGGAGTGTCTGGAAACACAAAGATTTGTTCTGAACTGCAAGAACTAAAATGATCACAAAATGTCAATACATACCAAGTTAGTAAAACATAATGAACAAGTAAATATGTGTTTGTCTTTCTATGTTTTAATCTATGCAAAGCCATGTTGTGGCTACCATAAAGTGGAGACTCCCTTCCCTCCACCAAAGGGAGGTTCCGCTCCCTGCTCCTCCTCCAGTGTTTGCTTCCATGGTGACGGTGCCGACGGTGGCTGCGATGCCTAGTGCTTCCCAATGGGACATGGACCCCAATGTAGAGAGTCCTGTGACCTGGTGAGGAAACCCAGAGAGGTTAAAGGAAGACCAACATAACCAACCCAGCTGTTTTTAATATGTGAGTAAGCAGATGCTGACTTTTGAACTGTGTGCTGGCTGGCCACTTAGCATTCATATTCAGCTTTGTCATTTTTTTTACAGAGATTTTATCTGACTCTCAAAGTTTTTTAGCTATATTATGCACTGCAGATGATGAAATCCTCCCAAATTTTTAAACCTTAAGTTGATCAACTATGGCCTAAAGCAGGGGAAAAAGAAAATTGGGAGCTACTACTCCGCTACTACTCCGTAATGTTCTTTTTACATTGAGTCTGTAGCAGATATATGTTACCGATTAAGCTCATTTGTTTTATAATTTTCTACCAGCTAGGTGTTTTTAAGGAATTATTCCCTGGTCCCAAGTTTAGTTGTCTTGGTAGCATCATAAACAAATGATGTGCCAATCATTGCATTTCTGTTTCTGTTCTGTAGTTTAACAGCTGGAGACTCTGTGTGAAGCCTCTTTTATTTGTTGCTTTAATACATTATATATATATATAATGGCTCACATATTTTGCATTGTTTGAAGGATTATTTGTGCACAAGCTACAATATGAAAGTAGTCTGTAGGGACAGTGTTGTTGTCTCCATGCTGGTTTGCCCAGTCCCAGGTTTTTTTGTTTTGTTTTGTTTTTTGTGTGCCTCTTATATTTTTGTCCATGTCAATGTATCCTACTATGGCTGCGCCTTCAGTTACTTTACAATAAATCCCCATCTCCTACATCCGCCTTCGTCCTGCCTATTCACCCTGAATTTGGGTCCTGCCTCCACACACCTCAACCTTTTTTTTAAATTGTATGCTTATTTAAAACAGGTCTTTCTTGAAAATGAGACTTCATGTCTCAATGAAACTACTTGTAGAAAAAAAGTTAAATAGAAATTGAATGAAAATACATAACTAAAACTGATTTAATAACAAACTAGTTTCTTACATAGTAAGAGTTGAGGGAGACAAAAAAAAGGGAGGCATGTCCCTTGAGTTTAAGTCATCCACCAACTCTGAAATGAAACATAAAACTATGTTGACTTGAAACCTTTTTGGTCGTATATGGTTTATGTGTCAATTCATTGTAAAGTTAAGTTGATTAGTTTTTATCTGTAGTCAAAGCACAGACACTAAATAGCACACAAGACAGACTTGATGGACTTCCTCTCTAAGCTTCTGCAATCATTAGTTTCTGCATCAATTGTGCATGACTAAACTATTAAATTCCCTGGAAGAGGAAACAAACTTATCTTTTAAACTATCAAAACTAAGAGACGATTTTAAGCTGTGAAGCTGTTTGTCGAAGTCTAAAACTGAATATGTTGAAGTGTATAGCTCTTGGCCTTTACAGAAGTTACTCAGACCCACTGTTCGCGTCTTTGTTTTGATTATCCATGTTTTTCTGTGTGATCGCGAAATTACTGATGCAAACTGAGCTCCCCCACACTTTCTGCCTCCTACTCTGCTCTTATCTTTTAGCAGTGAAAAAGCTGTCAAGGGGAAAGCAACCGTTGTGAGGACAAAGTGGGTGGACTCGGCTGCAGCAGCCGTTCTGCTGCTTGATGCTTTTTCGTACCTTCAAAATCTTCCTGCTCAAAGTTGGTTCTCTGTTGTGATCGTGTTCCTCCCCTGTCCAGCACTGCCTCATCATCATTCCTCTGTTAGACGCACATATGCATGCACACACACAAACACGCACACACAAAAAAATAAAACATATAAAACATTTTACTCATTATCCTAGAGTATAATCACACAGTTCCATCAACACAAATGGAAGATTAAATCCCTGCAGCATTCTAATGTCACATGAATGTTGCATAAAATAAAATGTTTGTTGACTTGGTGTTCCTTCACAGTCAAAGGCACTATGAACAAACACATTATCCCCTGTTACATAGCGTAGTTGCCTTGGAAACTAATTGCACGTCTTTATTGGGAGAAAGAAAGACTCATGAAAGTCCAGACTGAAAACTGGTCAGCAATATACTACCCACCTACTACTACTTTTGTTTAAAAAGCCTTCCCCGCATCGATGTGATCTTCTCTGTTAAAGACATCTGACCTCAAATCATTTGAAAAGTTTAGGTCACAGTTTTCTAAAAGTTTTTGTAGCTATTCATTGTGTTAAAGCTTGAAAAAAAGTAATATGGTCAGTGTTAGTTGCTTTTGTAAAGTTCTATCAGATGATAATTATTAGTATTATTGTTAAGATGTTCACTTGGGAGATTTTCAGAAATATCTATAATGAACTTAAATAGTTTTTACAAGGCTTTAAAATGTTTAAAACTCTTTAAGACACCTGTAACTAAAATACCCATGATGTCCATGATGAGGCGTGAGCTTTTTATAGCCTTGTTGAGATTAAATAATTGATTTTGCATTTATTAATGATTAGGCATTTTTAACAGATCTAAACCAAGAACTATTCATTGCCGTCAAAACATCTTTTCTTGAACACTTTTTAGCCGTCAGCTAAAATCTTCCCTATCTGAAATGAGCATGGATCGTTTTCAAGGTTGAAAAGGTGTGAATGAAAAATCATGGAAGTGCAAAGTTTCAGTAATAAATGACAAAAACAGTTTGATCATTTGTCCTTTTTCTGAAAAGCCTGTTTAAGTTACGAGAATAAAATGCTGTCTTTGTAGGTGAAAACACAACCCATATGGAAAAAGGATAACTGACAGACAAACACGTGAAATATTACGTTACAGTGACTGCATGGAGTGCTCATTTCAGCAAGGGGAGGCACAGACTCCTCATTGGCTGTTAGTAATGCATAATAAAAGCCTGATTTAGGCAAAACAACAGTAAAAGTTTGCCAGATAAGACAATAGACGAGTAAGTTGAACTGTCTAATGAGAGATTTTCCCATACTTAAGTGACATCTAATCTCTTAAATCAGAATGGCCTTACTAATGTATTATAATCTGACAATCTGAAATGTTAAAGATAACATTATTGATATTTATTTGTTATTTTGCTCATATGTTGATGCTTGTAAGAGAGTTTTAAGAACTGATAAGCATTTCATTATCTCTTAGTTAACAATGATAACCTTCTCAGAGTCACAGTTGCCATTTTATTCCCTCATTTATCTGCTACCACCCACACTTAACATGAAGATATTTATTTCATTTATTGCTAATTCAAATTAATGTTAAAAAGAAGTCTAAATTTAAGCTTGCCTTTATTAATCTCCTTTTTTCATTCATGTTCTTTACCACTAACTCCAATTGAGGGTCATGGGGGGCTGGAGCCTATCCCAGCAATTAGCAGAGGAGAGGCAGGGTGCACCCTGGACAGGTCAAAAGTCCAACGCAGGGCCAACACAGAGGGACAAACAACCACTCACTCTCACTCCTAGGGAGAATTTAAAGGAACCAATTAACCTATCATGCATGTCTTTGGGATGTGAGAGGAAGCCGCAGAAGCCAGAGAGAACCCAGGCATACATGGGTAGAACATGCAAACTCCACACAGAAAAGCCCCTGTTTGAACCCCTCCCCAGCCGAGGCTCAAACCAGTGACCTTCTTGCTGTGAGGCTAAAGTGCTAATGACCACACCACATTACATTAATTTTCTGAGATCTCAGATTATTTTTCATTGCTAGTCTGCAGGTGGATATGCAATAAACATCAAAAAGAGTCTTCCTAAGAAGAAAATATCCCTTTGAAGACTTAAAGACAAACTGAATCGCAATTTCATCAAGCCCGTTTGAGCACTTGGTCTGGTTCTGGATTAATTGGCAGCTACATCCAGAGAATATGGACACAGTTAATTAGATTCAAAAGTCAGAGAGAATCAGTAGTTTCTATGGTGAATGCCAGCCTGCTTATGTAACACTTGTGAAAGGAGATGAGAGTGAGGAGGTGGAGAGTGGTTTTCTACAGAATCAGGACTAATCACCATTGAACTCTAAACTGAACATGTGTTTTTACCTCTTTTATTAAAATGGTAAACGGACTGTACTTATATAGTACTTTTCTAGTTGCGTTTTGCCCACGCAAAGGGTTTTGACATGTCGCATTCATACAGCACTTCATTTATTAAATACAAAGTGCTTTTTCCTCTGTCACAAATATTCATAATAAGCACATCAGGAGGCAACGTGGGGTTCAGTATCTTGCCCAAGGACACGCTGGCACAGTTAGGGGAAGCCTAGAAACGATCCACTGACTTTCTGGTTGGTAAATGACTGCTCTTCCTCCTGAGCTACAGCCACCCATAATGCTGAAATCAACCAATTTTGCATTTCCAAAGGTAACAAAAACCTACTAGCACCTCAAGCTCAATAATTAACATCTTGTTTGTTTTATCAGCACCAGAGCCAAAGAATCTGCAGCCTTACAGAAGTCTCCCCCCAACCCCAAATTTTTTTCCATATGAGATACATACTTGAAACTGCAGTAAAAGGAAAAAAAAAATTAATTGATGCCTATAATTACAATATACCACTGAACGACTTTGCAGATTAAAAGAAAATGGAGGAATATCTGAAATATTAAGAAAACAACAGAAACAATTATTAGTGTTTAAAAGTTTGAAGAAATGTTACCATTATGATTACTTTTCTGAGCTCTGCATGAGTTGCTTATGTGACCCTCATTTGGACCAAAGTTTAAGATTATTGTGGGGGATCCACAGGAATGTTGGGGTGAATAGCAGATGAAGAACTATGAATGGTTGGCCTCCCCTTCCCCCCCTGATTGAAAATATAGTTAATCTTTCCTTAAATAATTCTGAAAATGTGTTTATGGGATTATTTGTTCACTCATAATTTGTATATTTCATTGTCACATTGAATTGTAACCATATTTTCTAGTAAGTCAGTAAGAAAATGAGCAGAATCCCACAGGCATCTTAGGCAGCTTAGGGGTACCTGAAGCTAAGAAACGTCCAAGTGTCGTTCAGCAAGACCTATCAGACTGCACAGTACAGCCACAGGCTGACGTGTGTGTTTCTGTTCCAGGTAAGCCGTGGAAAAATGTTAAAAGCTAACGTTACAGTTATTGTTAAATGTGCACAAGTACTAATAATATGGCATTACATCTCTGTGTAAAGTTGTTAGTTATATGTAGAAAGTGGGACGTAAAAGTGCTGTTCCTGGTTAGTTGGAGAGTAATGTGTGTACTGCTACCTGCTAAGATATTGGTTGCGTAAGTAAACAGAATATTGTTGATATGAGTGAGTTGACAAGAAACGTGCAAGTGTTGTTCAGCAAGACCATTTAGCCTGCAGTTTAAACCCACAGGCTGATGTGTGTGTTTCTGTTCCAGAAATAAAGAAGACAAGTTTTTCACACTCATGCACGCTTGGAGATCTTTTCTGTTCAAGTGTGCAACATTATTTGATGATGTGATTTAGCAAAAAAGAAAAAAAACACACACACACACATACAGTAACAGCTGTGTCAATAAAGCATGTAAACATACACTTACTTCTGAAGAGATTTCTGCTGCCAAATCTAAGGGTGAAAGCACTTACATAAGGTATTTTTAGCCTGAAAGCTAGCTTTCCTGCTTTTGCCTGTGCCATCTTGACCACCAGTTGACCATCGAAGCATTATGATAATGACGTGAACTGATGTTCACAGCTGCAACACCACATGAGCTGGCCAGGGCAGCAGGCTGATGTTGATAATCTGACAGCAGGAGATTGATGAAGATGGATCAACATCCCTGCTTAGATTAAACTGCCAGTAGCTGATAGTTAAATATCAGCCAGTCCATTCTAAATGTCTACCATGCTCGCATGGAAATGATGAAGCAGTATCACTGACCAGGACATTTATCATAAATGGAAAACTGCCTTCAGCAGGAAGCATTTTTCCAGGAAATAGGGCTTTATAATCTGTCAAGCGTTCTGAAAAGAAACCCAAAGCAACAATCATGATGATCTGGATCAAACCATATAAATGCGCGCGCACAAACAAAGCAGTGCTGTGGAATTAAAAAGGGCTTACTGGTCAGGGACATGGATGAATGTTAACACGTGCAGACTTGCATATCATTTTTCAGTCTAGGTTCTGATCTAATTGGATATATACACATAGTTCTCTTAGCAAACTAGTAAAAGGGCAGATAAACAGAAAAACTTTTAATACTTGTCCAATTAGTATGCACACCACTATGTAGAATCACATTCAAGGACTGGCAAACCACAAAGCTAAAGTGGTATCACAGGATGTAGCACACTCTTGGATCTGATCCCTACAGATGGCGGTGGCAATTATGAAACCATTAACGGCAACACAGGCTTTTGTGTGGCATAAAATGCACTGTAATCCTTAAATGTTTTTTTACTTAGAAATTCATCTTCCTGTAAGAGGACACATTAATACTAACATACCAAACCTACAAAAGTATTCTTTTTATACTGAGCTTTGAGCCATTATTAGGCTACCTTAATATCTGCATCTGTCCTCAACCCTAAAAATGCCGATGATTTTATTATTTTTGTCTGGCAGTGTACGCTTAAAAAGACCTTAAGAATTATATCTTGTAACTTTACACACTATACTTTGCTCTCAGTTGAAGACATGTAAATAAGTATTCTGTCAGAGACATGCTTCACGCCAGTAAAGCAGTTCACACATGGTAGATCCAGCATGTAATAAGGCTCCAAATTAAGCCTTGTCCTACCTTATCATTAAAGCACCACGGAACATCCAAGGTCTCAGAATGCATTAGTTCCCTTCTGCGTCCTCTGCTTTCGAGTCAGTTTAGACAAAATGTGATAATGTCTAAAATATGAACCTTAAGCAAATTTTTGCTGCTAGACCTCACACCATATCTGATAAAGGCTGATGCCGTCTGTTGTGTCAAACAACTGGAATCTGTGATTGAGCATCCGTCATCAGAGTCACCACTCTCTTATCATGAGATTACAGATTATTTTGATGCTGCCCAGCAGGATCTTTTTCCAGAAATCAAGTTCTGTTTATATGGCATCTTTATTCTCCACATGCATGTATGTAAAGAAAAGCTATTCATAATCTTGTGTGACATCAAATCAATTTGTACTTGCAAAAACAGAGAGCTCTGCTGAACTATTGTATAGTTTCATGTATAGATTTTAATAGCTGAAAGAGACTCAAATCCAAGCAAAGAATAACTCACCAAACTTCTTCGCCCAACTGATGAAGAGTAAACCTGAAAGATAATACATTTTTGCTTGAGTCAGTCAGGTGGTGGCAAATATGTTGAGACTTGAATACCAGAACGTTTCAAAACAAATCCCAAAAATACAATAAAATCAATCAAATATTTTTTTTCTAACAATCAGATTACTGAGATCTTTTTGATGTTTGCGCATTGTGACAGTTCGGTTTTTGACCTGACATCTCTGAGCTGAAGCTATAAAAAAAAAGTAGCTTCAGAGAAAATATACCATCAGCCTTTCATTAAATGGAAAAATCTGTTCAGATATAAACAGTCGATGGAGGTAAATCTCCTCCATTATGATCCACAGATATCCCAGATCCTCATCTTATTGTAAACATTCCCAGTAAGACTTCTGCTCTTTATCATCAAAATTTATTTTATTTTATTTTTAAAGATTACCAATGGCTTTGATTTAGTGAAGATGGAACGGACTGTTTTTTATATAAATGTAACATATGGCACAATACATTTGTGTAATGAATAAGGTCATTGGCTGAATTCAGTGTATCAACAGAACATCTGTCACAAACGGGGATTGTCGTGTATAAGAAATCACAAAGCCATTAGACATCATTAAAACACTCTGTAAAAACCCATCTGATCCAGCAACTAAACTATAAGAAAAATAAAGTAACTTTTTGTCTTAATGAAAGGTTTTACTCATGAATGTGGTAAGACAAACCCGTCATATGAATAAAATACTCCAAGATAACTATGACATCCCTGTTGATTTAGGAAACGGTGTTATCTGTCAGAAGAAACTCAAAAAGGTGAACTATTAACAGCTCAAAGCTCCAGAGGTAGCTTCATCGCCTAAGCTTCAACACTGATTCAGCCTCTCAAAGATCTGTTCCATACTTATTAACGTATTTTACACTTCAGAATCTTAGCGCACGTAGTTTACGGCACAGACGTAAAGCTTGACAGTCGACTTGAAATATCACTAAGTAAATATGTGTCCCATGAGATTAGCGCTCTTTACCGATTGAAGCAGCGGCTCTACCTGAGCTCCTTGTTCCGCTGAATCCATCCTTCTCTCTCAGCAGCTGAACGAAGCAAAAAGGAGCAGAGACCTCCGCCGTGTATCCGTAATCCCTACAGGTGTAAGCGACCACAGAACAGTCACATGTTTATGTGTCCTCTTGGTCAGATGCTCGCTGATGATTAGAGCTCATCAAATGCTCATTTAAAAAAAAAAAAAGAAGAGAAGCGCATCTCTGACAGCTTACGTGGACACGTCGCTCTTCAAATGTTTTGTCTTCATTGTTTGAGGGACAGAGCTGAGAAGACTGGGATTAATACCAGATAAAACTGTTTGTTTTCTCTAGTGTTATTTAGTGATGTGTATGAATCAGCCCTCAAGTTATGTAACCAGCTATTATAACCAGAGTATCTCTCTCTTTTCTGTTCAGCCTTTTACCACATTTTCCAAACAATGTCACTTAAAGAAAATTTACCCGAAACAACCTGATTGGGAAAAAAAATTACACTTTTCTTTTCATTTTCAGCTGACAAAAAGAAATAAAATACAGTAAAAAAAAAAAAAAAAAAACATTTCTTAAAGAGTTTGGAGCATATGTAGGCTAACATTAGCTATATCTAAATACACTGTCTTGCATGAGTACAGCCAATACACTCCTACTGAAAGATTAATTAATCAAAGTCCAATGCAGTCACCATTGGTTTGTGCCAATTTCAGTATTATGGTTTACCAGACTGGACTGGTGGAACTACAACAGAATCACTGTACTTACTGCTCTGACTTGGGTTCAGGGATGTGACAGAGATATAAGGGGTTCAAGTGACCCTGGTCTGAAGCTTTCATTTAAAGTGGCTGTTATTTCTTGTTCAGAAAAATAAACCATATCAAATATATACAAGCAAAACCATATATATATATATATATATATATATAGACTACAGCCCAGAATAGTCCAAATACAACCAATAACATCAAGATTAATGTAAAAGATGACAAGAAGTACCTCAAAATAGATTTTAACTAACAAGAAAAAATATTTGAGTTGATCTAAACAACAGGACTTCTTTATTCCCAACTGGATAAGAAAGATGGAAATAAACAGAAGACAATGCAAAACCAACAGCGAGGCTTAAAATAACCCCAAAATTACTACATTATTAAATCACCCAGGATTACCACTGACAAGAATCTTAAAATTACCACTAACACAAACTAAACTTTCTATTTGTGATTGGCTCTTTTATGTTGGACGGCTTGAAGACGTTTCCTTATTCTGTCCACCAACCCATTCTCTTATAATGCAAATTTGATGTGATAGTAAAGTTGCAAAACCTGCTAATAAATATGTTTTTATAGGGAGAATATTATGAATAGTGTCATCCCAATAATCTGCTTTGTGGAGTTCCTAATGCTAGTTGTTGGATTGTTGTTGTATTTTTCATAACTCGAGTAATTTGTTTGCAAGCCTTGTGGAGTTCATCAACGTCTGGATTGCAAATGAAAACATTTGAGTGATTTGCACAGCATGGATTCCTTTAACTGACATAAATATAAAAGTGTCGCCATCTGGTGTAGCTCACAATTCATGTCCATTTGGACATGAATTTCCAGAGGAAATCTGCAATATGTCCTTAACTAAGTTTTGATTTTAAATTGTTTATGAAAAATATTTATTTATTTTTTTAAATAAAAGGTTGCGTCTGGAATAATCTGGGGTCCATAAACTGAGAAGCTGTTTGGTATACACTTAACGCCATCTGCTGTTAATCGCTGAGAAGGCCTACATGGACAAATAGCAGGGATTGCGCTATATGCCACACCTCATACTGACAGCTGTGAGAATTTTCTCCACACTGAATTCCAATTAGTGGCACAATGAGCTTATAGTGCAGTACACACACACACAACACACACATATATATATACATATATATACTTGACTGCCTTAATTGGACATCGGTGTTCAATCTTCTTTTTTTCAAATGACGCACTGAGAAGAAAAACAATAATTGGAGCAAATTTTTTTAACAAGAAAGGAATAAGGATTTAGTTGTGTTGTTCTGTCTTCTGCATGTTTATTCTGTTGCTTTGCACAGTTTTGCAAAGTCGAGACAGTAAAGCAGGGCTCATTTTGGTCCTACGAGGGCCGCATCCTACAGTTTTCTATGTTTCCCTGCTCCAACACATCTGACTCAAATGTATGGATCATTGTTCAGAACTTCATATGCTGTTGGATTCATTTAATTTGAGACAGGTGTGTTGAAGCACCAAATTGAGTAGCCCTGGTCTAAAGTATTTTTTTCCCCGTGCTGCTTAACATTTATCAACTTTGTGCGCAACAGGACCCAATCTTGGCAAACTAAGTACAATCCAAGCAAATGTTGCAACAACCATCCTCATTTTAGAGTGAGAAAAATAAAAATTGCAAATTAAGTCAGGCACCAACCTTTAACCACCTTGAAATAATGACTGACAAGTGATAACACAGAAAATCTAAATTTTTCTTTTCTTTTTTCTTCTTCTTTTAACAGGAACTTTCTTTTTACGTGGAGGATTTATTTGGCTGTGCAGCTTTTCTGTCGCGTAAAACGGATATTTGGATAGATTGTTTCGTTTCTTTAACTTCAAATTGGATGTATAGACTATGAATAGATCATGTGTCTAGTTTTAAAGTGACCCAGAAAGCATTTAGCTTGGGGCGATCATTTTATAAAACAGGATTGTCTTCCTAGGATTTAATGAGGGCCATTTGATTGTAATGAGATTAAAATATTCTCAAAGATGCGCAGTTTTTGCGCACTGTTTCAGAATACGGACATAACCGCTCTGAATTTCTGGAAAGATGCTGGGAAACATATCAAATTCCACTTGCTGTCACCATAAATTTAAACCTTTGGGTTATTCATAGCTCAATGATACAGCAAACATCATTTATTTTGTTTCAGTCACATTACAGC
This sequence comes from Atherinosoma microstoma, assembly GCA_037177055.1. Classification (NCBI taxonomy): domain Eukaryota; kingdom Metazoa; phylum Chordata; class Actinopteri; order Atheriniformes; family Atherinidae; genus Atherinosoma; species Atherinosoma microstoma. The sequence goes on from JBBBVU010000013.1 coordinate 16,761,079, forward strand.
ATGATATACAGAAAATTTAACAACATTATAGCATTAAAGGCGACTGAAAGAAATTAATAAAAATAAAGGGGGAAAAACTAAGTCTACAACACTTAGAACTTCTTTAACTACGTCTCATGAATGTAGCAGTGATTGATAACGTCATTTAAACTTACAGTTTACAGTTTTGATAAAGTACAAAATACATTTTTTTCCTACTGACAGGGATTATTATGCCAGTATATGCTACACGAGACCATTTCCATGTACAGGTTCCTAAATAGCTTTAACAGTTCAGACTACTTAACACTAATTATTGATCCCATTTAATCTTATGTTGTGTACATTCAATATTCACTATCACAAATGTCCGATTGTATGTACATTATATTCATAATTACAGTGATTCTGTCTGAACAGTTTGAAGACAAGGCGCACAGTTTATGGCAGAACTGAGGAAAAATGTACACTTTAGCCATTAACTGCGGAGGATGTTTATTGATTTACCGATAGATAGATAGATAGATAGATAGATAGATAGATAGATAGATAGATAGATAGATAGATAGATAGATAGATAGAT
>JBBBVU010000013.1:16761740-16786190 GCA_037177055.1 Atherinosoma microstoma
ATAGATAGATAGATAGATAGATAGATAGATAGATAGATAGATAGATAGATAGATAGATAGATAGATAGATAGATATCCTTTGTTTTAACTGTGAGGATAGAAACTGTAATAACCAATGTCTTTTGTGCAGTTTTTCTCACACTCTCTCGGCGCCAGCAGCTCAGATTTTAACGGGGAAACTGTCTCTGGAACCGGTGTGGCAGACGGGGAGATCCTTCTCCGTTTGGCCTGTTCAAAGATACCAGAATCGCTTGAATCAATGGATTTAATAGAGGATGGTGTCTCTATCCAGCTCGACTCGGATGTCATGTCTTTGGGTTTGGTTTCCTCCGTGCCACCGATCGGTGACCTCTCCGTGGTGATGGAGTCTCCCTCCTCGGACAGGTAGTTGGTGCCTGCTCTGCCGATGGAGTTAGAGGGCCAGCAAGAAAAGACCGAGCTGGATTTGCTATTTACGCCACAGTACTGTGGCGGCGTGTGTCCTCCCCAACCAGACGGGTCTGCGTAATAGCCAAGAGGCCGGTTGGAGCAGCCCGCCGTCGGCAGGGGAAGAGCTTTAACTCCGGCCGCTGCGTAGGACAGCAAGGTGGCCGCGTTACCGGCAAAATCGGCGGCGTCGTATGCCGAGGCAGCAAAGTCCAGTCGGTTGTTGGCAGGGGTGACAAACCATCGCTGCGGGGGGGTGGCAACAGTGGGCTCCTCGGTTTGCTGCGGGGATAGCAAGCTGTTGCCGAGTGGGACGCTGCGCTCCGTGCCAGGACCAGTCCCCACGCCAGGGTGAAAGCGAGATTTGGCATAAGTGCTGACAAATTGGTCCTGCAGGAAAGAGCTAGGCATGGCATATCTCGCACCCGGCACGATCTGTGAACGCGGAGAGTCACCCGGTGATGGAGTTAGGCGGTCAATGTCGCAGCCTGTGTAGACACTGAAAAGATGGAGAGGAAAAACAGAAACAATTCAGACACCGAATAGTGTGCAATTGTGGGTTCCATAAAAAATGGGGGGGGGAAATGTATGTCAGCGGGGCCTATCTATATCTCCAACCCCCCCTTCCTTACGATATGAATCAACCTTTCTTATGGTGAGATAAACCAAGGAGTTCAAAGCTCAAAAGAGCCCTTCTGCCTCCTCTAAATACAAACATTATAGAAAAAAATAAGAAAAGATGCTTCGCCGAAAAAAACATAAAACAAAAGTCCGTTTGTCTTTTCAACTGGACTTATAACAATTTAAAAGTACAAAGTGAAACTCGCAGATTAAAATTTGTAACACTCATCAGTGTGCGCATTTAGGGAAAGCAAGCAGAATTCAAATGAACAAGCAGCTGTTATTGATGAAATCTTAGCGAACCATTATATTATTTACTGTCAAACATTCATGAACATTTTTGTACATTAAAATAAAATTTACCTGCTTCACATGCAGACAATGCAAAAGCACATTTCTCTAAATTCGTCTGAGCATCAGTCAGTTTCACAAGCAACTTCAGCAGAATTCTAAAAATGTGTTTTTCACCTTTTTCCCGAAGAAACGTCATTGTTTGTATCTATTTTCATTCATTCATTCACTCATTCGTTCATTTTCTGTACCGCTTAGTCCAATTCAGGGTCGCTGTGTATTTATTTTCAATAATTGAGCAACATGCGACCAAAACCCAGACCAAAAATATGAAGTAAAAAATAGAGAAACCAAAAAAGAAAAGAAAAGATAACTTACGTGTCATAGTTATCCCGAAATCCTTTGGCGAACGGATTGTGGTCGATTTTCAGTTGCGTAATCTGAGGGGAGATAAATTATTCAATTATTTGGAGATTAAAGATGATTTTTTTTTAAAGAGTTTGAAATTTATGGAGAAAAAAATAGTAAACAAAACAAGAATCTTTCTTCTGAAAGTCTTGTTGGAAATTGAGTTTTCCTTTCCCTTTGATTCATTTGAAAAGTCACATTTTCTGCATTGTTTTAAGTTTTCTAACTTTCATAAAAAACATTTTTGGTTGTTGTTTTTTTTTTTCTTGTTTGTTTGTTTGATTGATTGAAATTGTTAGAGTCGACAAGAGAGTTGTCTGTGTGTATTGTTGAAGAAGAAGTGGTCATACATCAGTGTTTTGGTAAGCTGTGACAGCGATGAATTGCGTCTCTGTGAAGGTGAAAGTCTGGACTCTTCCTGGTTGGCTGGTGTCCTCTGTCCCATCCTCGTTTACTTCCACCACATGGAGCCTGGGCTGATACTTGTGGAGAGACTGAAGAACCACCATCTGGAGTTTTGATTAAAGACGCGCGTCAGAAACTCACTTTAAAAGTTTGGAAAGACAATTAAAACACCGAGCTATACTACACTGTTGAGCTTTAAATAATATAAACACAAAACGACTAAACATCCCCAAGAGAAAAATAAGTCAGTTCAACAAGCAAGGAGAAAGGGGGGGAAAAGCTTTCCAAAAAAGTACTGATAAATAGAGAGAGAAATGTGTGTGTTTACGATTTATATGCGTTATATTACCTGCCCCGTGTTGTTGGAGGCACCTTTGTTGTTTGTGAGCTTTAGTTTCCCAAAAGATATTTCTTGACGCATCCAGTGCGCACCAGTATTTGGTGAGTCCGGGTGCATGTAAACTCTATTGCCTGCAACAGTTATTCAAAGAAAAGAGATTGACGTATAAATGATTTATCATTTCAAAATCGCAAATCGTTATTCTAAAGGCATAAAACATTTTTTACGAGATTTATTGTGTTGTTTTTTAAAAAAATAAAAAACAAATATAATAGCTACCTATCACATTTGTGTCTGCTTTTCCACATGGTACCCACTTTCCTCCTTGAAATCGCCAGTGATTTGGATCAGCGAGTATTACATCCACAAATATATTGTAATGAGCAGTGGGATCAAGGCCAGAAATGTTGAAGCTTAAAAATGGAAACATTCGTCTGCGGGGGAAAAGTACATAAAAAGAAATTGCTTTTTTATTGTTGGTTATTTTAATATTGTTGGTTATTTTAATAAATAAATAAAAATAAAAACGAAAAACGAAAAGCCACAAAAATATGATGGAGAAAAACAGGAGATAAAACAGGCGTCATTTTAAACGTTAAAGTAAAAAATAATAAAAATGAAAAACGACTAATCCTGATGGCCTTTGACGGATGAGTGCACGCGTGCGGGTACTTACCGCCCTTGTTTTGTGATGATCATCTCTGTTTGGTGTCTGTGAAACTTCAGCCACAGGGCCCTGTTGCACAGGTACACCTGCGCTTTCCCCGGAACCAGTCCTGCTTGCGCCGAGGAGAACTGGTAAAAAGCTCCTCCTTGGTATGTGTGTCCATATTGTTGCGCGTAAGGGTAACCCGCTGTCGGGTAGCCTTGAGGAGAAGTGTTGGTTAAAAGGCTGTTATAAGCTCCATTAGTTATAACTGGATGATGGGCCATGTAACGGCTGGGACTTCCGATAGAAAAAGCCGGGTGCGCTGGTCCATGCTGGCTCGGGTAAGGAAACATGGCACTGGGAGCTGCTGAGACTGACTGCGGCTGGGTAGACGGAGAAAAGATGTACCTTTCTCCTGCAGATCCATCGAAATTATGACGGATGTCAGAGACTCCGTGAAGATCAGGAGAGAGTTTGCCCCTCTGGACGTCCCCTGATGCGTCCTTGGAGTCGGGAAAATTGTCTGCCTCTGACTGATTCGTCATCTCCCTGGAGTTTTTTTTCAGAGGTGAACTTCTCTCCAGGTTGTCACTTGCAGATATAATAGGATGGTCCTGCAACGAAAGCTCTGATCCATTGGAGCTCGAAAAGCCACTGCCCACATTCATAAATTTCTTGGAGAGATCACTCGCCAGCGAGATGCAATTCTCGACCTGCATAGCTCAATAGGAAGCAACAATTAGCTCAACCTATATCACAAGCTTTTGCACACGCCTTTCCTCATCTAACACTATGAAAACGCCCTGTGATGACTTGAAGCAGGGAAGGCGGCAAATTAGCCAATTGACACCATTCTGCAATCAGGATGGATTTTCTCTCTGTCGCTCTCTCCGTTCCGCTAATGAAACAAGTGCTGCCATTGGTTAACTCAAGGCTGTAATTTAATTAGACAGCTCTTAATTAGGACAATCTGAGGAGCGCCATGAGCAAAGTGATTTGTTTGTAGTGTGACATGGGCCTATATGTGGTTAAAACATATGGAATCCCACTGATTCTGTCGATAAAAATAAAAAAAAAGAAAGAAAGAAATCAAAACAGAGGATTGCATTAATTATAACGGTTGTCCCCCCCACCCCCACCCACAGCTGCGTTGTTTACCTTTGGCTACGTTATTTACCTATTTATGCGGCATGAGTGCCAAAGTATGTCTGCCGAAGAAACCAAGATATATTATTAAAACACCAAAAATGACAGTCCATGACAGGCAACGCATCTGAAGCCTTAAAATGTTTGTGATATGGCGTGAAATCATTGCGTCCCACTGAAGATGTGTTTATGAGTCCCACAGCTGGTAAATATTTTATGCACTAAAAGTTATAAAGCAGTGCACTGATAAGAGCGAGTCCTGTGGCTAATACAGCTCACTGAAAGATCGGGAAATACTAAATATGTTTGGGACGGTTGGTTGAGAATTATTGTGAATCAGTCAATTTTATTTTATTTGTCCTTTATGAGGAAGTAATTGAAAAAAAAATATTTATCATTAGGTGATCATTAAAGCTTTAGATAAGGGGTGCCCGAGTCCAGTCCTGGAGAGCTACTATCCTGCAACTTTTAGATGCATCCCTTCTCCAACACACCTGAATCAAAAGGCAGAATTCTCTCTTGCTTGCATTCAGCTCTAGAGAGAGCTGTTAGAGCCATTCATTTGGTTCAGGTGTGTTGGAGAAGGGATGTATCTTAAAGTTGCAGGATAGTAAATCTCCAGGAGTAGACTTGGGCACCCTGCTTTACACCAAGGATATTTTATCCAAATTTAAAATATGAAATTAAGATCTTCAATCAGATTATTACAACACTGCCTGAGGTTGTCATTGCTGCCTTGGCTTTATTTGAACAGTTTTGTTTAAATTAAGTTTTAGTGTAAAGGTACAACGATTCAGTCATCATAGAGATATAGACAACTCCCTGGTTAACTTACTGACAAGTTAACCCATAATGCTGTTGAGGGGGTGGCTTGATAATCCATGGTATGACTGTGATAACTGTATAAATTACAACAGAACATCTGATGAATGATGTGAATGGTGCCATATTTTGGACAGCAAGCAGAAATATTTTGAGTGCATTTTGGCTAGTTTGATCAATTATTCTTCATGGAAATTAATCATGTTTTATATTTTTTCTATATTGATGTGTGCTTCTAATATTCGTCATTTTTGTTTGTCCATGTGCGGTTAATTAAAATTTATAAAAATGTCATTTCAGCACGAACATTTGTGTTTTTCTGAGTAACTTTTGGTATACACTGGTATGATTAACCAGTCAGTGTGTAGCTAACAATCTGAGGCAAATAAGGTTAATGGAACACCGGCAGGGGCCAATTTTACAGGGTGGGTACGACCACCAGCTTGTATCTCTAATGAACAGATGAATCTCTGAAGTTAACAAGAGAGGTCATTACAGAAGGGCTACTGGGTCCAGCAATCTCTTTCTGAGAAACTTGCAAGCACAGGCTTGTCTGTGCCCAAGGAAAAGAGGCCACTCTGCTCTACTCATTACAGGATTATGGTTCACTTCCATCACTGATCTTTAATAAGCAAAGTGTTTTCTTTTTTTCCCCTCTCTCTCTCTCTCTCTCTCTCTCTCTCTCTGTCTCCCTCTGAACAAACCAATTGTTGAATCAGCCATGCAGTAATTCTGTGTTTCCCCAGGTGTCTTGGTGCCTGTTTATCAGACTAAGTCTTTTCTTCATTGGCTCAGCTTGCCAGTGGACATAATCAAAGGGGGGGGGGGGGTTGTTATGTGGTGGCCAGCTTTGTCCCTCAGGGAGATATAGAGCAGTACAGGTTAGTATCCCTGCCTCCTGCCATGCACACACCCTCCTTTGACCAGCTGAGCATAATGCAATGACTCACTGCGAACAGCATTTATAGCTATTTTTATTCAAAAATATATTTCTTTAAATGCTAATATGTGCATACATGAATACATTTACATACATTCATAAAGGCATATTATAGAATACAGTATATACAAGCTGGACCGAATAGCTCCAACAGAGACATCCAAATTACAAAAAAAAAAACATGCATGCAGTAAACCAGGGCTGCATGGTTATGATGTTAATTTGAGCATAAAACATGTTTTCTTCAACCATCATGTTACTTTTTGTGCTTTCCTTTTTTTTTCTTCTTTTTTATTGTTGTGCCAAAAGAATCTGCTCGCCACCTGGGTCTAATCCAATCAATGTGAATGACAAGGAGAGAAAAAGCCTGAAAGTGAGCACCAGCTTAGGGACTTTACCTAATGCCCAGCACTGTCACTTCAATGATATGATCACAGCATACAAAATGACAACAAAATTATTGCCAGCAAGGATATAGGGACATAGTGTGCTACTCCAGTCAGGTGAAATTGCTTTTTCTGACTATGAAATGGCTTGTCTCTTGTCGGATGGGTAAACATTTCCTTGTCAGGCCAGTAATAAGGAATGAGGCACACTAAGATGGTAGAGCCAAGGTTATTTGGGATTCATGACAGGTAGTGGCTTATATTACAGCGGCACTAAAAATTTCATGGGAATGCCTTTAAGATGGCCTTTAAGTTATTTATATGTTGTTTGCTAGATGTCACATCACAATTTCCATCAATAAATCAAAGTGAAGGATTCCTTTCATTCTTCTTGGACTGCTGTTTTTTCCTATAAAAAAAAAATAATAAAAAAATGAAAAACCTGCATTTACCTTAAATCAGCAATTAACAAGCATGACTAATCCGATTGATTGTGGTGGTTCTTTGTGCCATGCTAACATAACTATATCCCCCCGTGGCTTCCTGCCATCAGTGATCTGCTCTGTCAGAGGGAATCAGGGTGCTTTCTGACAGAAAAGACAGCTGGAGGCCTGCTAAGGGGTGGAGTGGATAGTTGTGGCTTTTAAACCCTTATTAGTCGTCCTCCCTGGACACACAGAGACACGCGTCTCTGCAGAAGTGCACTCCTACATCTGCTCATTATTGATGTCCTTTAAGGGTTGGCCAGTCAGACCAGACTTGAGCGTGATTCTTTTACCACAAAGCTCACAGTAAATTAACCTCAGGACAGGTGGATATTCAGTGAAAATACAAGTGACAGAGATCATGTGTTAATACCATACCAGAACTGTACTACTGGGACTTTTTTATACGAATCCAAAACAAAATTCAAATGATTATGTTTTTATCACACGTAAATAGCAGATAAACTATAATTGCAGCTGATTAAAAGCCAAATATTTGTGTTATTACTTTACGCTATTTATAGTGGATTTACAACAATACTTCATGATAGTACTTCAATGTAAACTAACAATAAGTAATAAAGATATCAACTAATCCAGCAGCCTATGCACACACACACACATACACTGACATTCTAAGTGCAGGGCTGCTGGATTGATGATGATCCCTGCTTTAACACAGGTATGTAACAGGAGTTTTAATAATGCTGGGCTGAGAAGCAGCTGCAGCTTAACCTGCAGAGCAAACCTGAGGAGACTTACACTCCAACATCTCTGTTTACAAGCAACGTAGTGATATCAAGCAGTGACTGTATATAGTGGTCAGTAATATTGTCAAAAATACAATGCAAAAGTAAGATATTAGATTCCCCACACACAGTTAGTTGTAACATTTCACCAACAGATATAAAATTATACTGCAAGAAAAGAAAACCCTGTACAACAAAAACTGTAAAATGTTGTTATTATTGATGCCATTATTTAACTTATTTAACTTTATTTTAACAGTGCAGAATTCATCCGTCCAAGTATATATGGTCATTACTTTGTCATTCAAATCTATATTTTCCTGAGCAAATTTTGTTTTTATTAATGCCAAAAAGGATAGAACTTAATATACTGACTGTTGGAGTCATTATCATTAATTTTCCTTTAACAGCAAAAGGTGCAATTTCATCAAGATTGGGAAAAGGAAATGTTTCACAGAGTTTTATTAATCTAGGTCCTAAATTGTGCATCTGGCAAAGCAAATACTCTATCAAGTTATTTTTTAACTTCCATCTTTCCATCAGTTGTTTTTTCATCTTTTTTTCTTTTCTTTTTTTCAAATGCAGCAAATATTTTATCGTCTGATCAACTGGTACACATGAACACACCACACTATATAAAACCCTAATATGAACTTCTTTTTTTTCCCATCATATGATGATGACAGTGTGGCAATTCACACAATCCCAAGAAAAAATCAACATGGTTATATCACTTCATGATCTATAGCTGTACTGCTCAAAAACCTAGAATAATATGAAAAAAGAGGATGTGAAATTCATGCATAATTACAAATGTGTGAATGCAGTCTAATACCATTTCTGTGGCAAAGTAACACTTGTGAAATATTGCGCTCCTCCGGGTACAAAAATCCCTGAGAGAAATGCCTAAAACTGCTTCACGGTCTCTGCTGATGTGTGTCGTTTGGCTCAACAAATTGCGAGGATATAATATCATGAAGCACAAAGTCAGAGGAAGGGCTAATGTCTTTACCAAAACTTCTTTTATCACCTGCTTCTGATCTGTTATCAACTGTTTGGTTTTGTTGCTGGTCTTGTTAAATTTTAAAGAGCCTGTGTGACCCAGGGAGTGCAGTTGGGGTTTGTGACCATTTTGTTATTTCTGCTGCCATGCACTGTCAGACGTCTGCAAGTGAAGAACATGGCCACTGTCCCCCCGTAAGCCCACAACATGAAAAATTCAGACTAACTCTATTTTTTAAGCCATTTCTGATGAAAAGCACACAGAAATGAAACTGACTTATGCCAAATGAATATCATTGAATCTCTGATTGTGAGGCTGAAGTTTGTGACTTTGAAATTATTTATTAAACATCAGTTCCATTTTAAGAGTGGCTATGCCAGGAAGTGTGCACTTACCCCTTGGAGGATCTCGGTTTTCTGAGCACCATCTACCTATACCTGAACAATAAAAAAACAGTGACCAAAAATTAACAGCAGGTCAAAAAATCAGTTATCTGATTTTGTATCTTAATTACAAGTCTGCATCTACCTAGTGATTGACCTTCAGTGGAAATACTTTTGAAATAAACCACAAATGTTTCCCAAATTTCCCAGAAGAAAACAAGATTTTCAGTTTGAGGAGAAAATATTTGGGGGAGAATATCGGAGCAAACAGGCGACAGTCGTGTTACAAGAATAATCTTCATTAAAATCACAGGCAACAACACCAGGCCAACACACAGCTCATTGGGAATGCAGTGTGAAAAGAGAGGCCCACAGATTATCACTCTGCGTAACTCATGTTTAATTTATCCAGGAGCAATATTGTCAAGAGCCCTTCCTTTCCAAAGAACTAGAACGCTGATAAAAGCTGGAATAAGACTGAGGGAAGCCCAAAAATAACACAAGTAAAACGTCGCAAAATGCAGTGAGCACACTTGAGAGTGAAAGCATTAGAGCCATCTTTGATATGTTTAGCACAGCTTCACAGCAGTGTAATATAGCTGCTTTTGGACTGTTAATATTTCAAAGGATCACTCCTAAATGGGGTTTACAATAAAGTGTTCACACAACACAACGGACATGATACGCAGCACTTAACCTTTGCTCTGATTTAAAACCATACCACTAAAACCTGCACATTGGGAACAAACTCTACATCGTATGATCCCCTTATCTCTGAAATGAAGGCTAAAATGGAAATAGTCTTACATTCAGCTATAAGAAGCAAACCTAAACCAATTTTGTGTGCTCTTCGGTGTGCCTCCTTTCCTCGTCCTCCTCCTCCCCTTCCTCCTCCTCCTCCTCCCCATGGCTGAGTGAAATGGAATTGCCTCTCACATTCAAAGACAGCTCTATGAAGGTGATAATAGAGCTACTCCCTGCTGTCTGCAGGCAGGAAATAGGAAAGTGGCATATGGGGCCAGGAACCAAATAGAGAGGAAATGTGACCAGGCAAGGGAAGGAACTAAAGGAAAGGTTAATGATCAGTCCTGAATTCTGCAGGGAAGAGAACTATGTTCCAAGTTGAGATGAAAAATAAATGTGTCATGATTCATGTCTCCACCACTCAGATCCAGGCTTCAGCAAACAAACATGTGGAGTCCAGTTTAACAAACTTTTTCCAATGAGAAGCTCATGCAGTGATAAATATCTATAAATGTACTGATAGTTTAAAGTTTATTTTTATATAAATGATCCACAAGCTTAACAGAATGTTGCAAACCTCAGAAATAGAGATATAACTATTATTAACATAGGGGAGAAATGTATAAAGAATTCATCCACACCAGAGTGCTCCAGCAGAGGTCCTTTTGCATCTATAGCAGCTTAAAGAGTTCACCAGCCTGCAGTGTCTCACAGAGCATTTAGGATCTCATCTTTGTAGGCAATATGAATGAGAAATGTAACTGGATGTTTTGATTGCTATAACTATGGTGTATTACTATAAGAGTTATTTAAGGCACTTTAGCAAAGAAGGAAATTTGCTTTTATAATTTCACCCTATTGCTGCATGTTTTTTAAGAGCCCTTTCACCACAAGAGTGAATTGTCACTCTTTAACTACGAGTTAAATCTGCTGGGGGAGAAAAAGGAATCAAATTTGTTGCAATTTGCACTTGGTTTGTGCTGCTACTGAGCTCTGCTGTAAGTTGTCTATTTAATTATCAGATAGAATGGGTGGCACCAAGAAAGAGCAGTAAAAGAATTAAATCAAACTAAAAAACCTAAAACTGTAGACGACTGTTGAAAAGTTGCAAATCATAAAGCGATACAAACTGAATCATCAGTCAATAGCAGATCAGACAAATCCTTACAACACTGTAGATTCTAATATCCTTCTGGCACACACTGCTGTATAAAAAGCTGGACTTTAGAGACAAAGCAACATCACACAGACCGGTTCGTTCCAGATCTGACAGCTAGATCATTTGAAGCTGACAAGATAACACTTAAATGCAAAGGTGACATGACAGTGTCTTCAGAGCCAGATGGATCAATACTCAGCTTGGCGCGTCAGGATTTGAGCAGTGGTTCTCCAGCCATGGGTTTCTGTTTTTTTTATGTTGCTGATTTGATGATAGGCTATCATTGTCTGCAACAGTGTCTGCTATGTTATCAATGAGCAGATTTCCTTTCTTATGCACAACGGAAACATTGATTTATTCAATTTAACAAAACAGCCCAGGATTCCAGGGGATACCCATAAATAATATGACATACTTAAGACTTTTACAGAGTTGGTTCCTCTTCCAACCCTAAAGGCCCATGTATTGAATCTGGACGTATAGGTTTTATATTGGCAAAAGAGAAAATGACCATTTTGTTTTGGCTTTTTACTCTATCTCACTATTTTTCTCAAGTGTCTCATATCCATTGAGCCCGATATTGAGTTTGGCCTTTTCGAGCTGTTGTTGACTGAATGTGACGGTGTTCAGGTGGAAGTTTCTAAAATTAGCCTAGGGCTCAAGGGGGTTGAGATCTGATCATTTCAGATACAGTGTGAGCACAAGGAATACTTTACAAGGGATGGAAATAATAGGATTTCATAAAGCCACAAAACATATAAATGTCTAAATGACAGTCCAATGCTTAACTAACTGGTACACATACTTGTGAAACTAAAATGATCAATGATCTGTCAACACGTAGCCACAGTCAAAAGGCGCTCGATATAGCACACTTTTCCAAACCGTCCCCCAGTGATACAGCCAAGAAGTCCCGTACAGTCGATCAGTTAGCGAAACTCGGCAAGTTGCCTTGGTGACCATCCAGGCTGCACTGACTGGCACTATTTCTATTTTTTCCCCCCTTCTCCCATCTACATCTATACACGTAAATAAAAAATCAAATCTATCTTTCAAATATTCAAGAGTCCCTTTTTCCCTGGGAGAGGTAAGGAGTATTGTTAAATAATGCAGCCAGACAGGGATCTCCCAGAGCAGGTCTCTACAGGCATCACTGAGTAGGTCTGATCCCACTTGAGTAGCATCTATCATGGTGACATCATCATTCACACAAGGAGATATGATATGACAGTAGTACACTACCCTACTACTTGAGCCAACTCTTAAAGTAGGCAGTGGTGTTACTCATTTAAACCAATCTACTGGCCATCTGTTGATGCTGAAATCACTGTCTGACTGCCATTTCTTAATCAAACACCATCAGTTTCCCTTTATTGCTTTCTACTGGATGCAAACATGTTTTGGAGGGAAAAAAAATTGGTAGTTTGTGAGACTCTCACATATTCTCTTTTACCTTGTGTGATTCGGGTGGGTGTGCTAATGTAAAAACCACAGGGACAAGCATCTACAAAAAAAGAAAACATCTACATGCTGCAGCAGCAGGTCTCTACCTTGCAGATTAGGGCACTGGGAGCACTTTGCAGGTTACTGTCACAGGTATGACAAGGGAGAATTGCGCTCACTATCCCCAAGTTGAACAAGGTGTGAACAAAATATGCAGCCAATTTGTTTTGTGCAGAATTAGAATAGAAGAAAAACATTAAAAGAGTCAGCTTTGGTTGATCTATAGCTGCCTCTGATGTGCTTTGGATGCCTCTTTGCTACATTCAGACATTTAATTCGCTTTCTGCCATGCTGCCAATTTCCATTTTATCGATAGCTTTGAGGTACAACTGAACACGTATGCTCTGGTTCAGAAAGGTTGTTTTAACTGGACTGTGAGTGCCATCAAATCAGCAACTAAATACAAGACACAGCATCAAAAAGAAGCCAATCCAACAAGCTCAATCAAATCACAAGGACAAAGAGAGAGTGTGAGCATTGGCACAGGATTTACCAATCTTGGGGGAATTGGCAAGACCAACAGCAAGCAAGTGTATTACATATGGCGTGCCATTTTCACAGCTTCCACAAAGAGAACACAAAAAGTGTTATATCTCACTACCTAGGACTAATAACAACCAGTTATGCTGAATCTGTGCAACAAAGAGTTGAGGTAACTAGAGCTTGCGGAAGACTATTCAGTTCATGTTTGATCTTATAGTGCAGCAAGATGATAAACTGTGTGGTCTGAGCTGAGCAAAGACGTTAAATTAAGCCATCCTCCCACTGATTCTATGAGGTGTCAGTCAGGAAACTGGCCTGCCAGGATGACTTTCAGCTCGGTTGAAGCCAGATGGTTTCTTAACACTGAATAAATGAATTCATTTGTATGTAGCATCCTTAATAAGGTTCATATTCTTCGACACAGTTTACAGTGGTCAGCATGGGCGGTCAGCATGAGAAAAAGTGCCACAAACTGCTAACCTCCCTGATGTACTTTGTGAATCTCCCTCAGTTCTGCTGACATGAATATGACTAACATCTTCACAGTGTTTGTATCTGTTATGTTTGACAAAGTGTGAGGACAAGGCCTTTGTCATCACAAATGTACACAGCTCACACCTCAAGTGGTGTCATCTTCAAACCACTACACTTTATTACTATCATTAGACGGATTGGTGCTCTTTCTCTACGGTGTGAACTGCTATCAATTATGCAGCCATCTTTCAATTATTGTATATTGTGAAAGTACCTGCTAATGAATCGCGAAGCTTCTGTGTTATGGTGTGATTGTGCCGGGCAATAACCAGCTACTGTACACTTAGGTTCCTTTTCATTAAGATGCGCATGGTGGTTTGTTTTTTTTCCTTTTCAGTCATTAAGAGCATTTGGTGTAAGGAGGTCCACCTTACACTTAGCCAGAGGTGTTTCTGCAGTAACTGGTAGCTGGTAGCATCTTGGGCCCAATGCAAAGCCACTGCTGCATGTAAGAGGACTCACATGACAACATGAGAGTACCCACTGTGATTTTCACTGGGGATTTTGATATTCACACCTGTGCTAGGTGTTGTTTGGGAGTCTGATAAGCATGTGTGAAACCAGAGGGGTGGCTAGAATGGGGACCTCATTCGAAGGGAAAATTCTTTTCCTGATAAATCTATCAAGAACAGAGCTGTTGTCTTGTATTTTCATGTGCAACAATAAGAAAGGACAAAGCTAATAAAGCATGGTGTATCTTAGATACCAGCCATGTGTCTAATTGAAGCTGCACAGGGCCATATGGCTGTGTGCAAAAAATAGAATGCCCAATAACTACTTGAGGACTCCAGCAGCATGTGGAAAAATAAAATGTTTCCAACTTCATTGCCAGTCTGATTGTTTGGAACTACGCATCTCATAAGCTAATGTTTAATATCTAAGTGATACAGAACTGTTAAATCTCTTCTTCAAAAGTCACTTGTTCTCTTTGCCTTTTTGAAATTTTATTTTATTTTATTTTATTGTGCTTTGATTTTATTCACTGTGCCTTTATTCCTCTGTACATCAATTTAGTCCACTGTGATTGTTTTAAAGTGATTTCTAAATAAAGTTGGATTAGATTGGAGAAGAAAGTCAATCCACAAAAATGTGTATAAAACACAATTTTCTGTATATGAAGAAATCACAAACCCCATCATTACAGGATCAGAGGCTGAAAAACAAAGCATGAGAGTTGCTCCTCCTCTCTCTGCACTGGTGATGTTCAGAGGCAGCTTGTTACTGGAGGTGTTAATTGGCAAATTCAGTACAAGTCAAGAGCATGTTCCCTGTCGTCCTCGCCCAGCAAGGCTAGGTCATTAAACCGAGAATGGATTCTTTCATGCTGCCTTAACCCTTGAATTGCAAGTTGCAATTCCGCAAACATCTCCATGCTCAATCCCACCCCCATGTGTCAAAAAGAAAAACAACCTACACTGATTTAACACTGAAAAGAGAACAAGAGGAGAATGGCATCTTAGAGCTGGACTCAACCACCGGGAGCTAAATGTCCTCAAAATGTTCAGAAGTTGACACATTTACAACAATCTTACATTCTCTCAGTAAGAAAATTAGAGAAGTTGAACATAATGTGATCTTTAGAACAATAGCATCATCAAAACCCCACTGATCAGTGCTTTTGTGTATTGAATGGACCTCTCATCCGCCTGAAATGTGAGCCTCCTTTGGGGTTCTGGGTGCGATCTCACCACTGCCTCTGTCATCACTCGCTGTGACTGCCAAATCTCCGCTCCAGAAATCAGGGCTCTCAGACCAGCACTGAAACAAACACAATGGAGAGGGGGCCGTTCTGAGACTTTACACAGGCAGCGACGGCTTCAACACATTTAATCGAACACAAAGTCAGATATACGCCACTCCTGCACAGAGAGCACAAGGAGCCCAACGCATGGCAAGACAACTGTGAGGTGATACTCTGGGCTCCCAACGCCACGAGAGTTGGCATTCACTCATGCCAATGGTGACCAGTGCATAGACAGCTGAATATGCTTTTCTCCTGAACTGCTAATTGTCTAAATGACATTGATGTGAGGAGGGCATTCCAGTCATATGACCTTCATCCACTTGCTAGCCCTATGTTTTGTTTCAGTTTGAGTAAACCTTATAACAGTCTCTGTTTCTCTCTCTCTCCCTCTCTCTCTCTCGCTCCCTCAGATTGTGTCATGTCTTTCTGGAGATGGCACACTCTAATAAATATTTGTTAAACAATTTTTGAAACTAATTGTTGAAAATAATGATGCGGTGGAATGGTGTCTCTGTCTATTGTCTGTTGCAATTATAATCCAATTACTGGCGACAAGAAGGTATGTTTGTTTTATATGGCTGAGGTTTTTTAAAATTATTTTGTTGTTGAATTATATTGAAAACACTAATTACTTGATATCATTTAATGTCAAAACCAAATATGCAGAAATGGGCTGTCAGAAGAAGGTGTGATAATGCTAATCTATTGGATTATATGCTCCCAAAAAAAGAAAAATAGAAAAGAAATTATTTAGCTCCACAATTAACAAAAATGACTGAAGATTACAGTGAAAATGCATAATTTTGACTAACTTTAGAATTAAGTAAAGTCACACATGTAATAAAAGGAGACTTGGAGTTATATAGTAGAGAAAGAAAATATGTATTTTTATTAAATTGCATATGATTGGACTTATTAACATAGTTGTGTTAAAAATATCTGAAAAATAGAAGCAGGACGTGTCCAGTGAGAGACTACTTGTGCTTAGGCACAAGTTATTTGGTAACTGTCAATACTGTATTCTGATTACTACTTTTTCCCCCCCTATTGATTTTGGTTTTGTTCTCTTCTGTTGTTTTTAAATTAGATTTGAAGTTGCACATTTATATAACATGAACCATTTGAATTAAATTATTGTTGCAGATTTTAAATAGCCCCAGTCAAAAACAGAAACCATCTTTCAATATTATGTATCAGCCCTATATAGAGCCCTATATAATGGAGCTCTAATCACTGTATGTACTTAACAAACCAAGTGGAAGCTTTATTATATTTAGCATCTTAATGATATCGCATAACTGAATGCAATTTTACAACTGAAGCTATGAAAAAATATTAAGTAATATAATCTCTAACACTTTTTAAAAACTGCTTACATTGCGTAAATAAAATACAGTTTGATATGCAGTTGCAGGCAAATGCAGAAAATGTATTTAACCTTGAGTATATATTCAGGAACAAATCTTAGTTACACTGTTAAATTCTAAGACTTTATTTGTAAGTAAAAGTTGTAATTATATTTTACACAACACCTTTAGCAACCTGCTTTTTCAAGTGCACTTTAAAAACTATCAGCGCTACATTCATATTATAAGTAACAGCTGATATCAGTGGCTGCAGAACACAGTCTGCATAAGATAACCTACAAGTTCAAATAAGCAGTGATATAGTGTAAACAGTGATGTTGCAAGTCAGTTTCCTTTCTACTTGGAAATGGTTAAAGTCCCCTGAAGCCGGTGACTTCCCTGTCTCTCCGAACTCTGCAACACGACTGGTGGTGCAGAAGCACTGCTGATTAGCATGCAGTAATGATGGTGAGCTGGGCTCCATTGTTCTAACACCTCCCCTCTCCTCCGCACCAATCTGTCACCATTCAGTGGGCTAGAGCTGCCTCAAATGCTTCCCTCCACAAATGAGATGGATAATTAGTTGCCCCTCACGAATGCTGCACTCTTCTCACCCCTGATTGCTTTCACCTTCTTGCTCCTGGCAATTTTGACACCTTGTAATCAGCCTGCTACTTCTCCATCTCAATCCATACCTTTTTTTTTGTCCCCCTTTTTTTTTATAGCTCTTAAAGATATTTCAAATCTACCAGTCCTTGGGTAGATGTCCCAAGGAGGAGGACAGATCTTATATTCTACTGAAAATTATGACAATAACAACACCCAAGTGCGGTTACAGTTCACATTTTTGTATACAGGAGTGAATGAATGTAGTGTTATAAAAAAAAAAAAAATCTAGCTGTCAGTACGGGTTTCCTCTTCCAAATAACAACGAATGACAACATAATTATGAGCAAACAGCTGTTCATGATCCCAGAGAGAAAAGCATGCAGGCTGCAC
Organism: Atherinosoma microstoma; assembly: GCA_037177055.1. Lineage (NCBI taxonomy): Eukaryota > Metazoa > Chordata > Actinopteri > Atheriniformes > Atherinidae > Atherinosoma > Atherinosoma microstoma. The sequence continues at coordinate 16,779,307 of JBBBVU010000013.1, forward strand.
AATGTTCGACTGTTCACAGATTAAGCAGACAGGATCATTAGGGATATGTATTTGCCAAAGAATTCTGAATAAATTCTCCCCACCAGTGTTCATGATGTGATGCAAAATATAGAATTATGTGGTTTATGTCACTGCAAAATAAACATGCATTATGTTTGACACATCACATCACATCAATATGTAATGTTCACCTTTGTATATACACCAAATGGCAAGTATTTTCACTCTTCTGTTAAGTGGATGATGTGTGGTATTTAAATAGTGCTCCTCTATGTTAGTCTAATGACTCATTAGTTAGGAATAGATGATAGCATTATAACATCATTTTTTAACACCCTTTTGGGCTATTTATAGCACACAGGGAAGAGCTCAGTGGCAAAAAGTCATTTCAGGTTTAAATAACAAATCAGTCAGTCTTTGGGGGGTATTGATTATAGGACGTGAGTTATAATGCTCTGTACTTGTGAATACAAAAAATATAATATTTATTTTTCCTGCAGTCTTCACACCAGCTCATCTACCCAGCACAAGTGTTACCAGCCCAAAACTGAAGGTCAGCAAGGGCCTTGATGCACAACAAAGTGTTCCAACACATAGCATCCCAGTTTCCTCAAACATCATCACACTGAATGGTGAAAATCATTGCAATCTTTCTAGAAGTGCGAATAAACAATGATAAAGACAGAAGTTAGTTATGCTTTATTAATCCTTTAATGTTTGCGTTAAGAAAAAAAGCCACAGACGTGTTTGCATTTTTTCATTTCTTTGGGACAAGAAGAGTAAGAATTGGTGGTTGTTTTTTTGCTTTTTTTTTACAAATGGTTGAGGCAATAGTGAATTATATAATAATAGTGATCAACATGATGATAATTAAAACTTGAAAACCTAATGGGATAACGTATAGCTACTTACTTCTAGCATTATTTACCCAAATCAAGTAGTAAAGATGGCTCAGGGCGGTTTATTTCCACAAATATTTTAATAAAACGCATTATAGTCACTGAAATATTGCTCTACCAAACAGTAGAGCAAAACATTAAAGGGTTAAAAAAAAAATCAGGAATAATCAATTGGCAGATTCACATAGTGAAAAAGGCTTTTTTAAAATTCACTGTTAGCACTGTTTCGTGGTTTTGTCTCTTAAGGATTGAAAGAAATCTGCATTGTTGCCAACAATCTTTAGCAAAACCTAGTATGTAATTTAAAGCTGGCACACCTACATCCTATAACTGCCGTGAGATTATTATATCACGTTCATATCGCCATTTAAATAAACAAGCCTATTTAAACATATTTAAATATCGCAAATGACGAAGCCATAACTTTACAGACAACCGAGCAATCTGTCATTGAATTGAATAATGAGTTTCAGTGCAAACAACCTCAATGAACACATGGTGAATTGCAACTGATTTCAGAGTTGAAAATATATCTGCACCTTGAATGATGTACAGCTGCTCACATGATTGTGTTGGACGGGTTCAATGTGGAGGATCGGTTAGGAATTCACCAGTGTGATTTAATGCATACTGTCATTTTACTTAGGACTGTTTTTTGAGCCAGTATGAAAAAGAGCGAGAATTGTGAATTACAGTAAATGTGTCTTTATGAGGAAATTGTTTCATCTGTATTTTACTAGTTTTACAAGCATAGCAACCTATTACAGATTCTTGCACCTGTATATTGAAAACAATTCAAAATATAAAAATTAATGCAAGAGTAAATACTGGTTTATTTGCTCATATATACCATGCATCATTGTAAAATCTCTGAGATTTAAAAAAAAAAATCACTATGGGCAACAAAGTGTACCATTTTTTTATATTAAATAAATGGATTCAAGTCTTATATCAGTATCATTTGAAATCCTGTACAGCGCTTATACTTCATGGCAGGCAGGAGTAGACCATGAAAACGGTAAAATATGAAGCAGCTGAGACTTTCGCCCATCTACTTCCACTGTCATTTGTCGGCTTCATTCTTAGGAGAGAAATGCGAATAGAGGTGAATGGTCATTCGGTCCTGAGGAACCACAGCGTGGCAGAAAGCACATTTATCCGGACTGCCACTCGGCGGCGTCTCCAGTTCTGTCCCAGCATCTCCTGCATCACACAGCCCAGGGCTCCAGATAGACTGCAGAATGAGATACATCAGAAAAAATGGGATTATTTATGCTCTAAATAATCTTTACAATTATATTCTCAAAGTCTGCTTCATCACAAAGGTTTAAAGTTTAAGTATCTGTTGCTTTAAACATAAATACATGTCCTGTGTCAGCTATATTTAATTATCATGCAATTCACATGTTTATCCTAACTAACAAAATAGCTACTCCTATTTAAGTAATTCATTGAAAAGCTGAACCAACTTTTAAATCTTAATGCACATCATTGACCATTTTCTTTATTAGGAATTCACACATCAGCAATAAAATCCCACTAAACCATCAAACTTGTTACAGATCAGATTCAGACACTGCAATAAACTTCAATCTGGCTCACACTTTCAAGTAAAGTTGCCAAATATAACCAAAGCATCCATGCTAGAGAAAAAAAGAAAAAAAGAAGCAGAAATCAGCACACATTACACAGTAATGTCTCTAGTTTAGCAATGGGATATTTTTGGTCTTCACACTGTTTTATCCCTCCATTAGCAAAGACCAATCAGAAACTGATCATTTGCTACAATTTTTCTCAGACCTTGTCCTGAGTTTCTCACCTGCTGGGGTCCCCGCACACTCTCCTGGGAGGGTGAAGATGATGTTGAGTGGGAGGGTGATGTAGGGTAGACAAAAGGCATGGGCAGTTCCACAGACTCATCCTCTGTCAGTGTGGAAGAGACACTATTTAGAGGTTGCTTCATAGGCATGGCCAGACCAGTGTTTCTCTCTGGAGCACTGTTCAAGAAGTCATATTCACTGTCCGCAGGGGGTGGAAACTTGACGCTGAGTTTGGTGAGAGACTCTACCAAGTCTCTTTCCTCCCGGCTGGCACCACGGGGCGCCAGAGGTGCAGGCAAGTGAGGGATAGCCACTTCTGGCCTTAAAGGTAAGGGAAAGGGTCTTCCTTCCTCTGCATTTCGGTCTGTGCATTGGATGGGCATGGAAAACCGCTGATCTGTCAGGTGACAGAAAAATGTTATTGTTCCTTTATTCTCAGTCAGCATGCTTATTTATTTCAAGGACATTTCCACCTCCTATGACTTGAAAAGTTACACACATTAAAAGAATAAAGCTTCCAAGTATTTATATACATGCACATTTCAATATGTAGAGATACAAGCTTTTCTCCCAGACTGTTTGTTTTTGTTTTGCTTTTTAAATCCAAAAACCCTAGAGACTTGTTATAATGAAGGTGACATACAGTAAGCAGTAAACTCAGTGGCTTCAAATCTCCATCTTTCACAATTATAAAGTTTTTGTTGATCATTATCTCTCTTACAAATAACGGTGATGAACAACTTTTAATTTCTAATACTACTGGCATCTTTGACTGCCGCCTTTGTTTGATAAATCCAACAAATCCTTTCCTCTCATCAGCTCTCCTTAGTCATTTAACTTAAAACTAAGATGTACCCCCCAAAAAGGCTGTAACACTTTTAAACTAAATCCATGTCAGTAATCTCAGAAGATTCTCATTGAACTGCAGTCAGTCGTACATTAGGAATAAAACACCTCAACTTAGATGGTTGGTTCCATTAAAGCATATCAGAAAAAGGGGGATATGGAAAACAATCTGGAAATAGTAATGAGCAAATAACCATCGGGCAGTGCTCCACACTGGACACCTGCTCCACACCTTATCTTCTCATAGACAGGAAATGAAATAGTCGCAGTTTGCAAATTTTTGGTTCATTTCTGATGTAAGCTGTTTAATTCCCAAGATAAACATAAGAACAAGGTGCACATAAACACGTTACAGATAAAAGACCAAGTGGATGTGTTTAGTGTGTAATTCTCTAGACTGCCCCAAATGTTTATATTCTTTTTTTCATTGTGGTACATTTGAGATGTTTCTAGTTTGCAACACCCTATGCGTTGGGAAGGTCACCATTTTGAACAGACCAGCCATTCATTTAACCATTTCCAAGTTGATTTTATTGAGTTTTTAGTAAAAATTTTAGTATGTCGTTTTTTTTGTGTGTTTTTTTTGTTTGGTTTTTTGTTTTTTGTTTTTTATATACCAGTTATTGGTTGTTGTTTTTTTTAAATGAACTTTATTACCATTTCCTGCTTTATTCATTACATAAAGCTTACTAGTATTTCTTCATCATTGGTTACATTTGTTGCAAGTACTACTTCTATTAACCATACAGTAATTTTTCAGTGCACTGTGTGATCATTTATAAATAACAAATACACAGTAATGTTAGAAAGAAAGTAGACCCTCTTTCAGTTCTAAGGTTTTACATATAAAAAAAGAAAAGAAAATGTCCAGTCTTTAACAGGTCTATAAAGTCAATTAAAAACAACATCAGATGAACAAGGAGGTATGTGCTTGATTAATTCATTAGCACGTATGAGCACCTCTATAAAGCGCAGTTTGCTGGTTTGGAGCATTCAGGTGTGCCCAGGAGGAAAGACATCAACAATTATTTCAAGATCAGATCATCGAATGAATTTCAAAAATCTAAGACCCACATCTCAGTCTCCACAGGCCTCAGCTACAATGTTAAGGGTTTAAGTTCACATTATTATTTAAACAATGTTTTTTAAACAGTACAGTTTAAAAAACATTTCATAGAAATTATCTTCTTTGGATGGGAGAAAATAAGTACTATAAAGGCCTGTTCTAGGATTTCTAAATGAGCCATTTTGTTTGAATTATAAAAAACAGAAACATTTTCATCACCACTATAGTATGAAAAGTATGTCATTATAATCTATAACCAAACAGCTGCTATGCAGAGCAAACCTCAGGTATTTCTCAGTGGTGTTAGTAAATGTGTTATTATATTTAGAGCTGGTCAGCTGTGGTTCACATGTGCAAGCTGCCCTTGTTGTCAAGTAGTTCTAATCTCATAAAATAAAAATAAATAGAGGAAATACTTCCAAGCTCATAATCTCTTATGACATACACAAACATTTTAATCCATCCTATTGTTACAGGAAATATATCAAATTAATTAATCAATTAATTCAATTTTTTTTTTTTAAATAGTTCCAGCTGTGCAAAACAAAGGTCAACGTTACCATTTGCTGCATCGTGTCCTCCATGGAATCTTTTCAGGTGATCCTTTTGTCTTCTGGTTAGAGACCGGATCTGTCGGAATTTGCCTTGAATTGCTTCAAATGCCTCTAGCATGTCCTGACTGACAAATAAATGAGCAAATAAGCAAATGTGAAAAATATCAATTCTTAGACTGCATTGTCCATAATTGAAAAAAAAGGAGTCTTGCAAGGAGAGACACATACTAGTCAACGCTGCTGTTGACAGGCAAATTAGGAGCAACAGCAACAGTGCCCATATTCTCCTGAAAAAAGAAAAATTTATTTTGTTTTGATCATTAACAATAATTATCCAAGGGCAGGCTTATTGATAGCGCACTTTTAATAAAACATCACAAGTCAAAAACGTTTCCTGGTTTGTTTAACAATAACAACAAAGCTGAAGCTGCTGAACTGCCCAGCGATATTATCCTCTAGCACCATCTGGTGAAGTAAAAGTGGACACAACATGTGTGATCTGTTACAGCAGCAATGCAGGCCACATCGAAACAGTCAATAACAAATGATCTAGGCATGCTGAAGTTTGATAAAAATGTTAGATATACCTTTCCTGGCAGTTTATTGGATGAAACGAGCCAGAGCAGAAAATCTTGAAACTATTCTCAAAGTGTCTTTCCACAAGGATCAGAAATACTGAACAGCCAGAGAGGTGCTCAAACGGAGGAAAAGTTACCAACAGTACATGTATAAATATAAATAAAACCTTGTATACGGAAAGACAATGCTTGAAAGTAACAGTAGGGATCACACATGGACTAACAGCGGTCTGGCCTTCACAGTTACCACAAGCATGATGCATTCATATAACAACCTTTTAAACAGAAACAAAAGCTTTTAGCAGAAGTACTATCAACTTTTATGTAAGTGAGAGGAAGCACTTTTTTACTGGATCCACATCCTTAATCTAATGAATACATGAAAGAGCTATGACCGTTTATATAACTGTGAACATACCGGGTATTGTGTTTTCCTATGAGTGCTGCCCCCTTCCAGGAGATGGTTGCAAGGCTCACATTTCATCTCTTCTAAGAATCCAATAAAAAATAAATGTTTCAGTGTTATATAATGATGGATGAAACAGATTATAAATCATTGACAATGAGTGCATATTCCGATGCGTAAAATACAATGACTTAGTTGAGGTACAGTAGAGAGATCATGTTGCCCTTCTCACTAACCTGAAGACTGTCTTGTTGCTGACAACTTAGCTTCAAGTTCAGAAATCAACCGTTGCTGGTCTTCTATCTGCTTTTGAAGTTCTTGTGTGTATCGCTCATAATATTCAGTCTGTAAACAGATGGTTTCTGTTATTTTTCTGGGTCCAGCATACCCCCCCCACACACTTCCTCCCTCACCCTACACACCCTCAACATGTACACCCCCCACACAACACTCACTCGCGTCCTCCCACCACCCATCCACACACACCTACGCACCCCCCACACTCACATACCCTCTCAACACACACCACCCATCCACACACACCGACACAATCTCCTCCCTTGCCCCCACACACTCTCCCCATGTACACCTCCCACACCACATGCACTCATGTCCTCCCACCACTTATCCATCCACCCCCCCCCCCACACACACACACACACATACCCTCTCAACACATAAATCCCTTCACAAACAAAATATTGCACTCCCACCA
>JBBBVU010000013.1:16801874-16841489 GCA_037177055.1 Atherinosoma microstoma
AGTTTGAGCCAATCTGATTGTCATACATTGATTCATACAAGCCAATTCATAACAAATAGCCTAGCTAAGGAAACCACAGACTGCATCGAATCTAGTCTTCCAATCCCCCATCCTGAGCTAGAGGCAACGGTGGAAAGGAAAAACTCCCTTTTAACAGGAAGGAAAAACCTCCAGCAGAACCCGGCTCAGGTAGGGCGGCCATCTGCCTCAACCAGTTGGGTTGGAGAGGATAGAAAGAGAGGGGACAGAAAAAGAGACAACAGACATCATATTTGATCCAGCGAGATCTGTTGAGAGAGGAGAAATATGTTAATGATGGCAGTACTATCATACGTTTATACATGGGAGATAAGGAGCAGAGAGATGAGGATGAAAAGCCCAGTGCATCATGGGATGTCCCTCAGCAGTCTAAGCCTATGGCAGTATAACTAAGGGATGGCTAACCACCCCTAACTATAGGATTTATCAAAAAGGAAGGTTTCACGTCAGTCTCTGTTAAGACCCTAAAAAGTCTTTTAAAAGTTTTTTAAAGAGTCGCTAGAAGGCTTGAAATACTCGTTAAATATAGCAAAAGTCGCTAAGCACCAGTGTAGCAATGGCAGCCGGCCTAGCTCCAGTATTTGCCTGGATTCAACTTCGGAAGTGGCATAAGTTGGTGTCGTAGGAACATTTGACAAATAGTAGAGCATATTACGGAATACTTATTTTTATAAGATTAGTTTTTTGTTGATTACTGTTTGTTTTGCCCGGCCATGTTTCCTTGTTTACTCGCTCAGCTGAGGCACAGTGGAAGCGCAGCTAAAATGATGTCTTTGCCCCAGAAATGTATGATCATGTGATATCTTTATTACATTTTCTACCGGTGTTAAAAAAAAACACCGGTATAATCGCAAACGATATGATATTGCCCACCCCTAACTCCAAGTCTTGACATATAAGAAATACTTAAACAAGATCAAACTGTTTTTAAATAAATTAGATAACTAAAAATTCTAAGGTAAAGAAGTATAGCACTACTCCAAAGAAGACTGAATCTTTTATTTGACTTTTTGAGGCATTGTGATATAAATGTAGCACTAATGTCAGCCCTACAGGTCCTTGTGGACAATTGTGCTGCCTGTGGAGGTGTGATTGGGATTGCTCTGCAAATGTAAATCACTGTCCATTTCTATGATAGTGCTGTAATGATGTCTTGTAACATTTTGGCTTTATGCAATGTCTTGATTTGGTGAATTTGGCACAAAACAGTTACATGAATGCACAATAAATCGTGAGGATTTAAATTCAACTGGTTGTGTTTTGTTTTTTTTTCTTTAGCCACCTGTTGCCCCATTGTCACACCCCATGGCTCCACCCAGCCCGAGCACCAACAGCAGCACCAACAACAGCAGCAGCAGTAGCACTGGAGGCTGGGACCAACTCAGCAAAACAAACCTCTACATCCGAGGCTTGTCCCCTTCAACCACAGACCATGACCTGGTGAAGCTCTGTCAGCCGTGAGTGCCACACTTCCTCCCATTGTTATCTGCTATTAATTGCCCATTGACTTTTTCTGCCCATTCAGTCTCATTTCAATTTGCAATGGAAGTCACTTATTGACATTCACAGGTGACAATAAATGGGAGCAAAGAAGTTAAAAAGATGTGAATCTGACAATTTATAAACACTGTTCTGCATTTACTGTCATAGTATATCCAGAAGTTTATTTAACATTGTAACAAATACAGATTGAGTATTGGATTTTATATGAGTTGACAAGAATAGAAAATATGATAATAGGTAGGACATGGAAGGAGAGATTTCATATGTCATGTGTGGGTAAAGGAGAGTTGCCCTTGGCTACACTTTGTGACTCTAATTGTAGGTTGTTTCCTCAATACATTTACATATAACAAGCAGGGAAACCAGAGACTTCAGAAGTTTCGTTTCCTTTATTTCTGGGGTTTGTCTGTGTCCAAAAAAGAAAATTTTCCCATTTGTTGTTTAAGTTGTCACAATTACATTGATTATTTCAACTGTTCTGATCAGCAACTTCTGCAATTATGATTAAAATGCATGTTCAAAAGAAGAAAATAAAATAATAAAAGAAAAAAGAAATCTTGACTTTTAGGATGTCTTTCTTTATGCGCAGATCAAACTTTCCTGGATGCAGTCGTGGTTATTTGCAAGTTTTTTTATGCATACTCCTATAACATCAAAGGCTTTTTTTTTTACCACTTCCTATGTGGCTCAGGGGGCAAACATGAGTTTTATTTTCAAATGCATTCAGTATTAGAAAAAGATAATATTGTATTTAACCTACATTGGTGTTAAGTAACTATGTGTTTGTGCACAGTGCAGGTAAATGTCCTACATTTTGATGGCACTGCAAGAGCAAACATACCGTCCTCGCGCAATTTGAGATTAGATGTTCAGAAGACAACAAGGTCACAAGTTCATGCTCTTTCACCCGGTTTAGCATCAACTATAATCCTTAGCTAAAATACCTTCTCGGGTGACTGCAGGGTACATTGTGGCCTTTGTATATTGCCACTGCAGATGATATTGGTCAAAAGACAGCCACTGTCTTTACATTATTTTAGCAATTTTAAGATTTTAGTTCATGCATCATTAAGTCAATAAACTCGATAATAGAAAAGAAAAACCTGTACTGCTTCTGCATGTGGATGTCTCTTTTCTTAACAAGCGTATCTTTTCTTGTTATACCAGTTTTGCTCATACATTATAAATCAAAAACTTTTCTAGTTTGATAAAGCCAGGAAACTAAGCCTCTAACCACATCCAGCACAAAGCATATCATGTTTGATACCTTTATAATCACAGAAGCTCTTTTTGAGAGAATGCTAACTAGGAAGGTTTTTTGTTTTTTTTTATGTGTGTGTCCATTGAAAAATAACACTGTTCTTTTAGATATCATGAGCAGTTTCCTGTGGTCTAAATGTAATCTGGAACAGATCTGCGGAAACTATGGCCTAAATAAGACTAAAGTTTTGAACTCATGTTTTGGTGAGGCCCAAATTTTAAAAAAACGTTGCTAGAATAAAAATAAAATGAAAGCAATAATTACTTGCAAATTTTAGATTATTATGTTTAGATGCTTTTCCATATTAAAAGAATGTAGTGTTTTATTATTCTAGCAATGCAGGTGCTTTACCAAGATGGTACCAAAGTGACCCAGATTCTTTTAAGAAGGACTTTGTTTGATAAAGTTTGTTTGATTCAGTGGTTTAGTTTGACTTGAGAAAAAGGGGACTGTTTGAGATTAGTGTTTTGCACACATGGGGTTTTCAGTACCACACAGAAACCACTTCCTGTTTCTCATATTTTTGCAGTGATGTCATGAATTGTTGCTCAATCCTCCCTCTGTGCGTGTTTTATAACTGGCTGTGTCTAGTGCAGAGTCCTGCTAACTATGCTTCTCTTTTCTCTCCCTCCATTAGGTATGGCAAAATAGTGTCAACAAAGGCAATCCTGGACAAGACTACAAATAAGTGTAAAGGTGTGTGAAGTTTTTTTGTTTTGTTTTGTTTTTTTCCATCCATGTAAGAAAGAAATCTCATTCAGAAAATTTAGCACATCACAGTGAGAAAGAATACGATTGCACATTCCCCAAATTTCCTTAAAATTGCTAGATTTCCAGTGTGGCCAGTCCAACGAGCCATTTAGCGGCTCTGTGGTTTCAGATGATCTGGGCAGTTCAGGAAACAGACAACCAGTCTGCTGAAAGCTGCGTCCCAGCTCATGTTATTTTTAGCCACACCCCTCGTCTGTTGGTGCGTCACTGTTTTGCATGCTTCCTGGGAAGAAGTGGTCAGCGCTACGTCTTCCTGCTGAGTGACATGGTTGGCCTTGGTCCAGTTCTACTAGATTGGCCACCTCATGAGAAAGGGACTTACTGGTTTTTTTTTTTTTTTTTTAGAAGTGATGGGATCAAGAGATTGCTTTGTCACACTCTGGATTTCACAGATGCCAGTTAATCAAAGGCTCTTAGTAACAAGATGCTTCGTAAGGCTCTCATTGAACAAACCTGAGAAATTGCTTAAGCAATATACTTGTGTACTTTCCAATTTAAGAAAATTAACAATTTTTACTAAAGTCATTCTCTTCTAGGATATTTTGTTATAGCCAAAACAAGGATTTAACTAAAGACTTAAGCAACAATGTGATTAAACTTCTCCTGTGAGAGAGCTCTGACACACTCAACCAAATTGATATTGAAGAGGTTAAATATAGCAAGTGCCATAGAGCCCAAAGGCTATAGGTGTACCCTGTTTGTACCCCACAGGACAAAGAGCTGACCTGAGCCAATGGTATCTGCATCCTCAGCTCTTTTTTTTACTATACTTACACACACACACACACACACATACAAAGCCACACTCATTTACAAGCAGTTAGATAGGCCTACATTATTTGATAAAGAGGTATATACATACTTTAAAATTAAATTCTAACACACTTTATGCACAGCTTTATTACATTAAGCCCTTTACCATCAGTCACAGAGAGGCAACACACCATTGTCTGTGCTAGATATGGAACATTGTCCTAACTGTGCTGTTTGTCTCCTCAGGTTATGGCTTTGTGGACTTTGACAGCCCTGTTGCGGCTCAGAAGGCTGTTGCTGCCCTGAAGACCACTGGTGTCCAAGCTCAGATGGCAAAGGTAAGGATTCATTACAAACTAATCCCGATATCAAATGCATACGAGTCACCCAGTAACACCGCTGTCCTCTATGTGGCTGGGCAGGCAACTTAAACCTAATCCATGTAGTATTGAATCGCAGGACAGGAGTCCATGACTGCAGGGGGTATGCTCCATGGCTATTGGTTTGTAGACTGATCAGTGACTCTGAATCATGATGGAAGCATGCTGTGTAACTTGTACGTTTATCACATGTCTAAGGAGCTCTATTTGATTTCCTGGATTTACTGAAACATTTGCATGCATCAAGTATTTTCTCAAATAATTTATTGTTGCTGACGTGTCACTGTTTGCTTGTCAATTATGCAAGTATTTACAAGGTGCAGCTTATTGATTTGAGTTTTCTCCAATGAACAGGATGGCTTATACGAGGAAGCCTGCCATGTTTACTCATGTGTTCAGTTTAAAAACATTAACACAAACAGCCGGGTGCTGATTTGATGATTTAGGCTCTGATGATTAGTGAACTGTGTGTGTGGTCACAGTCACTTCTTTCTTTTGGCAAAACCATAGCAGTGAGCAATGCCTCAACAACACCTCCGCCCTCTTTGTGCAGCACTCTGAGCTGATGCTGATGTTTTTCTATCCAGTATTTATCTCATTCTCTCACTTTTTCTCACCCCATTTTGTTTTCATTGTTCTCAAAGTCTATTTGATTCCTGCTATATTTAATTGTGACAATTCAGTGTAAAGTTGGGCAGCATTTAGTAAATCTGCCCCTTCGGTTTATAGTGTATACAGTGGAAAGAGTATCAGCAATGAATAATTTATTAATGTAAGACTAGAAAATAGAAAATATTTAAGAATTATAAAGGAATGTAGTTTTATAGCATGTCTGATAAGACTAAGAGGTTTCTATCTGTCCCCTTCAAAAGAAACCTGAACCTGTTTCTCTCTCAAAATCTCCCTCTGAATCTAGTTCTATCTATATTTCTTATTAAAAAGAAAAATGAACACCTTTTTCTTTAAGTTTCCAAGTGTTATGAATTTGCTGAACATTTGTTGTGCTTTATTTAATTTGCAACAAATCAATATATCTACAGATGAGAATTTTTGTAGCACGGTGTTGTACCCTCTGATATATTCTGCAGTTTGAAGTATTTCGTTAGACAGAAGTATTGTCAGCTTTGTTGCAGATTTTCTAATCTTTCTAATCAGTTTTTTCTTCATTGCGTGGCCAGAGTCTGAGGTTGTTCAGTTTAACAGAACAGTTGTGAAGCTGGTACTGACTTGAACCAAGGATGCTTTGAGGAGCTTTAAAGAAAAGCTATAAGATGGTGTTTGACGTTACACTTGTTTCTTGAAAGCAGAAGCAAAAGTAAATAATTGGGAGTTGCTATGGTCACAGAAACTAGTCGGGGGAAATGAATTCCCACATGGCATTTTGCAGGGAGTGACAGTCCCTTACCCTGTTTCCCTGTCTGGGGTTCTGTGGGGCTTCATGTGATGCTCTCCTGTAGCTATTTTGTGTTTTTTAATCAAAAACTATAAGTTCATTTTAAATCTTTATATTTGTAAAAGTTAAACACCATTCTAAAATATGAGCTGAGTTCTTACTGTTACTGAATCTTGTTTGGAATTAAGTGACTCTTTGACAAAAGCCCCCTTTCCTGTTTTTATCACCCAAGGGACCCTTCATTGTTCCTTCTACCATTATTATTTCAGAGGCAGATGGCTGCAAATGTTCACATAACAAGCTCCCCCTCCCCTTTCCTCGTGTTGCCTCAGTGATGTCTTAAGTCAGCGTTCAAAAAGATAAGCTGTTGTGTTTGAAAAATATAACTTTGAATTGCTGCTTGACAAAAGTTTGATCTCTCTGAAGCAAAGTTATGATCAGGCAGCATAAAAGAACAAAGAGGTTGGCTCCCTTTCTTCTAACAATTCACCAGTTTCCTCTGTGGAGGCGCAAAAGATGCAGAATAGCATCCTTTTATGGAATGATTTTTAGCGTTTGTATCTGCAACGTCACTCCACCTGTCATTTAATATTTCAAACTCTTTTGTGACCCTCTAATTGTAAAATGTTGACTTTTCTTTCTGTGTCTGAATAAAAAAACGCTGAAGAATATGAATGGTGTGTGGCTGCTCCACTGGGACTCATAGCTGTATTTTTAAAACAGAGCAAGATGTCAGCCAAAGAGAGCATCAGGCCACTGTTGGCTGTATGTAAATCTTTTCTTATCATATTGACTCTCAATTACCTGAAACCCTATAAAATGAGGACACGTTAAGATAAATGGGACACAATAACCTCATATGACAAGTATGCTAAATGCGTAGCCGTTTCCAGGGATAGATCAGGTGGAATCTGTCTTCTGTCCTCCATCTGTTTTCATACTACCAACCCCAGTGTGAATGTGATACAAATGAATCTTATTGTGTTTTCCAGGTGTGCTTCAAGCATTTCCTATATCCTAATAATATTTCTTCTGTCTACTTCTTCATACAGCAACAAGAACAAGACCCCACAAACTTGTACATCTCCAACTTACCTATGTCCATGGATGAGCAGGAACTGGAGAACATGTTGAAGCATTTTGGCCAGGTTATATCCACACGGATCCTGAGGGATTCCAGTGGAGTCAGCAGGGGAGTGGGCTTTGCAAGGTTGGAATTCTATGTTTTGTTTTGTTTTTTCTAATTTTACGTGCCAAGTTTCAACATTCAAAATATAATTTATCAAAGTATTTCAAATATGACACAGGTATTACCAGTAATACCTAGGTAATTGATCCCAGTAGATTGAAATGATTAGCTGCTTCCTCCATCCTTTGGCAAGCATTTGATAGTATTTGCAGCAAGATTCTTTTTCTGGATTTCCTCAGTGCTGGAAGTGGCATTTTACAACAGTAAAGAGGAAGAGACCAGTGCAACAGAAGTGACGTCAGGACCAGGAATAGAAACAAGAGGCAGTCTCCCTAGCATAACCATAGACAGAAAAATGTGATGTTAATTTAAACACAATACTTGTGTAAAATACCACTACCACACAATTTCAAATTAAATTTTTTGCATGTTGCATACAACTCCTTCAACATTGTTCAAAGCTTAGTAAAGAACTTGTTTTCCTTGAGCTGTTGTGGATCTGACTGTAAACATCTTCATACCATTATCAGCATAATTTGTTTAATTTCTAAAAGTAACATGGCTTTATTGTGAGTAATAAGGCAGGAGGAGCTTTACTTGGAGAACTGGAAACTTGTTAGATAAACTGTTTTGAGATGCCCGAGTGATTCAATTAAAGTAGTAATGCTGGTTTCTGCCAGTTGTACCAGTATAACCTGATATTTTACTGAAATACCTGACAGGCAAAGGCATGATTATGACAAAACAGAACAACAACAAAAAGATGTCACTGTGCATCACTGGTATGTATGTGGGTGTGCTCTAGTAGGTGTGTTGAGCCAAATGGCAAAGATTACGTAAGTGCACTTTGCTAAATATGCACAAGCTATGGACCGGCTGATAACAATCATTTTTTAATATATCAAAAGTTCCATCAAGCTGCAGAGGAAAGAGATTAAGGAAAGCACCCTTTTGCTCTGCTTACTGTAGTCACTGATGTAGTTATGCAGTGTTTTTTTTTGTCTTCTGTAACTACAGGATGGAGTCAACAGAAAAATGTGATGCAGTTATTTCTCACTTCAATGGAAAGTTTATAAAAACCCCTGCAGGTGTTCCAGGTAAGACTATAATAACACAGCAATAAGGTGCTGTAAAACGTTAAAGTTTAACTGCATTGTCATTAAAAATGTATGTGAAAGGAAACAGGTTCTGTCTATGATGACTATTATCTATGCTCTGTTAATGGGTGGAGTCGTATCAATGGGATGAAGTGGTTGGCCAGATGATTTATGCTGCCAATTGGAGTCAGTGAGTCTGCTGTTAAAGAGCTCACATACACTCAGTCTAAAGTGGCTGAGCACAGACAAAGAAAACTAAGAGAAAGCAGCTCTGTGTGGCCTCCCTTCCCTTACTAAGCTTTTTAATTGGATTATTAGACTGAAATAGTCTATGCTGGCCATGCCTCCTTTAGGAAGGGGAGGGGATTACAGCTCCACAGCTGCCAAATTATGTCTCTGTTCCCAGAGTGCTTCATAAATGTATCGTCACAGACTTCATGGGTTGAATGACTGCACAGAAAGGCAGACGCCAATGTGTGTGTGTGTGTTCAATGGTATGCTGTACATTAATGCCAACTCCTTTACTTTATATTCTTTCCACTTTTTTTATTCCCCTTAGCTCCATCAGAACCGCTGCTGTGCAAGTTTGCTGACGGGGGCCAGAAAAAGAGACAAAGTCAGAGTAAATTTAACCAGAATGGTCGCACCTGGGTGAGGGACGGTGACTCCAGACTGGTAAGTTGTGCTCAGGATGGAGTGAGAGAGTCTCAGCCACAAACTGAATCCACTCTTTGGCCAAACCTCAAGTCTTCAAGATACCCATTGCAAATGATAATATTTTGCAAATCCCTTGAGATCTACAGAATTTAGGAGTGTGTAAAGCCTTCTAGAAAAGTTATTTTTAACTGGTTCCTCAATGTTTCAACAGATCATGTTTTCACTTTTGTATATCTGCCAATGATTTCTAAATCTTTTGCAACATAGACTGCACAGACATCAGCTCCTAGGACCAAAATTGTATCCCTTGCATACAGATTCTGGATATCCATATGCACATTTTCTGAGATTAACCACAAACATTCAGTCAAAAAGGTCAAATTTCAGTCAGTGTTTAGCTTTTTCAACAGATGTTTGAGAAATTGCTTCCACCTTTGCCTCTGCTGGCAGATTTGACCACATTTAGTTGCATTAAGTCTTTCATCCAGCCGTGCCACTCTATGAGCTCAGCTTCACTCTTCATGTATTCACACACATTTAAAAAATTACTTTCACCACAATTGTCAGCAGTCAGCATCACCAGTAGTTATGTTTTAGATTCCCAATATAAATGAAAAATTTTGGTTGTTTGAAACTAAAGGCTTCAGTTAAGAGGCTGAACTTGTGACTTCTTTTCCCCAGGCTGGAATGACACTCACATATGACCCCAGTACAGCTGCTATGCAAAATGGGTAAACTACATTAACACATACCATTTCCACTGTTGTGCTCATTGTTCTCGATGTACAACACACTTGTCCTTTTATGAACCCAAGGTTAATTGTGTCCACAGATTTTTTCCACCACCATACAGTATTTCAAGCAGGATGATGGCTCAAACATCCATATCCCCTTACATCTCTCCACTTTCTACATATCAGGTTTGGATCTTTTTCTGTAATGAAGAATATTCAGTTTTGATCACATAAAAAATGATACCGATTTTTATTCTTGCGGCTTTTTGTGCTTTAGTATTGTGCACAGTCACATGTGATGACTAGAAAAAGCATCTGCACAGTGCCGGTGTGTTTACAGTGTGTGTTTGTTGATGTTTCAGATGCAGAACCCTTCATGGGTGCCTCATCAGCCTTACATCATGCAGCACCCAGTAAGAGTAACATCTCTGCACATACTCATCAACACTGTCTTCATCACAACTCCATCTTCCCTTTCTGTCTCGTTTCCTCGAAAACATATCCCTCTGTGGCTGTAACAGAACTGAAATTTTTTTTTTCTGTAAACTGATTGGCACATATAAGATGATACTAAAGCAGTGCATGTAATGACAGATACTAACCATTTTATAATAGACGGCTCGAAATTAAGAGAACATGAACATAACATTACTGGAATTCTTGTTTTTGATATAAATCTCAAATAAAACACACTGTTGTTGTTTTCTTGTTTTTAAGTATTTCAGCCATACAGAAAAAAATCCTTTGTGACATTATCAGACTGTTTTTGCCTCTTCTTCATACCTGCTCTCTCTGTTGTTAAGGGTGCAGTGATATCGCCCACTATGGACCCATCTGTGTCCTTGCAACCTACTTCCATGATAGCCCCTCTCACTCAGCAGATGGGTCACCTCTCGTTAGGCGGCGCAGGAACGGTATGAAAACCCTGCATTGGATTAGAAGTTAGCTCACACGTTATCTTGCTGTATTTGGTAATAGCATCTTAAAGAGTACTTTATTAAAACCTAAAACTCTAAGAGCATAAATATGTTGTGCATGTGTTGCTTTTGCAGTTTGTGGCCACAAGCACAGCTATGCAAGGAGCCTATATCCCACAGTATGCACACATGCAGACAACAGCTGTTCAAGTGGAGGTATGTGCAGTCACAACATTGTAGCATCATTAGTAAAACCTTTGGCTCTATTCAAATCAAAAACTTGCTTTTAGGAAATGGCAGAGGCAAAGAATGATGCTTTTCTCACTTTATCTTCCAGGAAAATGGTCCACAGTCACAAGTTGACTCACCCGGCAATCATTCCCCCTATTCCTACCAACAAACCAAGTAGTGCTGAGGTAACATTTGAACAACTGCTAAAGAAAAAAAAAAATCTTGTCTACAAACCCAGTGGACGTTTTGGGCAGATTTTGCAAATGTTTAAATGAGACTATTTTGGTATCATTTTCAGAGGATTTATCTGAGTCCATCAAATGATTCATATTCTACTTTAAAAAATTTATTTTCATACTAGAAAACGTTTATTTTTTACAAGGTTTTGCCACAGGATACAAGAAAGAATCATGTGACTAGTGCAAAGTGCATAGTAATAAATGTTATTTGTTGCGTTTTTAAAAACATTTTTCCTTTTCCTTTCTTTTTTTTTCCAGACCTTTTGAAAATGTCTTGTGCTTGCAGTGTGAAGTGTTGTTTTTGCTGTAAAGTGATTTCTCTTAGGACTTCAGATTGACCTTGCGATCTGAGTAAAATTTGCCTTAATAGTTTTGATACAGTTGTGCAGACCACCACTGAGCGACAACAAACATAAAATGTTGAGACTGTTGAGATGAGCATCAGGATTTTAGAAAAATAACATGAAACTTTTTTTTTTTTACTAAACCTGCCGTTCCCCACCAAAACTATTCTAGACAAAACATTTTGACATCTGTTATTTTATTGAATTAAATATTTATTATTCAAGAGACCCTACATCTCTATGGATGTTGGAATGCGTTTGAATTTTATTCTTTATTTTGCCCTTTTTAAAACTTAAGTCTGCTAGGTTCACTTAAATTAAATGGGGAAGGGGAATGAGACGGGGCTTGTGTATTTTGTTTGTTGGTCTCTCTTTTGCATTTTGGATGATATTAATTGTTATTTTGACGGGATACATATTCAGTTTTACCTGAAAGAACAAACAGGAAAACACGGACAAATGATTGTGAAAGAAAAATGAGCGTCGGATCATAGAATACAGGCAAAACATCAACCATTTGGGGGGTAAAATGACATGAATGTGTTTATTGTGTTGCACCTCACTCTTTGTTAGAAAGCAAACAAACTTAGTGTTTTTTAGGCTGCAGTGATATCCACTCAGTGGTAGATTTCTTCACCAAAGACTGAGATGATACACAGAAGAAATTGCATCAATTTTCTCTTTAACCTGGATCTTAGTGTCTCAGCAAATGACATTACAGTTTGGACACCGTGCCTTTTTTTTTTCTGTACATTTACATTTTTATCAATATTAGTATAGTGTGGACACACAAGCATTGAGGAAGTGCCCCACATGACTTTTATAACAGCAAAAAAAGAAAATGCAACATTAAAGTTAAGATTACGGCAGCAGTCACAGAAAAGAGCTTAAAAATGAGTAATTCAGTTTTAAAAATAGTAGTTCTGAGCAAGGATTTTAATTAGGATGTCCTCTTGTGAGCTTGTAATTCGACCTGGTCATAAGTCAAACCACTTATCTACCTCAGAGTTTTCTTTCACCTCTGTATTTGGTCAGGTTAGCAGGTCCAGACCGCCCTTCCAGACCTAATACCACACTCAGGAGCTGGTCACTAACAGCCGTTTCCTTTCAGGTTGTTTTGAATACTGTTTACTTTTACTCAAACTTATTTTTGTATGATGTGTAGTTGTAAACATAAGGGGAGGCAGCAAAATGTATCTACTCTTGACTTGTAACCCCCTTCTTTTATGGCAGTAGATTCCAGAGGCTGATCCAAAGCATTTAAGATCAACAAAAACAAGAAAGCGTTGTGGCGTTAAAACATGTTCATTGCTCTCATCTTGGGTCATGGAAAAGCAGCGTCTCCTCTTTCGTATTCTGGAATGTCCAACAGATATAAAAGGCCACTGTGACTTTACTTGAGACTTGTGTGTAATGCCTGAGACTGATGAGTCCTACAGTCATTGTGAGGTGTGTGCTGCTAGTGGTGTCTGAACCAAGTGCCATAGTATCTGGGTCAAGAGTTGAAGAGGTGCATAATAGAAAAACTGCTCATATAGGCAAGCACCATATTGAACAGTCATTAAGTTATATGAAAAAAGTTCTAACTTATGAAGAGTTATGTACAGACAACTTGAGGAAATTTTCTTAGAGCTGTATGAAAGTTGCTTTTTCTTTTTTTGTGCCTCACTTACCAAAGGTAACTTTGTATGTACAGTTCAACGGATTTCTCCTCTGTATTTTTGTTTTGTAATTACTGTTAAAGCCAAAAACTTTTTTTCTTTAGTAGACTGTTGCTCGAGGTTTATTATGTTGTTGTCTTGGATTTTTTTTTTTTAAGTAAAAACAAAAAAAGTTCTTGTCACTTGTGTGTTTAGTGGTTATTTCATAGAGAAGAATTTTGAGTGAATTTTGAGCACACCAGATAGAACAGGTTGCACCCATTTGGAAACTTCTTGCATGGCTTAATTACAACACCCATGCAAAGGTGAAGCTCTCCTGATTTTAAATGTACAATGTGCAATTTTTCCTACGTAGAATTTACATAAAATATCTGTCAAAAAAGTTGCAAGTCTTCAAGCCTTCAAGTCCAAAAGCTGAACCTAAGCAAACGCTGCAAGCATATTCCTTTCAGCAAGATGTTAAACGGCTTGTACTGTTCAGATGGACTACAATATTTATGAATTGCTTTGCATTCAACCCAGAAGGTGAGGACCCTGTAAGTACTACATCAACACTGTCACATGGTTATTGACCACATGCATGGCCCGGAAAGGGTGGGTTTGGATATCAAAGGGTACAGTGAAGGGCGGGTGCAAGGGGGCACACTTGTAGCCGTCTGTGAGCCGGCCTCTCCGTGGCAGATGGGTCCCCCGCAGTATCCTGCAGAGTGTTGTGCCACCCTACGGGAAGCCACAAGCTCCAGACGAGGAGCAAAACTCACGCCCCAGCTGTCTGTTTTTGTGCCACATGCGCCTACAAGCAGTGGAGTTAAAACCTCCTTTCCCCCCCCTGAATAACAACACCCCCCTTGTACTCCCCACATCCATACTCTTTCATTTCTGCTTGCTTATGTAGAGGAAACAGCTTTTTCCTACTCTCTGATGTCCTCTATTCAGGAAGCACTGTTACAGGACCATTTTATTAAAGCAGCTACATATCTGAATATAAATGTTAGTGACAACAGTGCAATATAAAGCAATTAACTGCATGACCCAAACAATAAATGCAGCTTTTTGCTAATCTTACTATGATTGGATACTGGTCCCCTTTCTTCTTTTTTGGTGTAAAATCTTTTTTAAAAAGGAATAAAAATAAATAATAAATTTTCTAGTGAATGGAAGTAAAGAGCAGCAAGACTTTCAAAATTGTTAAATAGTAATAAATTCCAATGAATCACAAATAGTTTAAACCCTATATATTATTGAAAACAGAACAAACACAACATATCTATTGTTAAGACAGTAAAAAATATATACGGTATATGCTAGCTTTGAGTTTGACTCTTCATAAAAGCTTGTGAAAGGGGACAGCGATGAAAAAGAACTGAATTGAAATCATGGATGTTGGTCTCTGGGCAAACAAGAAGAGGAACCATCCAGCTCACTGACAGCCACAGTTCATATGCCAACATCATGATGGTATTGAGGTGGCTGAAATCAGCAACTTGGACATCTGTGTAGACACCATTAATACCGAATGACATAATAAAGGCTAGTGTCTGCAAGACTAAATCAAACCACATTCTGTTACAACTGCACATCTCCTTGGTAAAGACTATGCTGAATTGACACATGCAGTCCAGGCCTGTGTAATGAGAATATGTGATTTTTCTGTTTCTGTCCTCAATCCTGTACTGTGACAAAGCTGTGGAAGATATAATCACTTTGTCAGACTTGTTTTTACATTCTTTTGGATTGGCTCAAATGACATGATGTCCCCCATCTGTGTGTATAAATGATGCTCTGCAGATGAACACTTTTTCCCTGCATAGACCGCTGAGAACCTCCAGATAAAGTGACTTTCTTGAAAGGAGTGAAACTTAAAAAAAATCCAACTATAATTTGACGCTTCTGGTCTCAATGAAACCTTTCAGTTTCAACGTTTGATGTGATGTTGAATCATTATGATTCCTTTAAAATTACTATAACTTGAGTAAATGCTGCAAATGGCTGCAAAAACACGTTTGGCATAATTAAAGTATTTAAAATTCAAATAATTTTCCCTTTGATTGGATTATATAGACTGCGTCATTGAAAAAACTTTGCCTCGAGTATTTCAGAGCATACATTTCCTTGTTATAGTAAACCGTTTGCAGAACACTGTGCGTGCAGCGCCATCTACCGGTTTATATGTGCAACTCATTGGGTGCTGTAAAATGTCATTTTTAAAGACTGATGAATTATGATCCAATTAACAGCTGAATCCCCAAATGCACTTTTACATACACCTGCAACCCTTTTTTACTTACCCAAGTGCGTAATTCTACTCTAAAACAAACAACAACAAAAACAAGCAAATAGCCTAATGTTTCAGTTTTTTTTTATCAAGCCATGATTGTGAGAAGCAAGGCTGCGCAGAGTGCGAGTGAGTGAGTGGGTGGGATTTCGCCCATGTTGTCGGTGACACTTGAGTCGAGCAACAGTCAGAAGACAAAACTAGTCCTGTGATTAATCCCGACATGGAGCAACGGGGGGAAAGTCACCATTCCTGGACACTGTTAAGCTGTGTTTTCTTCCTGTATGCTCATCTGCATTTCGGCTATGGAGGAGGTAAGTTAAATCGATGCTGTAAGCTAAACGACTGCGATATTTTCTGAAGACAGACGCGTTGTATTAACATAGAGTAGGCCTGTTGTTTGGTGTTATGAACTTTGTGCTGTCAGCATTCGTCCGGAGCAGGTTTTCCTCGTTAATACGTATCAGCAGATAACATGTAAATACACAATGTTGCCTCTTCACCAAATTTGCCGAACGTCGACGCTGTTGTTGTGCAGATTTGGAGCGTGCGCAGCGTGTTCGTGCACGTTTTTAAGATAAAGTGTCTTGTGTGTTGCGAAACCCCTTTAAAAACAAAAAGTTTAGGCTAATATTTCATATTGAAACCCGTGTCCTCCTTTAATTTGCAACAAAAACAATAAAATTCCTTCAGTGGAGTAATGTCACGTTCATGTGTACAAAAGAGTTGATTTATTAAGCCACTTGAACGCAACGCCAAGTGGGTTAAACGACGGGGTTTCAAATAATATTAACGCTTAAATGAGAAGAGGAACTATCTAGAAAATTCAGAAAAGTACACTGTAAAGGGAAACTGGTCACAAGTTGAAACTAAACAGTAAGTTGTTGAAGGTTCTGTTGTCAAGAAGTTGACTTCAATTTTTTCCCTGAAGCTTCTGAAACAAGTTGTTTCAAACAACGATAACGGTGCCAGACCTCAGATTTAAAACAAGAATGTTAGGACTTTTTTCAATGCATGGACGGAGCCAGAGGAGTGACTTGGGGTACGTGGGCCGTACCCCTAAAATCTGACTGGTCCCCCAAGAGTAGACAATAAAGTCCTAACAAATATTTAGTGAAAACTGACCTTTACCTGGGTAAACCACAGGTGCCCAAGTACAAGTGAATGCAGATAATATACTTCCTTTATGATGTTCTGGGAATGAGGAAATGCTTGTACTGTCAATCAAAAGGTTGGGAGCATGCACTCATTTAAAATGAATGGGTATGTGTTCAGATTTTCCATTTAGACTATAGGAGAATCGTGTGTAGTCTGGTTGAGGCAAGTGCATCAAATCTCTAAGGCCGACAACTATTCTTTTATCAAAGTAGATTAATTGGTATACCTTCATCTGGCCCAAGTACAGATTTGCCTGATCTCAGACAAATTAAGACACCAATAGAGAAGCAGACGGATCCCACAGCAAGCAGGAGCTGAAGATGGCTGCATTGAGGGCCTGGGAGAACATCTACATTAGAGTTAGAACATCTAGTGCTTTTGAGGTTTCTATTGAAGTCACTGTTTGTGCAACAGCTGTATTTTTCCACACAGTTCTGTACTAGTATTAGTCTACATATTAAATTAAAACCCAGACTTCTTGATTTAATAAAGAAACTTTTTCTGATATAATCAACTAAAGGATACGGCTTGAATAACAAAAAGAAGTGTCAAAATACTTATGTATTCTATTGTTGATGAGGTGCCAGCTCTTTGTTTTCTTTCTCTCAGATTGTCCCGCAGATGGACGGACCTGGGTGCCCTATGGAGACAGTTGTTACCACTTTGTCCATGGAAAAGAAGACGAAATCAAAAGCTACACGTTTGAGAGAGCAAAATCACTTTGCCAAAGTTTTGGTACATGAGAAATAATTTTTTTTGACATATTTTTTTTATGTATTCTCAACCTGTGTGTGCCTATGTTGTCATAATTGTTGTGCTTTTTATAGAGCTTTTGACCATCCAGAGTGCTGAAGAGAATGACTTTGTCATTAAATATAGCCCAGAAGTGTGGAAGGGAAACGTGAACGTGTGGCTTGGAATGTATTATGACATAAACAGTAAGTATCATGTGATCAGAGGACTGGGGAAACATGCTGGCTATTTTCATAGCCAATAAGTGGCCAACTAGAGTTGTTTAGAAGTAACTAGTAGGAAAAATTACACTGAATCTGTATAATTTGTTTGAAATAATACAAAAAAATAATATCAGGCACAATTAAAGGCATTTAGATTTATTTAAATCAGGAGGAAGAGATGCACATCACTTTTTTTCCACTATTATTTTATGTGATAGAACATTCCTATACAGACTGAATGTTGGATGAAGACCATTGAATAGATCAAAATAGATCATGTCCTAATTATTCATTGTTGTATCTCTTGAGGTGAAGGCATGAGATGGTTGGGTGAGAAGCCTGTAACATTTGCAAACTGGGAATACAGCCCTTATCCATCAAACCTCCTGCCTGTGGATACATGTGTGGCTCTGCACAGCAACTCGGGAAAGTGGGAAAATGTCAGCTGTTCTAATGAAGTGGAGAATGGAGTGGTCTGTGAAATGGCTCAGGGTAAGATTTAAGTGATTTATATGCAACATATTTAGTTGTTTTCTTTTTCTGAATTTGTCCCAAAGATTTAATTTGAAAGACTGTCTTGAATTTGTGTGAGGGTTTTTAAAGATTTGGTTTATATTTTGGTTTCATCATGCGTCCTGTGTGATTTCTGCTTTTCAGAAGCAGAACAAGCCCAACGGAGTAAGTCCACCTTTAAGCTTTGTGTTGTTGTTTCTGTGCATAAATCCCTTGTGAGTTTGTATTAATAGTTTGAGACCTTCCTTGCATTGTTACTTGTCCCCCCTCAGAACCTAGTGCACTGCTCTCCGCCCTGGTCATTCTCAGCGTTGTGGCTATCGTGGGAATATCGGCAGTTATTTGGTTTTTGCACCAGAAGCACAATGTTGGCTCCACTATCATCACAGCATTCGAGTACCACCCTCCATTCCGAGTGTTGGACACAGACCAGTCCTGCCTGGTGGAGGCTGAGGAGACTGACAGCGTGCCATAGAAAAACTTTCTCTCTCTTCCACAATACCAAACACCAGACCCTCCGCACCGGGTGGGTGTTTTGTACAAAGACAAAGTCCACTCTCATATCAGTTGCCTGAACAGTTTGGATTTAGCGCATGCTTTGACTCATTGAAAAGTGATTGGGAGAAAACTGACTCGCACTAACTTCTTCACTAAAGCACAAAAACATCTCACTACCGCTTTTTTTAATCATCCGCGCTAATGAATCAGCTGTAAATTTCTCAGATTAGTGCATTTTAATGACAGGTAATGCTGTATTTATGAGGCGCTACACAATTCTTAAATAACTGTTTGGATTGCGGTTTCTCTTTGGAATATTAAAATAAGTTTATCTTTAGTTTTTTCAAAGAGTGGAAGATTATGTAAAGAGCAATGTTTTCACGCTTTCAGTCAGCATGTAGAAAGTTTCCATTTCAGGTTATTTTTTCTGGTTTAGTATTGTAACCGTGCAAATTTGGGTGACTAAACGATAGCAGTTTTTAAGACATCTTGATGTTTAGTTCTTTTTATGTATAAATTCAAAGCAGTATGCAGCCATCAAGGCTGAGATAAACTGACTTGGAAAGACTTTCTTAAAGCAATTTGTTGCATTAACATGTACATCGGTATCCCGGTTATGACTGGACTTGTTTTGTTGTGGGTTCCTAGGTAGTGTGTGGCACAAACAAAAACCTGAAAAACCTGCACAAGCTAGCTGGAATACTCTGTTAGAAACCAGGATACTGTGGTGTGTAAACCCTTTATCCATTTGCTGATAAATTTAAGTAAAATCAGTGGAATCTTCAAGATTGTCACATGATATGAGTAGCTCATGGAAGTGCTTTATCCAAACAAGAAACCACTACTGTAAAGGTATATGCCTGGTTATTTCATGCATGTAGACTATGCAATTGCTTTGTCCATAAAATGGGTAATAATTTGTAACAGAGCCAACCAGTTTCCCTCTCTTTTGAGTTAAGACTTATGAAATCAAATGCTTCTGTATGATCTTACTAGCACTATATGTCACCTTTACACCAGTATCTTTTTCAGGGAGTCTGGCAACCATTACTAACTTCTAATTTGACAGGAAGTGTGTGAGCATGCAGAGGACAATAGCGCTACGTGAGCCATTATACTGTATGAGCACTATGGGTGGTTTGGAATGGATTTTCTTTCTTTTTCTTTATTCCAAATGCTTTGTTGGTACATTGACTCCTTTTTACTGTGACAAATATCCCCAGTAAACCTCTCCCATCTCGAATTCTTTAGTGGCTACCAAGAGGACTCTCTGCATTCACATGTCATGTAAAATTTTTGTGTTTACCGTTTAAAAGATGCATTTTTTCCCTCCTTTTAATGTAAAATGTCTATTTGCTGCCCTGCAAAATATGAGTTTTTATCATTTTTAAGGATGTTGTACATGAACGAATGAATGAATGAATGATTGAAGACAATCAGGGTTTGGCCATGTGATGGCTATATTTTGGAAGGATGGCAGGAATTTTCAGGAGATCGCCCTACAGTATTTCTGATTTCTAATAAATTTGCACATGATTCTGAAAATGTTTGACCTTTTATGAATAAATTATTAATTTAAAAAAAAACTAAAAAAGCTTTGATCCAATACACTTTTAAAATCAATAACTGAGTGAATGTAGAAAATATGTTGCACAATATGAGCTTTTTGTGTCCTTTAAAAAAAAACAAAACGCCTCCAGTCAGTACTCTGAAACTATTTCTAAAAATATTCCACTAATAACTTTACAGCCAAAGTTCTAATAGTTAAGAAAAGGGCTGACGGCTCAGTTTTGTATAGAACATTCCTACTAAATATATACATGTCGATGCATAATTAAGGAGAAAAAGATGAATTGGGACATAGAACCAGGGATGGAGTCTAATTAGATCTGAAAGGGTATCTAAATCACTGTCATTTGAAAAGTGTCACTCTCTCTGGAAGTCCAGTGGCTCTTTAGACATCTCAGTGTGAGCCGAGATGAAACAGAACTGACAGAAGTCAGCAGGATATCTTTTTTTTTTTTTTTTTTGTCTTTCTTTCAAGCGCATCCAATTTTAGACTTCCAAGAGCTCTGTCATCTGACAAATTCGCTTCAAATCTAGGCTGCACATTTCTCTTTGAGTATACATTCTTTTGATGTTCTCAACATCTTGTGATGAATTCTTAAAGGCAACTGTGGACCAACGTTTAGGCATGTAGCACATCAACAGAGATCTAACAATAACCTCATTTCCCTCTAAAGCATTCAAGGTAATTTCTATGTTTGGCCACCAGATGGGACACCGAAACACATTTCCATGGAGTCTGTTTTTGCCCTCTCACTAGGACTCATTTCCTTCCACAATTTAATGTGATACATGGAAACGTGTTGTTGGACAATAATCCACAAACATTCCCAATCAAGTGAAAGGATTTATCTTATTCAAACACTGGAGAAATCAGAAAGTAGCCACAAAGGAAAACACACTTTCTAGAGGAAACCATGGGGGTTAATTTCCTGACTTGTATATGATAGAAAAAACAATCACATAACAAAACACAACCTGCTGTGAGTCTTGCAGTGATGGACAGGTATTTATATAGCCAGAATGATTCACCTAACCATTCAGCTGGGGAAATGGGTGATATATCCTTACACTTGGACCTTTTAAATAACAGGAGAGATGTTTTATACTATCAAAGTTATTTATCAGCAGTACAAAGGCAGAAGGGTGTCATATATTGCACTCATTGAATAGACCACAAAACTGTGCTCTCATTTTGGATTAGTTTCATCAGTTCAAATAGGATTATTTAAGTTGAAAACAAGAAACTGATTTATAGTAAGTGAATGAACTTATACAGCCTGGTGTTTGTGGTGCTGAGAAGCATTCAAGTACTTTATGTGACAGAATACTGCAGAGACAAGGGTGTGCTTCACAGGCAACCTTATTTTATGTGTGCATATATATATATATATATATATATGTTTGAAAGTTTTTCATACCTAACTCTTTGAATCCAAATTACCTACTTTGTAAATTTCATACTTTTCATTTTGTCACTTTCCTGCAACCTCTTTTCAATGTAACTGGGACACGTGTATTTTATTGTCACAGAGGGACTGTTGTCTCATTACAAAAGCTGTAATGGTCTATTTTCACCTCAATAACAGCAAATGAATTCCATTCACACATCTGCTACACCACTGCTTGGAGCAGGAAGAGGTTGACGCTGACCCAGAATAACTAATTAAAATGGACATTGGTATGCATGATATAACCGAATTAAACCGAGTCACACGGGCTCAATAGGTAATCAGACGCAAATTAACAAATTATCTGCAAATAAATCTTTATCTTGGAGCAAAAAAGAGTGCTGATCCTGGTCTTTAAGTAAAAGGTCTTTTAAATAAATGATCAGAGTTGTTTCTTGTACTTCAGGTTTTACCTTAAGCTCTGTGTCTCCTTTTCTCAGGATTTTGCTTAATATCAGTTGTTTCTGTTTGAGCTCATTGCCTATTCATGTTCTTGTCACTCTTGGAAAAAGAAGTAGCTTACCTGTGCACAGAAATATAGAACAACCGTCTCATATGCAGGTTCATGAAATCTTATGTTTCGTCCCTGTTTAGTATCCTGGAGCACGCTCTCATTAACAACAGGAAAACAAAGGCTACAATGCATACAGATGATCACTCAGTGACAGGTCATTATAGATATACATCAGCCTGCAAAACGTCACCCTTTCTCACCTTATAGTGCTAATGTCATTTATATGAGATTTTATGTTTAACATTTTAGGCTTAAACTAGTCACAACATGTAATATTCACCGAATGTATCATTTTTTTTTCATTTGGGTTTCATCCAAACTTGTTGCTGAAGAAGTTCATCTCATTATGTTAAAGATACAGTGCAGTTCTGAGCACAGGCTTGTATTCCTGCATCTAAGGACGAACACGGTGAGGGAGTTATTTGTGATCGCTTCCAGTAAATCATATGTGCACACATGCTGTAGCTGCAAACTTAAGAGATGAAACTGTGCCATTTTCTAAATCAAAATACCTTGTCAGAGCTGGAAAGCTTTTGTTTTTGGGATCAGAGCAAAGTGCGCTGACATGATTAAAATCTGTATTTAAATGTGTCAGGCAGAAAAAAAATAAGCAGTGGGTCCAATTCCTGGGCCTCAAGAGGCATCCTGAGCAGCCTGATAAAACAAATGAACACATATTTTAATTTGTTTATTATCACTCTCTTTTGAGACAATCTGTCTAGAGTCTCTGGTATCTCATTATAGTTCGTGATGCTTTTAAAAACCTCTTTAAAGGGGGCAGGCCATTTGCCCTTCCCCCAGCATGCTGCTCGCATTGCGGCAACAGACAAATGACCAAAGGGGGGGGATGATGTTTTGATTTTACATGACACTGCTCTGATCTCTTCCGTAATTTAATCTCAGCAATTAAAATCCCAGGTATGTTGCAGCTTCGGTGACAAATTCATCAAATCATTGAACTTCCCTCACTATATGTGATATACACGTCTACCTCAGTCCACTTACTGGCTCCTTTGTGTGCAGTGACTGCAGCAACATAATTAAAAGGGAGGAAAATCAATGAGCACAAGAGATTAACATTTTTTTCCACTCATACATTTTAATTTAGATATGCTTTAATTATTGTATCCATTTGGCTAAAAGTCATATAAAGTATGCTTCGGTGAAAAAGGTGCAGCATCCAGAAATGAAACAGTGACTAACACTAATACCAGAGAAAAAGCTAATGCTTCATTTTCAGTCAAGTTACTTAGTATATTTCTTGATTAACAGGACAATGTATGTTTACACCAGCAAAACCTTCTCATACTCTTACATTGTTTCAGTGACACGTATTTGTTGTTGGCATACATATTGATCTATTTGCAATCCTTAAGGCAGTGCATACATGCAAACCTTTTTTTCCTCTCTCTCTCTTAGTTTTGAGTAAAATAACTGATACTATCACTGTCAGTGATGGTGTATTCTTAAGGGTTTGATAGTATCTGGATATCAAAAAAGAAAGATTAACTTGATAAAGTTATCATCAGAGTCAAACGTGTTGTAACATTTTGAGAAGATATGCAGCGTCCCAAAAGTGGGGGAATTGCTTGCCTGGTATTATTTTATCACTGGTGGCTGCTCTACATCATCCGGTTCTCCAGTGTTACACGTTTGATGAGAGACAGTTGATGTTGACAGATGGTTACTGATCTGAGATCAGAAGTTTGCACCGTAGAAGCTCTGAGCTGACGTCACTTAACTCCAGTTGCTCGGGTGTTACGGAGGAGAGTCTCTTCAATCTGCGATGAGAGACCAAAACGCACGGTCACACTCCCAGTCGGAGTCAATTACTGACCATTCATCTCTTCTTTAATCGTCCCTAAAACAGAGGAAAAACTGGGAAGTAAAGTCAACGCCTCCGTCTTTTCGCTTTTCTAAAGGAATACAAAGATTTTCTGCAAAAAGGTGAGTTTGCGACCTAAGCTCTCGTGGCACTCACTGACGTTTAAAGTAATGTGGTGGTTGAAAAATGCATTTAGCCAGGGCTAATAGCTAATGCTAACGTTTTTGGCTAACCAAACAAGTATCATCCTTTTATGCTCTACACCTGATACATTGTGCGCGGAGTGAGTTTAACACTGCGTTCAAAAAGTAAAAACAAAAACATTTCAGAAAAGTTGATGTGAAAAAAGTGTTGATATGTTAAAGTAGGTTAATAATAATGTTCAAATTATTCCTGGCATACAAAAAGAGTGCTGTTACTCATTTCGACAGTTATCAAACAACACCTGTGTAAAACTAAAATCTGTGACCTATCATATTTTGTGGCCCCATTCGCAATTTAATTTGTATGACTATTGCTTATATTATTTATCAGTGGGTACTTTTTTTTTCTAATGATCTCTAATGGCAAGTGTTAAAAAATGCTCGTTGTGATGAATTGATATGGTTTCAAAAACGTATTTAAAAAGAAGCTACTTTAAAAATAAATAATTTAGATGGCATAGGATTTAGTTTCAATTGTTTTGATAGTATCAACATTTAACCATACAATGAGGTTAACAGTTTTTAGATTTTTTTTAATTATTATTTTTATTTTTTATTAATAATAATAATAATGATGATGATGACGATGATGATAATAATATTGTTAATAATAATATTATGAATAATAATATTATTATACTGAATATGTACAGCCACAGCCTCCAGATATCACATTTATTTCACAAAATATTAAAATAGAATATACTAACATGTTTGAAACGTCTTTTTAAATGAATGTAAAAGATAAAGCACAAAACAAAAGTATTATTTGCTATCGTGTCTGGGTTTTAGAATCTGATGGGTTACACAATTCAATGTTTAGTCCTGTCATTATCTTGCAGACTGGATCTTGTCTTTGTTGCCAGCTGGTTCATTTTGCAGGTTCATGTTAGAGAGATGACATCATTTGTTAGACCATGCGATTTTTAGCTCTCAGCAGGCTTCTTCTAGTACAGTATCCTATTGCTTGAGGTGACTTTAAGCTTAGTATGGCAACATTGAATTACCTACCAACTGTTTACCATATTTGTGAGCTTGTTTTTTGATAAATAATTTGTCATCAGCATTGAAGCTAGGCTGTGAAAATTCCCACTAATGCTTCAGATGCAGTTTGAGTCCATGATACTAACTTCAGGGCTTTGTGCTGTCAAATGCACAAAAAAGTTTCAATCACTTTGCACTTCTTGAAATTGGACTATTTATTGAAATTGTGTGTATATTCTTCAATCATGAAACTTTGGAGGAGAAGAGATCTGACAAATACAACATAGATTTCTGTTGAGTGTAGATTGAGAGGAGTGGTATTATGATAGTGGGTTTTGAAGTTGTGTAAACCTTAGAACTTTGCAACTGAGATTTCAAGACAAATTGTGTTCTAAAAGTGCAATCCGGTAGTTTTCATTTCTCTGAGTTTTGTAAAATTGCTGTCTGTATTTGTGGAACCTTGAAGGTAGAAGTCAAGCATTTTAACTTTGTCCTGAATTTTTCTCTCTGCATATTTTATGCAGGGTTACTCATTTTCTTTTCAAATCTTAAGGAACATTTTCCTCTTCACCTACAAATATATACAAATGCATCAGTTCAACTCAGGCTGATGTTGACTCTTGTCTTATTTCTTGTTCTGTCCTTTTCTCTCTTTCATTTCCTCTCTTTCTCTGATATTCTCTTGCATTTCTTTGAATCAGCCAGGGTGGACGTTCAAAATGGCCAGTGTGTTGATATCCAGTTGCTAACCTGTGTACATAAAGGGAAACTGAAATGTAAAGTGACGCAGCATCCTTGAAGCTAAAGTTGTGAAGTGCGCTTTCTCAACCATGCGACACTATTTGGTTATGACAGCTCGAGGAATGTACATAATACTACTGTCACTTTGCCTTCAAAATGAGTCAGAAATGCATTTTATTAAGATCAGAAAGTTACAGTGATACTTTAAAAACACATCAATGAAAATGCCCATTTCTATCTGGTTAACATGTCCATGTGGGATGTTTCATAATGCTGTGAGATATATCATACATGAAACAAGCAGTCACAGAGCGTGACTGAACATTTTAATCAGGGAACTCCAGAATACAAACTATCCCAAAATCAGCCAGCCACTATAACACTTGGGCGATTTCACTGTATAAACTGATCTGGTTAGGTTTGTTTTCGATCTGTCTGCATGTTACGTATGCGTAGACAAAATTTACTAACCAGGCGTTAATTTAGGTGGAGTCTTTAAGAGTCTTTAGGAGTCTTTAATGACTTTGATAGCGACATTACCACCAGCAGCACATACTTGAACACTGATTTGTTTTTCTGTCTCACTCTTCCTTACCAGTAACATGATGACAGAATTTTTTCTTTGTTTTTTCCTCAGTTGACATTTTGCAAGGTTTTTGGATTGGGTTGCATTAAAAACGTGATCTTCTGATCTTCCCATCCACTATAGCAGATTTTTTCCTTTTAGCTCAGACTTTTCTTCCCGTAATTATTTTGTTAGTCTAAACCAACTGAAAAATGTTGTCATATTAGAAACAAACAAAATAGCCCTGTGGGATCTAGAGTAAAGAAACATTCACATGTTTGTTCCATGATGCAGAGTTGCTATCAGACTTGTCTTTTGATTTGGATCAAATTGAAAACTTTAAAAGAGAAAGCACCTGTATAAACCCATTTTAAATGTGGCTTGTGTGGCGCTTGATGGAGCAGAGAATCAGGAATGAGTTGTATCTAATGTATGTTATAAGCTAGCTTTTAATGTAATCAACCTCGAGCAAAAAAGGTTTGAGCTGAATCTAGGGTGAGCAGTGGCAGCCATGACAGCAGTTCTGTTACCTACACACAATGCTCAACCTACACAAATGATCTGCCCTCTTGTTGGAGGTGTACAATCGCCATAAGACGTGTTTTTAAGTTTGTGAAGAATCTGTGGAAGATGTTATTAAGATACACATACCTGTAGGCACTGCCCTTAGCCTCACCATTCAGAGTTGGCATGGAATCAAACCTACAGTACTAGAGGTGTTGAATCTGTTCCAAAGTCATACAAAATAAACCATCACTTATCAATAACTGATATTAGGTGGTTAGAATATGTCATGATTGTGATTCTGATCTAAACGTCACATATTTTATGGCTCTTCATCAATCCTCTTGTTCTCAAAGCTGGGATGCACTGACTGCCTTGTAGGTATTATACTGTATTATGGAGAAGATGAAGTATCCCCTAAGCCTGTACTGTCTTTGGTTACAAAGTGCTTTTATAAATAGCTGCCCATTGAAGAGAGCATACTAAACAAATTATAACCTAGTGTTGGCATAAGCTGAAACTTTGTGTATGTTCTCATATTTAAACCACCTACAGTCCCTTCATTCAGCTCCACTACAAAGAAATAGAACTGATATGATGTTCGGTGACTCCTGCAGGTAACTAAACTGAACCAATTCACCAATTCAGCCTGCTATATTGACACGAATAGGTTCTTTGATTGCACCTCCAACAGAGTGGGCGACTTGTAGGTGACCCAAATGTTCATGCCTTTGTGTGAAAAAAAACAGAAATGGGGCTGATTTGCATTTTCACATATTCACTTACAGTGAGTGGATCATTATATTAAAGCTATTTTAAGGATTAGAAAAAATAAACAGATTTTTGAGAAGAAAATTAGTTTAAAAAAATCAGATTAATGAATAAACTCCTCTTGTGTAAGTTTAAGCATAAGTATCCATTTTTCACAGTTGACATTCTGGAGGGGTTATTAATGAATGTACCATTTATTAATTATTTAAACCTTTTGCTTTTAACCCTGTAACTTGTTAAATGCTCTGGGGTCCATGTATCTAAACATTGTTTCTCTTAAAATAAATTAATTAAATGACTTTGCCATGACAGACTCAACAACTCTGTTCATATGTGAAAGAAGTGGACGTATACAATGTGCACAGATGATGTGCATCACACAATTGATGACACAATTTTATTGAATGTCATTTAGTTTGCTCCAGCAGGCATTTTGTGTTTTGCTGCACAGCAGAGCTTATTCCTCTTTACAGATGGACTCTGTGATAATAAGCCAGCATGTGACATTAGCACACCCAGTGTCAGTGAAATGGCAGCAAACATTAGTACTGGTAAAGTTCATCATTTAAGTGGCTTCAGTAGCTAGGGCAGCAAGATAAATCAGATCACAGGCTTTATGCGTTATGCATGCATCCAGTAACTGCCAATGAATCAAAACACAGGTAGAAGGTCACTTAATTTGCCTCATATTTATTCAGTGCACACGTCCTTGAAAGGCTCTGCAGACACAAAAGTGTTGTGAGCTCCCAGTATCTACCTTTAATGTTTAGAGAACAAGAACAACATGGAATTTGAATGTTTTACTGTATGGAGTTGTGATTTAAGGTTTACAGAAATAGATTGTAAGTGATATATAAAATCTATATTTCTTTTCATTAACTGTAAAGCTGTGTTAGGTGTATAGAATTATTTTTGAATTTGTTAACCTGTTTGGCTCAGCATTCTTAAGTGAGCGTCAAAAGAAACATTTCTGCGATTCTTGCACTCTCGCAATATGAGACGACGGACTTTTACGTTCCTTTGGCCTTTTGAAAAAGCCAGAGGGGGGAAAAAAAAGGGTCGACTAATAATTGTGTTTCACCCATTTTCACCCTGTCTCTCCTGTCCTTACCCTTTCCACAAGTTTGCACTCATTAATCAAAGATGCTGGTCTCCTGCTGAGGGCTGAGCTGCAGGTTCATCAATTTGGCAGCCAGCTTTCTGTAAGAACAGTGCAAAGGCTCTTAACACACAAGCATAAATAAATCTTTGGTCTTTATATGCAAGCCCTGAAGGTTAATGCTGTATAATTTCGATGCACCCTCTTTGTCTGCTGTGATTGATGTTTTTAAACATGTAAGGCTTGACGGGAGTTCCTTTTTGTAGGTCAGTGTTGACACTTTATGATTGGGTGAGCTGGAGGGGAGCTGCACAAGGGAGGTGGATTATTAGGAATATGTCAGGGAGATTACTCTTTTTCACTCATCTTCCTGGTCTATTTTCTCTCCGCCTGGAGATGCTTGTCGCAGTGCTTTATTTAAAGCATTGATGCTTCTGAGATTGAATTCTGCCTGCTGTTTTAATGAGGTTGATGTTTAAAATGCTTGTGGCTTGTTTGTTTGGCTGTGAAATGTGTATCCTTTGCATTAGATATCATAGGGCAGCTGAGACTGAATTATTTGACTCCATATTCATAATTCTTAATCAGATGGATGCACTAATACGGATTAATACCTGCAGACCTTTTGTCCGGTGGCTGGTGTAAACCATTCCAATCTCACGCAAAGACACTATCTCAGCAGCCCTCTTTTTTATTTTATTTATCTATGTATTTTTCATTGATTCTCATGCATTTAAAATCTAGTCACCACTGCCACAAACACTTCCCATTTTGGCTGTGCTAGGAGTGCTGCTGCAGCCACACTGTTATGCATTAAATTTGTACTTATTGTTGCTGTGAATACATGACCAGTTTTAACTTGAGATTTTATAAAGCTGTTTATTTTTCATCCTTTTTTTTTTCTTTCTTTCTTTCTTATTTTTTTTTTTTGCTGACATGGGGCATTAGAGTATGAACACACTTTTATGAAAAAGTTAAAGATGTGCTATTTTGCTCAGCTAATTGCACATGTTTAATGAATGTAGCTTTTGTTTGGACTGTCATAAATTGATTATTAAAAGAGTATGCGGATGGCTCATTACCTTCCAACGAAGATACCCTCAGATAATTACAATTCTACGATTACAATAAAGGATGCTTCATCAACGAAGGACATGTTTCCTTCATTGGCCTGATACTACAATAATATTCTAAAGGTCTGACAATTCTCTTCGCAAATTTGAAAGAAGGATGTTGTAGTTATGCAAAGTGTTAATTACTAATCTTTTCGGCAATATAGAAGATAACAAGCTATGATGTAAATGCATGACAAAGACATGGTGAATGGTTTCAATGCTTAGAGGAGTCATTGTTTTGGTCAGTTAAAAAAAAGGAAAATTCACTCTTATTGTGTGACAATAACCAATACAAGTTTTCTTTTGACTGCACAATTTTTATCATCAACTTTTTCTGTGAATGCAAAGTTGATGAGCAAACATCAGCTTCATATTATCAATATTCAATTTTGTTAACAAGGAAATGCTGCAGGCCAAATTTGATCTCCACCCAAAAGTCACCTCCTTGCAAATACCATTTTATCTTTCCATACTATTTTATGGCTTTCTAATCTTAAAACTCTGCGTTCTTGATTTGTTTGATGGCACATGACTTTATTAACAACTTTTGTTATGTGAGGCCAGTTTCATCATCTATTCTTAAATGACATGGCGATATGAATGACACAACTGTCTTAACTAAACAGTGGCTAAAATGTTCATCTAACAGTGTAGGAGGCTCTGTCTTGTAGTAGTTATAAAATGTTCCCTGTTATTCACATCACACAGTAACACAGATAATATGATGTGTGCACACTGTCACTTGGTGACTGCTACTATTAAGACTGTGTCCAAATATGAAGATAAAACTTCTAGGCAATTAAAGATCCTGAGTTTATTTCTCATGTTAGAGTGTCATCTATGCCATATGCCATATTGAAAATCTAAATTTGGTATTATCTCGATGAGAGAAGCTGATTTTAGGCATGTAGATGCTTTGTTACAGCGGTGAACCGAGTCCATCAAAAACCACATATCAATAGAAAGCAACTTTTTTCAATGGCCATGCAAGAACTGTTTTCTTTTTTTCTACCAAGTATAGACAAAACATGAAAGGTTTGATGTGACACAAAATCTCTTGTCCTGTAGTTAGTGTTGTCCAACATTGTTTCTCTATCATTAGATGTATTGCCATGTACTTTCCTGGATATACAAGTTGTGTCATTACAAATCTTTATAATAATTTTTAAAAAGCTGCTTGGGGTCACCACAGTTCAGCAGACAGTTGTGCAAAGTCAGGCAGTGTGTTCATGTTAAGTCGCTAGTTATATTGTGGCATTCTTTTCTAGAAAAATGATTAAAAAATGAATAACTTCATTTTCAATTGATTCCAAATTCTTCCATCTACATATGTAAACCTACTTCTTAAAACTTGGGGAACCAAAAATGCATTTCCAGTGGAGCCTTCAAAATTCTGTATCAGAAACCATTGTTGACCTAAAACCTCAAAATTGTTGTGGCAAGCTATAATGTCATCAGTGTTTAGACTTGGTTTCATTCATAGTTCCATTCTGTACTTTTCAAAGCAACACTTATATTCTGGCCTAAAAAAAATGTTTATGCTTCTGACTTGTTTTTATGGTTCACTTAAATTTATTATGTGCATTCCTGGAGCCGTCATTGACTGCAGCATCCAGAGGCTGAGAAACTGCACTTCTCTACTTAACTTTACCAGCCTCGAGCATCACGTTACAGCTGGGTTTTGCTTTATGGCACTTTGTGTGTACGCCAGCAACTGGATATCATCAGAATGACTGATTTTGAAAGGGCGCCATGACTGATTCACTCATGAAAGGCAAGAGGAAATTATTGGAGGAAGCTAAGAAAGGAACGGGTCGGGAGAAAGTCAGAGCAATAGATGAGACGAGAGTTAACATTATACTGGCTTTTACTGGCTGGAGAGAGCTCAGAGAAGAGACGGGATACAATACGGATACTCAATTAGCTTTCGTTAGGGAGTGCCACATGGTGAAAATCTACCAAAGATCAGTATTAGGGCTTAAAACACAGAATGTACAACAGGAGCAGGACTGCTGATAAATTTATGAGGCCAATGTTGACTTCATTTTCTTTACATTACAAAGAAAATGTCAATATGTTAATATTATACACATGGTGGCTGTTCAGAAATAGTTGGAGTTGTTGTGTGGTTTAACTAATTTTGTTCATGAGAGCAGCATTCTCAGGAGTTGAATTAGAATCAGCTTTGAGTTAGGCCGATGCTGAATCAGCAAAACATTAAATATCAAGAAACAAATAATGTTTCAGGTCGGGAGCGACAATGAAGGATAAATTCATGGAGTAAGCTTTTGGTTGCATTTGCCTTTTATTCTCTCTGAAGTACATTTTTCTCAAAAGAAAAAAATCAATCTACTTTGTTAAATTGGAAAAACTAACCAATGAATAAAAATGCTGCACTGTGCTGAACAACTAATTTTAAAGTATTATGTAGGTATAGGATTAAAAATTTCCAATTAGGTTGCGATTCAACAAAGTCCTTTTATAAAATTAGTTCATGCTGCACTACAGTTTGATCTCATTTTGTGTGCATCTAATTAATTCCCATCTTTCTACGAATTAGTGTAAAAGCTTAAGAGCACATTTAAATCTCTTGGGGAAGAGAAGAAAACTTTTTTGACTTTGGGGTGTTTTAAGAGAAAATACTGTGAGCCAAGAAGCGGTAATTTATGGGCTTGGAACTACTGTTTGGCTTTGTTTTAAAATTAATTTAGGCTACTTTACTTGTAGTGACTCTATACGCATGTATCTTAGATGCTATTAAAAATTTAATTGCAGCCTTAAGGCAAAAGGAGTGGATTGAGGCAGTAGCTTCCCTATCAGAAACTGTGATTTATTTTGTTATTTGACCGCAGTGTGTGGTAAAACAGTTCCTTTTCTGTCTTGATATGCAAATAGTCTTCCTCTGTAGTACATCGTGGAGTAATGTTAATACAAGGGGTATCATGACATCATATTTCAAAGGACTAAATACATGAGAACGGTTGTCTTGTATAAATTCACTATTTGGAAGCTTTAAATTTAAAAGAGAAATGTATCCACAGTAATTAATCATTGTGGTCATTTTATTGTATTTGCTGATCAAAGCGATGAGCATCACATTTTGGAAGTGTGTAGTCACATCCACCCCATTGTGTCCTTTTTATTCAGATTTTTTACTCTTTCCACTTTTCCAGCACCTTCTATGTAAGTGCCCCTAAATTTTAGTGCAACTGCTCATTTATCTTTTAAGGAAAGAGTGCTGAAATTGTGTCATGAAATTTATGACTTGTACATGGCCACCCTTGGTGCAGGGGAAATGACTCCGACTCTTTATGTTTCTGACCCCGCAAAGACATGGGTCATCTGCAGCGCTGCATAGAGTTAAAATTGCAAAAGCAAAACGAGCCTCTCCACAGGAATCCCATCGTCATCTAAAGCTGAGCGCTCTCCTTTTCATCTGTATGTATCGGAGGCCCGTGAAGATTGGTTACAGCAGTTAACAATATCCATCTATTTACCTACATTAGGACAAGAAGTTTCCAAACTGTAGCACTCCTCCATAGCCACCAGGAAAGTCACATATGTTGAATAAAAGCTTTGAAATAATGTCATGTCTACTAAAATCTTTGCAATTGGATCCATTATTGAGCAAGGACAGCATGTTGGGTTATTGCTATACAGCGACCATGTAATACAGCATGTTTAGCAAATATCTGGAGCAAAGTGTAAGTGCTTGAATTTCCTCACACTTTTAAAGGGAGATTGTTTAAGAATTACTGCCATTTAACATTGGAATCGTGTATCACATTCTAACGTATCGTGCATTCCAGCACCGCACTTTCTCAAACGCGTTTTGCTACAGCGGTAGCCGTCGTGTGTCAAAAAGCCTCGACAACATCGCTAAAGCATGTCATCCGATGGTTCATGGAGTGTTCACTCAGGTGAAGAGGTTGGTGATTTGATAAATATTGCAAACTGCATCCCATCATTAGTGTGAGTGTGTGAGATGGGAATTGTGTCTTTAACGGGTCTTCTCCATGCTGTGTATTTGTTCTTCTCAGCCACTGAACCTGGTTCCTTCACAGCTGATTTGAATCACCTGGTGATTTCCACAGATAGACGGCACAGAGATGACTTGTTGAAAACATCATTCCAGCCTCTGCTATCCAATAAGTACACATACACTACAAATTAGAGGTTGACCGATAGTGGATTTTTAAAGGCCGATATAATAACGATAGTTTGGAGCAGGAAAAAGCAGATAGGCGATTAATCGGCTGATATCACTGCCTACAACCCCCCTTACTAATATATATGTAATATTATTATATAAGAATATATTTAATTTAAACTTGTATGTATTCAATTTAATACTAAAGAATGGAACCCGCTGCTCAGAAAGCAAACCACACACGCTTTCACGTCGGTCTCTAGAAATATCAGAAGTCTCCTGTTATTCCAGAAAAAGTCGCTAGATTTGTCGCTTTTCAAAAAAAAAAAAAAAGCTCTGTGTCTGTCTCTCCCATGCGCTCGCTCTGTGTGAAGAGAAGCCCCGCCCCTCAGAGATCAGAGACCAGGGAAGAAGCAGTTTACGGCGCTGTGGGATTTTTTTTTTGCAGTTATTAGCAACTATCAGAGCCAAGTTCCGCCGATACCGATAGTTTGTAAAACGTCCTATCGGTGCCGATATATCGGCCACGCCAATTTGTTGCATTTTAACTGAATTGCGTCAAAAAAAGGGATGAGACGAGACTCTGGATTACTTTAGAACTTCAGTCTTTAGTAAAAAACGTTGCGAACATGTTACAGGGAAAAAAACGTTTTCCTTTTCTTTACTGAACATCCTTCATTTCCTGCTACTGCACGTGACTATTCGCGCCAACATCCGTGCTCCAAAGCATCATGGGAAATGAAGTTTTTCTTTTTACCAAACCAAGAATCTGTGCAAAACTTATCACAGTAAATCATGTTATAAAATGTCCTGTACTCTTTAAATGATTTTACTTTAACATTCTATATTAACTATTATTTATTCATCAACTTATTAATTCTATCTTGAAATAAGTCACAACAGATTAATCTGTCGACCTCTA
Organism: Atherinosoma microstoma; assembly: GCA_037177055.1. Classification (NCBI taxonomy): domain Eukaryota; kingdom Metazoa; phylum Chordata; class Actinopteri; order Atheriniformes; family Atherinidae; genus Atherinosoma; species Atherinosoma microstoma. The sequence goes on from JBBBVU010000013.1 coordinate 16,836,854, forward strand.
CTACACATAGAGTGAAATTCGGTTCTTCTCACCTGGTGGAACTGTTATATGGTTTCAGTCGCTTGGCTTTCAGTCACAGTAAACGTCGGTTTTTAGTGGCGGTAAAGCTGGGCTTAAAGCCGGCTTTTACTGTGACAAAAAGCCAGTGCTGTGCTGAAGCCAGTTTCTCTGTCAAGATCCGCTGACCATGGGGAGGTTCGGGAGGTTTTACAGCAACAGCAGACCGTTGAGAAACGGCTTTTGCTGTTTGCCGTGTTTGGATCTTGACGCTGTTGAGTTATTCCGCGTTGGTGCTATTTGTCCCTTACCGGCGGCTGTAGTTTCAAGATGGCAGACCGTCATGGTGCTTCCCTACCGACTTACCCGTCATATGTATGAACAAATCTAAAATTCTTTGCTTACGAGAATGTGTCAGACCATTAGCAGAGGTCATAATACACCAATGATGACACATATACATGCAGATATCGATTTTGACCAGTAAACAGCAGAAATTGTTACACAATGTCACTTTGAGGTGTCTGACATAGAAAGACTGCCTGGAAACATTGATGTTTTTATTCAGGTTTCCCTTCTTCCTGTCTTGCATGTGTCATCTCTTTCACTACCCCTGTTATGTGTTGTTTGCACAAAGAGAATGTTGTGTGATGTTTACAAAAAGAGAAGTCACGCTGACCATTTTGCTGAATTTTGACCTTTGGGGCAAGGCCATTGAATTTGACATCCATCTATTTTTATTTGAGCCAGTGAATACAGAGAGGTGCTGCTAAAAATGAAAGAAAGGAATTTTATAGATGTGGCTAAAGGAGAGTGAACCTTTTTTTATAAAGTAAAATCACTGGTATACAGGTCTCTTGCACGCTCTAATGTAGGGTCTTTCTTTAAATGTCTACCTGGCAGTAGTTATCTTTGTCCAAATGTTCACTTCAAACATTATACTCTGTAACGAATGCGTGGACAGGATTGTTTAGATTGATTTGTAACTAAGCACAGTTTCAGCCAATAGTCCTTCAAAGGGTACTCTTACTGTTTTTAGACCATAAGCAAGCACCATAAGACATAAACCGACTAAAACAAGCTGATAAAATCCTTTCCCAATTTCCAGCAGCAGTGTGTTTACCCTCAGTGTGTGGAGGACTGATGCCCACAGAGGAACCTACCAGGAGGCTAGCCTATGAGTTACCAGGACATGAGAGGATGCATTATGTTACAATGTATTCTGCAGGTTTGTGTTAGACAAGAATTTAGGACAACTAGAGCTTTCTGATATAATTAGTTTACTAATTTGGGCTGGTATGCAAAAGGTAGAGCCACACAGCAGGACTGCAAGTGAGCTGTCAGCTGTCTTGCAGACATAAAAAAAAAAGGATCTCTGATGTTTTTGTCCCATTGAAAATGTTGAGTCTCCATGTGAAGCACATGTAGGTATGTAAAATTGTTTCCGTAACAAAAAAAATGAGCGACCAGAGCTGCAGGTAATGCATACGTGCAACTACTTCAGGGTCACTTGAAGTTTCATGCAGGATTCAATGAATGTAAAAAGTGTGGCTCAACATTTTTCTTTCTTTTCTTTTCTTTTGTACTTTTCAAATAGATTTGTGCTAAAAGGCCAATGTCCATCAACCAGTTTATGAAATGACCTTGCAGATCTATTGGAAATTTGCTGACAATTCAAAACTTTTTTTTGGTGCCACTGTGATGCGAAGCCTAGGTTCTGGGATGGGATCCATGATCTATGGGGTTTATGAAGGTGTTCAGTTGGGAAAGGGAAAAAAATCATTGTTTTTGACAATCATGGCTTATTGCCTGCTGGTTTTTTAATATTTGACATGACGTTTTCATTGGACAACAGGGATTTTCAAACTTCACCGGTGCTCAGCAAGATCACAAAGACATTTTCAGTTATTAAATGTCAGATAAAAAAAGGTTACAAAGTGAAGCGGTGTGTGAGCTTTGTCCATTTCAATATGCTTAATTTGATAACTTACTTCACACATCTGTTTTTCCTGAGAATAAATCAGAAATTCATAAACCCTGAATACATATATCTCTAAACAACCAGTTATTATCAGTGCTAATAAAAAGCTTACCGTTCTCGAGCAGCATGAATGCCACTTAAGTGAATGAGAGTTTTGTTGGCACCCTCCAGGGCCTCAGAGAGGATCTGTGGTGTCAGCACTCACATAGGTTTAGAGGTGGCGTCAAGGTGAATGCTGAGTTGTAGAATAGTAGGAAATCATTGATATTCTAACTCAGAGGCCGCAAATAGCTTGGTGGCAGATGGAGTCTTTGTCAGGGAAGAAAAATGGCATCTAGGGAGCATCAATGCCATTTTCCCCATCAGCTCAGCTAGCAGTGGTGACCTTCTGCTCTCAGACATCCCCAACACATGATCAGATATCTCACCATCACAATTTACAAAGTATGGAAAATTAATGAATGCACATTATCTATGGAGATTGCTTGTTGATTTAATTTATCTTTTAACAATCCTTACTGAGTAATCCTTCAAGGAGCAGTATTAGCTGTTAGCTTTTTAATTGATTATATTCTATAAATGTTGTTATACTAGTGGTTCCCAACCTGGGTCCGGGACCCCCAAAGAGTACCAGGGGTCCCTGAGGCTTTGAACATTCAGAGCCATTGTGATTAATGTCCACACATTGTTCCTATTTTAAGAAAAAAAAGGTAAGGCTATATTTTATTGATTTAACTTTGGCTTTATCAAAGGACAGGACTCAGCCAGAATACATTATTTTTGATGAGAATCTCCCTTTTGAAAAGCATAAAACCAAGCATGTTTTCATGGGCTGGGGTAGGGGGTCCATAGCTTTTGAGTATTTGCGTGAAGGAGGTCCGCTTGGAAAATGTGTTGGAAAGGTTGAAACTGTACTAGACAATTAATAAAAAAAAGAGAAAATAGAATAATGGGGAATGATATGAAATTAGTAATAGGTGTATTTCTTCTTATTCTACACCCTTGAAGCATTGCCCCCCCCCCATTTTTTCCAGCAAAAATGGGGCTGTTTTGTTGCATAAAGATATTTTCTTTCCTCAGACTTTCAGCCCAAGGCTTCAGTTAACAAACAAAAATATCAGCTCACACTCAGAAGGGTTAAATAACAATAAGATTCCTCAGGAGAATAAATATATTGGCATCAATTTAGCAAAGGGTTTTCATTTGCATTGCTTGACTCCAAATAAATAATTTGCTAAGGTGGAAATGTTCATTATGATTACAATATTTATGCAAATTATGTTAATTATGTAATAGCTCCTCTCATCATGCTTTTGACACAAATGCACAATGTAAAGCTATGATATGTGCTCATTGTTCTTGAGTGTAAACAAATCCGAATTAAATATTAGATGAGCCTGAGGAAAAATGAGGAAACGATGCAAAAAAGCAAATGACATTGAGACACCAGTTTAATATGTATGTGTTTCAGCTTGATGGTTGATTTCATTAGCAGATCTCATTGTTATGCATTGACTGTCGTTCTGCAGTAAAATGAATATTAAATTAATGTAGACTGAATAGTCAGGAGGATTCATTTGGATTTGAGTGGCGTATGTGGGGAAAAGCAGTATTGTCTTTCCACTGGAGATACAGATTAGTTGTTAAAATGACACTTTGACTTCACTTTGATCCTAATTTATTCCTGATTTTTTTTTCTTCTTTTGTCAGAATAGTTTGTTTTTCTAATTCAAAATGATATTTTGAGTTTTGCTTCATAAACCCTGATGCAATATTACAGCACCTAAAATAATATAATTGTATAATTTTTTCAAAAATTAGAAAAAAAATAGACATGCAAATCATTTTTTTTTTTCACATTTACATTTTTGAAAGATTTGAATGGAGAGTATATATGAAATTACACTGACGTCACACTAAGGTTAATTGTATTGCATGTATTGCAAGTTATCAGAGAGTCTTTTGAAAGGTTGCAAATACCCAAGACTGTCATGAATTTTGAAGACAACCAACCAAGCATTTTTAAGTTAGAAAATGCTTTTGGAAAACTGAGGCAGAGATGATAATAAGGTTTTAGCTTACATTTGAATCTTGGATAAATAACATCACATGAATTAACACACTGCTGTTGTAATGTTTATTTTCCATTAGCTGTTATATATACAGCTCAAACATAAATGTCTTGGGTATATAGATATTTTATTTAAAAAAAAAAGTAATTTTACAAATCATATACAGCTTTAAGATAAATGATCACAATCATATTCTTTTCATGATTATAAACATGATTGAAAATATATCAGCAATTTTATTGACAGAGCCAAGAAAAGCAAATGTGATGCAGAATAACAGAAAATCAGTTCTTACTTACCCAAAGAAACAATGAAGTCTGCATCCATCTTGCAACCTGTTTTTTTTTTTTTACTGTCCAGCAGTAAAACCTTGTCTGATGTTTAGACTTACCCTGTGTCTTACTTGTTCACTTTTCTTTCTTTTTTCCCCCCTTCTTTCAGTAGTGTTATTTTGTGTATCTTCACTGGATCTGCCATGGTGTGGTTGTATTCCCCCCCCCCCCCCCCCTTTTCTTTTTTTCCAGCCTGGGGAGGGCTGTAGGGGGGGGAGGGTTTGGGGGAGGGGAGGGATCCGGAGGTTGGAAGG
>JBBBVU010000013.1:16855248-16871311 GCA_037177055.1 Atherinosoma microstoma
CCCTCCCACCCTCCTGATGTGTCTAATGTTGTGACTGTCTGATATGATGTGCTTGCTTGTTATTGAGGTGTTTTTTTTTTAAACGCATCTCAGCAGAGGGCCCCGTCCTGGGCTGGCTGGTGAGCGCCTTTTTTTCTCCTCACCCCCAACATTCCTCTTGTATTCCTTTCCTTGCGAGGAAGCGCCTGGCTGCTTATGCGCCGTGATAAAGGTGGCTGACTCAGTCCGACTCGGTCCTGTATGTCTATGTCTATGTTGTGTCTGTCTTGGATTGGTTGTACTGGCAAAAAGCAATTTCCCCTCGAGGATCAATAAAGTATAATTCATTCATTCATATAAGATGTTACAATATATGTTAATGAAATCTGTTTCTATGGTTTCTATAGGGTTACAACACATTGAGTTTAGGGATGCACCGATATGAAAATTTTGACCGATATTAATATTTTTGCAATGACCGATATTTTAGGGCTGGGCGATTAATCGATAAAATCGATTTAATCAAATTTTCAGTTGATGGCAATTTATTTTTTTGAAAATCAGGATTTTTTTTTTCTCTTTTATATGCGCTACAATCTCCTTGGGCTTCCATCATTGATACGGATTCAGATGGAAAGGGATTAAGGATGCAGTAGTGTTGCATATCACAATGCGAGATATGAAGCCGTTTATACCGTGGAAAAGTTATGACGTTGTTTACCTTCCTTGTTGTCCTTCCTTCATATAAATAAAGTTTAATATTTTTTATAAGTTTGATATCATTTAAGAAAGAATAGGGCAAAAAATTGATTTAAAATTGGAATTCGGAATTTGTTTGAAAATATCAGAGACTTGATTTTTAGGCTTTGACGTTGCAAGCATTGCATACTGCTTTTCGAGTATCTTCTTTCGAGACCATGAAAAACTACCACACTTCTGACATTGTTTGTCCCCTTCAGTTAAACACCCCACAATGCTGCCTTACTATCACTGTCACATGTCCAAAACAAAACTGCATGGCCACACACCCCTCCTCCCGACACACAAAATAAATATCTGTTTTTGATATCTGCCAAGTTTTACTTATCAGACCGATACCGATATTTTAAAAAAAGACCAACATCTGCCGATACCGATATTGGAGCCGATATATCGTGCATCCCTAATCGAGTTACGACTGTTCTGTTGATAGTAATTAAGTGTGTTGGCAGCCTGTAACTCTAAAAAAAAAAAATTAATTTGGACCATAAGTTCATAATTTATGTTTTTTAATTAACATACTTAACATCTTGGAATCAGATGGAGCACGAGATGTAGTAAAGTCAAAATGACATTTTTCTGACAGTGCCTTTGTTCTGCAAAAACTTTTCCTAATAAGGTAAATCAGTGTTTTCAGTGAAGAAAATCTGCAGCGTTTCTGTCATTCATATCTCATCGTTGCTGGTCTTGATTCGGGATAACTGACGTTTGGACTGCAGATTTTACAACTGTTGCTTTTCTCATTGTCCAAACTACACCACAGATATTCCAACATGATTGCATCCATATCATGAGCACCATATTTTCAAGATTTTCCACAAAAACCTACAAATTCTACAATTTTGGACTTCTGTGAAGGGGTGTCTTCAGCACAAAGCATGCAACTGATTCATTTGAGGATCAAATTTTCAAACAAAAGATTGATTGCTGTGCATGTGTAGTTGGAGCATACAGTCTGAGATTCAGAGACTACATCAGGGGTGGAAATCAAATTGTTATGTGTTATTCAGATCAGCGTCAGAGGGGGATGAAGGTCGTGAGGGTGTTTTTTTTCTCCTCTTTTTCTTCTGCATTTTCCTGTGATGACTGAATTGTGTTTGACAGATATGGAGTCAAGGGAGCGGCTCGCCCTGCCATCCCCAGCCCCACCCTCTCTCCACAAGGCCTCATCTTCAACCAGCTCCTCCCCTGCTCCACCCCACACACTCCCCACCCAGTACAGTCCAACTCCTAGTCCTGAAGGCAACACCCCTCTCATCTGCGGTATGTACGTAAAGAGAAAACTTTACACATAGTCAAGGCACAAAATCAAATATGACTTAAAGCTACCTGTGCAAATGAATTATTCATTTTAAAGTCCGTATGTTTGATTATTCTTCCCACATACTGCATATGGTTTGAAATAATTTTACTTAGGTTGAAGTTCAGATATTCTATGCTGCAAAATGCATCGACAAGTCGTGCAAAAAAAAAGAGCTATATATTCAGTAGCTGTTAATGAATGTAAACGTAGCCATTATCCTGAGTGACTTAAGAAATAGTCCACTCTTCATACCTGCCCTTCGATTTAAACCTTTGAGCCATCCAATTAAATTATGTGGATACACTCAATGAAAAATTGATAATACAATAAGGGGAATAGAACGCCTTTTTCTACTTTTAACATGTCAGGCATTTTGGACTTAACCGTTTGTGGTCCTGCTCTACCATTTGGTAGAGCAGAATTTTCAGTGATTATCATGAATCTTAGTAAAGAATTGATGAAATAAACTTGCCTGAACCATCTCTACCAATTGGTTTGGGTGTGTAATACCAAAAGAAAGTGTTTATCACGTTGCTGTTTTAAATTTTGACCATTTCACTGTCATTACTTTATTATTAACTTTTATATCAACTATTTGCTAAAAAATATTTATTCGTATTTTTCTTGTTTAAAAGAAAAGAGAAAATACAAAGAAACATTTATCTCTTGCTTTTTTCTTAGTGTGAAAGTTAAAGGGTTATTGAATGCTAACAATTTAAAAACCTCTGCATGTCCTTGTGGATTTCTTTTGACAACTTTTAGCTTCAGTTTATCTTGTGTGATTTGAAATGCCTGTCAGCTTCACACAGTGCATGCAGCCACCAGCATCTCTTATTCTCTCTGAATACTAATTGTGGCCAAAGCCATTATGCACTGAGCAGCAGTGATGTATAAGCTGTCAGATTACCCCTGACCACAAAATAATGTGCAAATTTACATACCATGGTTTGTGTTTTTTTTCTCCTTTATTATAAGATGCACCAAAAAGCAGTGTTTTTTGGGGTTTTTTTTTGTCATGCTATCACAATGAAAAACATTGAGACACTCATAAATTATTCATGTTTACATCTTCACACTCAATGTGCACAGAAATTTCCCCGATAATTTATTTTTGACTGAGCATGTTAGAACCAAACTGGTCGTTCTGGAGTCACATTGCTGTAATGATTATCAAGTAAATTGAGGTTGTCCATGCAGATGCTTTGCGTTAAAATGCTCACATTTACAAAATTTTTCCAGTCTAATGAAAAAATCTTTTAGCATCTTATCCCATTAAAGTGAGATTTTTAATATTCTAAGACCATAGTTCTCAAACTGTGGTTGCATGTGCCACTGGTGGTACTCGGGCTTCTTCTAATCATACACTGAAGAAATTTCACATATCAACAAATTGACTATTTCCATTTTATTCTCCCGTTTGTGATGACATATCTCAGTGAGGAAGACTAACCTTCACTTGCTATCATAAAAACCAAACACTGAAGGATAGAAACAGTCAAATCAGAGACTGAAGCTAACATTGATTGATCCACATATCACAGAAGCAACGCCTCATACCTGGAGAGCTGAATATTTTGTCATGTGGTACATTACAGAAGAAGTTTGAGAACCCCTGTTCTAAGACATGAAGTGCACATTTCCTGAAGTAATATCTATAATTGGGGTGGAAAAAAGTAGTGGCAAACATTTTAGAGCTGATTTAAATACATGTAACACTCGCCAGGTATTTCATTCATTTACGCTCCACTCAGACTATGTTTGTTAGATTTCATATGACATTAAATGATAACAAGTTTCTCTTCAAGATCAGGTCTGAGGTTCTGCATAATCTTGTACTTTTGGGTACAAAAGATACATTTAAATCTATGCCTTGTCATTGATATTCAGTAATCTATCTTATTTAACCTCTTCACTTAACCCCTCCCCCCCATCAAATTCACTATTGAGTTCAAGGATTTTTTTTACACTTCTCCACCCCCGTGTGGTCAGACTGCTGTCTTCAAATAGCGGGTCTGAAATGCAAAATGTGTAGTTATGAATATATCTGGTCTTTGTTCTCCAGGTCATTCGCTGCGGATGAAGGGGGATGAATATTCAAATATGAGCCTCAATCCTTCTTTTGGACTCTATACATCAAGTTCATCCTGCCTTGAGTTTGGAGGCCTAGGAAGTCTAGGTTTGTCCACTTTGGCTGCTCACTCGCAGTTTGGCACATTTCCAGGTAAAAATAAGCTTCAAATACACAAATTATTTTAATGAAGAGAATGAATCCTTTGGTTGTCATTATCTCATCATTTTTCATTTCATTAAAAATGCTTTTTGAAATATTGTAAATGTTTGGTAATAGTTAAAAATGTTATTGTCAATATTATAAAAATTTTGAAGAAGGAAGTAAGGTTTTATTTGAGAAAAACAAATCACCTCTTTGCAGGATATCTCCAGAATCCTTGCAGCATTTAAATTCTAATGCAATACTACATTTTGGATGAAATGCTGCTCCTCCATATTGTTGACAGATTCTTTTATCTTGATAGAGTAGCTATTTATTCCTAACTGTTCAGCACCTTGTCGCCTGATCAGATTGGTGGCGTCCTTCCGAGGCACATACCCAAGGAGCAGCAGCCTTCTTTCCCCCTCTTCTGGGTCTGCATCCTGCATTTGTGACAACATTCAAGAGCTTCAATGCTCTAGATTTACAGTCACGAATCTCCGGTAAGATAAAAACCACTTCCGTGTTGCTCCACAACCAGATTTTAGTGCTCTGTGAAGCTATAACAAAGACATGTAAATGTTAGATAAACTTAAACTACTCAGGTTTTTGCAGTTGATTGTTTGAATTTAAATCTGCCAGTAGAATTACGAACTTTTTCTTGCTTGGTACCATTGTCTTTTATTCATTTTGCCCGTTTCTGTAGGTATGAATGGAGCAATAAACGGTGGAAGTACCTCGTCTCCTACTGTGAACTCTGCTGTGAACATCAGCTCATTTCCAGCAAAAGAAAATAAAAAGAGGGCTCAAACCAACAGAGGTCAGAATCAAAAGGGCATCCAAGAGTCGGTGGAACTACACCAGCAGACCATTCAGAAAACAAAGGTAAAGGCTAATATTTGGTCTTGCTATTTTATTTTATTTTGCTGTTTTAAAGTTTATTCTGCCCTGTTCCCTGATTTGCACTTTATTAAAATTAAGAAGCCCATAAAAAGACCACCAGAGACATCCAGGACAAGTGGCTGTATGTCGGGGTCAGAAAGCTCCAGTGATGGAGAAGAGTGCAGCAGTGATCCTGATGACATGGAAGAGGAGGACAAGGATGATCAGAGCAGTGACAGCGAGGACTCCGATTCTGAAGAAGAGAGTCTAGTTAAAAAGAAAGCCCAAGTAAGTATGATTTACGTTTTGAATATTTTTTCAAAGTTCTCATAAAAGCTGACACCTTAAACCTTACTTATAAGCATGTTTTGGTGGAGTTTATGCAAGAATATTGTTAAAATAAAAATGACAAAATTGTGAAAAGTTCATAACTGCTCAGGATTTGTCAAAAGCTGTCTTGGTTGGTGGGTGAATTTGTTGGCTGACAGAGCTGCCGCCGTGGGGCTTTCACTGCAAGCGCTGACATTATGTTCTGTCTTCTCCTGTCTTCCATATCCTCCTACTCAGCGGCTGACACACAGCACTTCTGAGAGTAAAAAGAGAAGACCTTGTGCTGCTGATGGAAACATTACTCAACTGCATCATAGTCGCAGTGTTCCTGTGACTTCCTCATATCACTTCCAGTCCTATTCTCATCCCGCTGGCCCGCCTAAATCCACAGCCCTGTTTCCTCACAACACCAGGACTGCAGAGGAGGAAGGCCAGCAGCACATCAGTGTCATACAGACCACAGGACTGGCCGTCAGCAATGGTTCCTCACCACGGTCCCACAGGGAGGCTTGTTCTCTTCCCATAAAGTCCTCATCTAACTCTATCTCCCTCCTCAGTTCATCAAAACACTTGCTTAACCCAACCTCATCAAAGCGAAGTTTTGTTTCCTCTCAAAAACCTCTGGCTCTCTGTTCCACTAAGAAAACCCTATCATTATGTTCCTCACCTAAACACCCACTGCTTAGTTCATCCAGTCATTTTTCCTTCTCCTCTTTACCCAAACCAAGAACACTTTTAGCCTCTAAAGAGTCATTGCATAACCCCATATGTTTTATGCCCCCTGGAAAGCTTGCACCACCTGTCAGTAGCATGAAGGAGAGCAGTGAGGACCTTCCAGGTGAAAGCTCATCACACCTGAACACCCTGAAACAGGTGAGTTGTTTCATCCTGTGTTGTGTTATTGTGGATTTTACTTTTGTTATTTTCATAAATATTTTCATTTCTATGCCGAAAGATAATCTCTTCGCCAGACCTTTTATACCAGGACATGTGCCCCACTTTAAAAGGTCTGTGTCCCGGTACAATCTCTCCCAGGGGTTCACTATTTTGCAGTGAGTGATGAGGTGATATAATCGTAGCAGGGACAGAAGACAGTTTTCTTAGACTACTCTGTAAAGTCAAATAAAGCAGTGTAATGAAAATACTTATTCTATTAGCTTCGGTTTGCTCTGAATTTTCCATTCACAATAATTATCGTTGCTCTCTAAGGCTTCTGTCACAGCTTTAAAAAGGCACAAATTGGTGTAATCCACATCTGCACTGGTCGACTCACCGGAGTTACACAGCCTAAATAGAGAGTGATAAAACAGCCCGAGAAGTATAAGCCAGGAAAAAGTCATGTTTTTCCCGAGGAAGGAAAATCAGGCAACTAATCAAGATAGTGAAGAACACATTTGTTCAAGCACATTTCCAAAAATTATGTTCTCTTATGAAACTAAATATGAGTGAAGTCTGGCCATTTGACTCTTATTATGTTGGTTTTTCAAAGTGAGCTCCTAAATTATGGAGGACCAGGAGGGTCATCGAAAAAGCAATACAGCATTTTCATGATGATTAATTATTTGTGAAATAAAATTATAGATTACTCAATGTAATTTCAAATTCAACAATGAATTCATATAAAAAGAAATCAAATTTGCAAAGTATTTTATAATTGCACATTTGAAATGGAATTATTAAAGAGGAATTACATATTGTATTCATTAATTCATTATTAAATCCTGTGATTTGAAAATGTATTTTCAAATTCTTTTTCTAAAAGCAGAATTAAATGACACAATTCATAAGAAATACCTTTCCATATCATACATTTAAAAAGTAATTCCCTTTTTCAATTTCCATTTTCTTTTCCCCCTCGCATTTTCAAATCCTTTTTGCAAATGCGTTTCCTAAATGGTTTACCCTTTCCGTGACCCTTCTGGGCCTTGAGCAGTGAAAACAAAGTTTAGCCAATCACAGCCGTTCCACAATGTACCCCACGTGGTACTCCAGCTCTCTCATTGGTCAGACAATCGCATTTGCGTCTTTGTCTTGTTACTTCGCCAATTTAGCGAAGTAACAAGACAGAAAACACATGAAACTTAAAGAGAAACCCATCTTCTGGATGCTGTGTGGATGCTTCAAAGTTTCACTTATTCTGCAGCTGTCTCCTTACAGTGTATTTGCATTAGCTAGCTGTTAGCTAGCTGTTGAGACCCATGTGTTGCTGTCTAACCAATAAGAGAGCTGGAGTACCACGTGGAGCACAAAGTGAAGCAGCTGTGAACTTGGTTTTCAGTGTGTTCAGGGCCCAGAAGAGTCACGGAATAGTTAAATGGAGAGGTTAAACCATTTAGGAAACGCGTTTGATATGGAAAGGTATTTCTAACCAAATTTATGAATTGTGTAATTTAATTCTGCTTTAAGAAAAAGGATTTGAAAATGCATTTTCAAATCACAGGATTTAATAATGAATTAATGAATAAAATATGTAATATATCTTTAATAATTCCATTTGAAATGTGAAATTACAAAATGCTTTGCAAATTTGATTTCTTTTCATATTAATTGATTGTTGAATTGGAAATTATTTTTAGTAATCTATATTTTCATTTCACAATAAATTAATCATCATGAAACGCTGTATTGCTTTTTTGATGACTCTCCTGGTCCTTCATACTAAATCCAAATGCGAGAGAGTGAGATCAAAATGACATTACCGGACTGCATTTACCACAACAACCTTGTATTCAATTAGAATTATGTTATCATTTGGATCCAATTCCATTTTTAATCTGATTGAGATTATAAATTCTCTGGTTTCTATGTTTTCACTTTTGGTTGATGTCACACAAAGAAGAGGATAAAGTGGGATAGAAGGAGAGTGAGAAGGAAGATGGAGAGGGCGAAAAGGAGCGAGATGAGGAAGATAGAGAGGGGGATAAGGAGAGGGATGTGGATGGAAAAAGAGAGGAAAATGGAGCAGGTAAGAAGGTGGACCAATAAATGGTTGAATCCATCAGACATGTTTTTTGGGGGGTTTGTTTTTTTTGTGGATTTTTGTAATGATGCAAATAATAAACAATAATGTAAGTTTGTTTTTTTGGACCAGCAGTTTTTGTTTTATGTCTAAAAAAGGTCATTCATGTGCACATTGTGGAAAATTGATTTTCATAAAGCATATTTCTTTAACCTTTATCAGTTGTTTGGAGGTAGTGGTAACAGTAGGCTTAGCAAAAGGAAGTAGATGAAATATAATGTTGCCCATTTCATAAACGTATCAGGTCTTTATGATAAAAGATGTAATTTGAGTAATGGGGTGCCCCCGTGGAGCCCTATGTCTAGCAACCCTCCTGGAAGCATCTTTCTCTCTTCTGTCTTGAAATAAATTAGAATAACAGTGTCTCTTAACAACAGAAAATGAATGCTCACACACTTATCTATCTGGGCTCTATTATTCTTCATAAGCATCTGACCACTACATGTCTACGAGTCACAATGTGTTTAGCTCTACTGGGAACACTTCACAAAACTGACAGGCAATTAGCTCTGTTGTGCTTTGGGATGTTTGTTATCAAGAGAAAAGAAATTGGCCTCTTTTACAGGACTCAGTTATTGTCACCACTCTGAGAAGGAGGGAAAATGGAGCAATCTGTAACAAGAAGGTTTTAATTCATATGATGGTACATTAAATGCCGGCTTTTTGATTTGCCAGAGTTTGACAATAGCAACAAATACGAAATGACAGCTAACGTCTCACAGTGGCACTAAGCCAAACAATTTGAAAATATTTTTCCATAGCTGCCTCTTCTCCTTTATGTTTGCTGACAGGCTGGAGGTTGGCTCTTCATTGTCCCTGTCACTTATTACACCTTAAACTCCTTCATTTACAGCCCACAGTAATGTAATGTGAGTGACAGTTTGTGTAATTACTTCTTCTTCTTTTTTTTCATAATTATTTCTTATTCATAAAGCCCATCCATTTGAAGGATTCTGTGAAGCAGGCTTCCTCTGTGCGACCTAAGAACCAAATCTGGTAAAAAAAAAAAAAAAAAAACTTACATTTCAGCTTCTTTTCATTGCTGATACTACCTAATTATTTGTCAGATACAATAATCAGTCATTTTTTTGTCTTTCTCAATCAGCAGTGACACAAATTTGCTCACAAACGTCCACCCAAACGGAGAGATCTGTAGTGCAGTTCAAGATGCCCCTCTGGCCCTCATCACTAAACCCCGCATCCAGAGCAGCACTCCCAACACCAGGCCACTCTTGGCAGCTACCAGGCCGTCCTACCTCATGCCAATAAACTTGAGCACTGGCACCAAGGAGATGTCTCACAGCTCTGCTTCATTCTTTACATCTTCTGCCTTGTCAGGACTTCCCATCAGATCAAAGAAGGCCGCCGGAAACTGCGAGTCTGATTTCCACAGCAGCAAAGACTCTGATGACTCTTTTGGAGACAATTATGATGATGACGATGATGAAAATGACATTGAGGATGAAGATTCTGGCAGTAGCCTTTCAGGTTAGATCAACCAAAGTCCTTTTTTATTTTTTTTATTTCTAAAGATGCCATTGATAAAACCTAGCTGATAGAAGCTGTGAGAAGTTAGTGGTGCTCACCTTGTTTGGTTGTAACTGAGCTTTCTGAAATCTCCTGCAGACTCTGAGAGCAATCTTGAGAGCAACTCCGATGGTTCTGAGGCTGATATCAAGGAATGCTTTGAGACGGAAGCAGATAGTGATGCAGACAGGATTCCACCTAAACCAGCTGAAGCATCGTCTTCTCACAAATCCTCCTTTAACCGCTCAACCAACTGCTCAGTTCTTAACCTGCAGATTCCCAGGCCTCCAGGTCTACTGAGAGGTGGTTTATCTAACCCTATCACCAACACCGGGGCTTTGAATTACCATGGCAACCCGTCCCCATCCTTCACATTTGGAACAATAGCAGGCAAGTTTTCTGAAAGACTAAATAAATCCTTCACCCAGTTGCACGACCAGGTTGATGTGATACTTTGATCCAGGCAGGAAGGTATTTTTACTCTGATACTAAAACAGGGTTTTTCTCAAAGTCAGATATTTATTTTTCCAGCATTTTTCTGGGATGTGCAGTATACTACACAGGACCACTTGATAAAGATAAGTTCTCCCTCTGAAGTTGCTTTTATTATTGTTTTAATGGTACACAGCAGGTATTGGTTCATTGGCCCAGATAGATGCTTCATATGTCTGATAGTGGATGACTCGGAGTAACTTGCCATTACAGTGAAATATTTATTGATTCTTTTTACTCCTCCTGTGAATAATGAATTACCATACCATGTCTGTGTGTTGTGAATACTGTGGATGATCCTTTAAGAATTAGAACTGCAACATCAACCATTTCTATCAGGTCTTTATTGGTTAAAGAATAATTCTGAACTTCTTTTTTTCTTTGTTGTTGAAGAGGAATTTAACATTCATTATTGTTCAGGCACTGAAAACAACGGGCCTGATATCCCCATGTTTCCCATGTGGATACTATTAAAAAGGCTATGCTTATTGGCTGGTTTCATACACAGACACACACACACACTCACACTCCTTTGAGAATTATGGCCATATCATATTAGAGTATTTTGTTTGTCATAGTAAAGAGTCTTTCAGATGCCTTTTAACAAATTCCAGCGGGCTGTCATGTGTGTTTCAGTGAGGAATGGTGTTTTTTGACAGCTTTACCTTAAAGTTCTGATTGGTGGAGCGTTGCATTGATAGTATTTCACTGTAAAGTTCTCGCATCTATACAAAGGAGCTCTTAAAGGCGAGAAGCGTTAATTCATTTTCCGTCCTGTTTACTCAGTTTGATCTGCTACTCTGTTAATGGCTACAAGACTGAGAACTCATGTTATGTCACTTGGTTTCAGTTTAGACACAGGTGGACTTCAGTCAAGCTGTCGGAGCATCTCAATGCAGGCAACAACTGTAACTTTCTGCGAGAGGTTTCTGGGACTCTCAACTTTTTTTTTTGGTGTATAATCCTGTAAACACGGCAGTTTGTGGATTTGCTCAGGTTCTACTGAAACTGAGAAAAGCCCTGAGTTATTTCTCCTGTTTTTTAGGGTCAGGGAGGAGGAGAAGGGTCACAGATGAGAGAGTTCTGCAATTGCCTCTTGAGTTCGGGTGAGATATTGCACCTACACTTGAGTTCATGTCCCATTTGTTCTCACCATCGTATCTGCTATATTGTTGGCGTGGAAGCAGTCAGTGTTAAGTTAAATGTCAGCTCACTGAAGGCTGAAAAGTGAACTTTCATAAAACATTATCTACAGCCAAAGTTTCTTAGTGGAGAAGTAATAAGACAGTTAACCTATTGCAAACAGGATCACGTCTGCTGTTTTACCATATATAACAATTTTTTTTAAGCTTTTGTTTTAATCAAGCACTTTAGAGTGTTAAACATTAATATAATGTAAAGTAAATAAATATTTGATTTAAATATCCAGCTTCCAGTGACATTTTGGTAACTGTTCGGACACCTTTTTCCAGGATAAAAAAAAAAAAAGCTCAGAAATTCAGTTTTGAGCGCAACTATGTTTTTGTCAGCATGGGCACAAAGGAGTAGACCACAAAAAAATCCTTGCTTCTTTTACAGGCCTCTTTAAATTGTGTGTCATTCTGTAGTGGGCAAGAAATTAAATGAGGCCCAGCAGTTACACATAAGGGGTCCAGCCTCGACACAGACGTACATTAGTAGCTCCCTGCCCACAAATTCCACTGCCTTGAACAAGCCCAGCCTTTTATCTTTCAGGGATGTTTTTCATCTAAAGTTTCAAGCAGAAGCCACGGGGCTATGTTTCATTTGCTGCTCTGTCTGGGATAACAGCCTACATGTCTTTTCTGTAAGGTATAGCTGCTCCTCAGAGGAGGTCATGGGAACTGAGAGCTTACCCCACTTGGCCAAATCTATTTAGGATTATCATCACAGCAGCCAATGAAGCTACAGAATACACAGTGACAGTAAACAGATGTTGTGTATTAAACATGTTGTTCAGGTGGAGGAGAGAGACCCAGGTCAGGACCGTGGCAGGACGTCTACAAGGGGAGGTGGCTTACTTTGCTCCATGTGGGAAGAAGCTGCGTCAGTATCCTGATGTAATGAAGGTAAATCAAAACTTTGTAGCTTTATAATCTAAGGATTCATTTAAAGCCTTAAATTATTGTACTCACTAATTGCTCTAGTAAAATTTTATCTAAACTTCTGTGTGGTGATTAATTTAAAATGGGTTAATTAGTATGTGTTATATTTTTTTCCCACAGTACCTGGTCAGGAATGGGATAACTGAAATCTCTCGGGACAACTTCAGCTTTAGCACAAAAATTAAAGTTGGTGACTTCTATGAGGCCAGAGAAGGGCAAGAGGTAAATGCTTCTGCTTTTGTTGCGTTTCAGTAGACGGCAACTTCAAAACTTGGTTGTTGTCTTATGAACTGTCAGCATGATGTAGTAGTTATCCAGAAGAGTGGCTGTGATTACATAGAGCATTTTTAATCAGATAAATAACCCAGTAACCAATAACCGATGTATCCTATAAATATCTTAGTCAGATTAGAGTCACTCCTAAATTTGTTCTTTTTGAAGCTAAAATCGCAGGTGATCCAATGAGTTTCCAAAGGGTAGAAAGATGGTTTTCAGTGAAAATGACTAAGTCTGGAATAGACAGTTTTGTTGCAGACCTTAGTACACTTAAGATTGTTGAAATGTTTCGATGAAACATTTTGATGGTGCTTCATTGTTGATCAGTATATTCAGTAAGGACAGTTGTCTATTTAGGGCTATGGTCACACTGCTGGCAAAAGTGGCCCAAACCTAACTTTTTTTCATCCATATGTGACCCATATCAGATTTTTTTATGACAATCTGAACAACACAAGTCAGTTTTTTTCAAATCCGATTCAAGACACTTTCATATGTGATACTAAATTGGATAGAGTCTGGATGGTCATGTTGCATATCATCCTCTAAAATGCATTCTATGGTCTCATCTGATTTTGTGTCACTGAAGGAGGTGGGACACGACAAGAGCAAATTTAAACAGTGGACAAAATAGATTTGTCGTCTTCAATTACACAACGACATCAAAACTGATACACAAATGCCAACAAGTGTAGCATCCAGCTTTACCCCTGTAAACACAGCTTGCTGTGTGTGAAGTTGTATCTTCTTCTGTGCATGCGGGTCATGCACGCCCACAGACTGTTCATACTGGAGTCTGATGGTGGTCACATTATGTTATAATGTGAACAGCCAAACGGAAAAAAAATCGGACCTCAGAGAAAAAATCAGAATTGAATTGACCTGCAGTGTGAACGTAGCCTCAATTTCATCACCTGTCTCCAGGTCTGTCCTTGGATAGGGCAAAAAGTGAACCAAATTATAAAGATTCACTCTCACTCACTTCTTGTTTCGTAGCTGATATGTAGCAGATTTCTTCTTCTTTAGATTCTGTAGGTTAGCAGGAAGCCTCCCTTTTCACATGTCAAAAAGTTGCATTCTGATTAAATGCTTTGCAGCAAGTAAACAGGCAACTTATTGGATCTCTTCATTTAGAGTCCATGTAAACCCTTTAGAAAGATGTCAGTCGAGAGAAATGAAGCTGTTTAATCAACTCTATTATCGAGAGAAAAAGTTAATCAGGTGATATTACTCTTTCGTTGTTTTTTTTATCGCTTTTCAATCTACTTTTAATTGCTCAGGGTTTACAGTGGTGTTTGTTGGCTGAGGATGAGATTGCTACCTGCATCATCGCAATGGATGGGAGACGCAGCCGACGCCCAAAGTCTGAGCACCAGCTGGCAGGTGATGGCTTTGGGGCCAGACATCCTCATCCTGTAAATCTTGGTGAAAATGATTTCCAAGATGTCAGCGATTCCAAGCTGTTGCGTAAACTGGAAGCTCAAGGTCAGTTTGCACCATAAAAATGTTCAGAATAAAACACCAGGAGAGCTACTGGCTCTATGTAGTACCTTTTATCGACACATTTCTTACAGTAGGTTAGATAGCTGGCCACCTGCAATATGAGAGAACTGGATGTGGTTTGGGGAATATCTTGAGTTATTATAAATACCAAACATGTTATATTCCAACAGGTCTTACATAATTGAATCTCTTTTCGTGTCTTATATTATATATCATCATGTTGCAGAAATAGCTCGACAGGCAGCTCAGATCAAAATGATGAGAAAACTAGAGAAGCAGGCCATGGCTCAAGCAGCCAAGGAGGCAAAGAAGCAACAAGGTAAACAGTTGCTGTTTAATCAAACTCTTCTCTAAACTAAGTCAGATGCTACATGCCAACTTAATTTGTTTGTGCTTACTAGCAATAATGGCTGCTGAGGAGAGGCGGAAAAAGCGAGAAGAGATGAAGATCCTTAAACAGCAAGTAAGTGTTTTTATTTCTTCTACAGATTCATAACTGTGCATCTGCACTGTTCATGTTCAGACTTCATTCACTCTGAGGTGAAAAAGTTCTCAGCACAAGTAGATTCACTTTGAAACTGTGAGAAAGTTGCTGCTCTTCAAAATGCTGCACCTTTTACCATCTGCATAGACTAACTGTACTTCCTTCACCCCCACATCCTGCTCCCCTGCATCACTCCATAACATGCATGACTTAACAGTTCATTCATTTGATCTTGCCCTCATCCTTTTACCAGGAGAAGATCAAGCGTATTCAGCAAATTCGTATGGAGAAAGAACTCCGTGCACAGCAAATTCTTGAGGTTTGTGCTGAAAGTTATTGCAGAAACGTTTTAAAACACTTCCTTTCTGCTGTTGATAGGATTTAGGGGGAAGGGGGGTGGGGGGATGGCGGGGGGGGGACAACCAAAGGCTATTCCTAAATTATGTGGCCCCACTTTTAGCCTGTACATGTGACTAATGCTTAATTGGTTTCTTGCAAAATTGCTTTTGAATATGAAAATCTCTTCAGACCGTGCTGGAGCTTAATACAAAGTACAGTATTTCATTAAGTAAGAGGTGGCTCAGAGTTTACCATGGCTAGGTGAAACACCTATTTTGCATTCCTTTCCTAATGCAAGCTGGGGAGTATTTCAGCCTTTATAAATCAAATTTCAGTTGACACGCTTGGCAAGTGGCTCTTAACAGGATTTCATTGGGGTTATAATTACTGATAGAAATTTTGCTTAATTTATTCTCACTGCCTGCTGGTGTTTCATTATAACTGCAGTCATTTTGTCTCTCGGTGTTAATGAGGGGGAAATGATTATTTCATTGCTCAAGATTTCAGTATGTTAGATGTGATGTTATCTGTGAACTACGGTGTACAATCAAGCAGATTCAAACTGTGATCTCGCTGTATCATGCACTTCAGAGATTATCCAGCTCATTCTGCTGTATTTTCACCTTATGCTGTTAAGAGAAAGATATGTTACAGTGAATTATGGGGAAACATATATATTGTTTAAAAAGATGCTGATTTCGATCAGTTTTGCTGTGGTTTTCTTGTAGCTTTTGGTTAGGATAAGTGTATTGTTTGCACAGTGTACTGTTCTGTCTGTGTGTTTAGCCAGTGCGTGAACACAGATTAAACAGCAAGCCAAACTCGTTTCACAAGCCAG
>JBBBVU010000013.1:16871411-16928036 GCA_037177055.1 Atherinosoma microstoma
TTTTCCTTTCTAATAAATTTACATTTTTTGGTATGAATAAACCACAGTGAATACAAATAGGAATGGAGCATTACAATTTAGACATATAGTGAACTTAATCAGCCTGGAGGGCAGAACACACAGACTGAAGACTTTTTTTGTGCACATAGGCAAAAAGAAGGAGAAAAGAAGCAGCCGCCAGTGCAAAAATGCTGGAAGCTGAAAAACGAAACAAGGTGAGATGTGGTTTTAATTAGCAATGTTTGAATTGTTTTATCACTGTTGATACCAGTCAGTCCATTAAATCACTCAGGGTACCTACCTACATACCTCTGAACCTCGGTCTCTACATTCTAGCAGTGCAATGTTCTGCCTTTATTGTACTACTTGTCAGCACAAAATTAGATGTTGAGTCCCTTTTTTCAGTCACTGTAATTAGAAAGAGGTTTAATCATTTTCCTCTATTCATTAAGATTGAAGATGTCTTTATTTGTATATCACATTAGCCAGTAATGTTTAGATGGATGGAAGTTTTCTTGTTGAATAAGATGAGTGCATTGTATTTCTGTGTGCTTTTAATTATGTTTGTGTTTTTATTGTTTTTTTTATGGTTTCTCATTTGATTACTCCTGTTTGAAGGAGAAAGAGATGCGTAGACTTCAAGCTATCATCCTGAAGCATCAAGTATGTAAAACCATTCTTACTCTGTTTAATTTAAAAGTTTTTAAGACGGTCTACTGATCACCATTTGCACAATTTATGCTTTCATTTTACAAACTTAAAGTTTTATGTGTCCTCTTCTATTTCTTAATATTTGCCAACTCTTTCTGCCAGGAGTTGGAGAGGCATAGGCTAGATATGGTATGATGATGTTTGTTTCTGTACATTTAACAACTTATTGTGCATGTGCTGTGATAAGTGGTTGGCGTCAGTGCTGTGAATAAAATGTAACATTTGCTGTGGCCATTTAACATCCCTCTGCATGGCTTTTCCTGAAGACTGCATTGCATATGTTTGTGTGATTGGTTTTTCTCAGGGGAAATGCATCCATTGCCCACCCAGCATGATCAAAAATACCTCAGCTTCTTCAAATGATAACGCACAGATATCTAATTAACTGAAACAACATTGTCTCTTGGATGTCTTGATAGCTGCGTGTTATCTTCAGTGATAAATTTCACACTGTTAGATGTTTCTAAAACATATTTTTGTTTAATATAAAGAATAATAGTAGGGTTGGTGAGTTAAAATTAAAACTCTGTGCTGTGGCAGGAGAGGGAAAGACGCAGACAGCACATGACATTAATGAAAGCTGTGGAGGCTCGTAAGAAGGCAGAGGTGAGTAACTGCTGATTGTTATCTCAACTCATCTTTTCCCTTCTTACTGTAGTAAGTATTAAAATGTGCAGGAGTCTCCACTGACAAGAGGTGGTAATGTATGTATAAATAAAGTACAGAACTTGTTTTTCAACTAAGAAGGAATACAAATGTGAAAAATATGTTATGAATTAGAAACCTTTGCTGCACAGATATGATGCTGCGTATAAACTAAAAAAAGTCGAATATACCAATTGTAGCCGGCGATAGGAGAGTTTGTCAATATTGTGAGCCAAATGCGGTGAATGATGATTTTTTTTTTCTTTTTTAATAGTCATTTACTCCATAAAATGTAAATGTTAATCTCATTTAGTATTTTTTTTTTTCAAATTGTGGGAAATATCCTGAAGGATCAATCGAGGATGACTGTTTTGAAATACTTTCATATCTATCCACAAAAGAAAATTACTCATTCATTCATTATTACATGAATTTGTGCAGTATTGATAACAGTTCATTAAGTTTTGTAACAACATTTGTATATCAATGTATCTATTTTAGATGATGCAACATGTTTGTAGTCATATTTTGTGTGTTTTTGTTTTTTTAATTGTTTCTGGTTCTATAAGTAGAAGAAATTTATAGTAGCACACAAATCTGTGTGCACAGATTTGTTCTGATCCTACTCTGAAACAGTGTTTATAACGCTCACTGAACTTTTGCTGTAGGAGAAGGAACGTCTGAGAAAAGAAAAGAAAGATGAGAAAAGATTGAACAAGGAGAGGAAGCTGGAACTAAGAAGGCTGGAGCTGGAAAAAGCAAAGGAGATGAAGAAGCCAAATGAAGACATGTTTTTAGCAGATCATAAGGTATTCACACATTGTGAAGCTGAAAACGGATTGAAATGATTCATGAGTGTCTGTTTAAAGAATCAGTCTGTGGAGTAAATGTTTGGAAACATACACAGTAGCGAGCATTATCTTTGACAGAAAAATGAATCGGTATGATAATATAACTGTACACATGAAGATTAGAAGTGATTTTGATGGATTTCATTGAATTGTCTTGCAGTCACCACTAAAATGGATGCTTAATATCACTGAAAGCATCTGGAATTGATTAAAATGGAAACAGGTGTAGATCACAACACTGCCACCAAGTGGCTGATGTAGTCTTAATGTTGACCAAGTATTAAACAGATGGTTTGAGTTCAGGGTGTATATTAGACAGACTAATCTGAAACAGTTAATCCTTTAACTGCAATGCATTAATTGTTATAATGTTGTAATAAGGGTTTTCATATGACTTTTATAATATCTGTTTCTTGAAAGGTTCGTTTTATTTAGTTATTTTATTTTTTTAACTCTCTCCAGCCACTTCCAGATCTGTCTCGTATCCCCGGTCTGGTCTTGCCAGGAAGCACCTTCTCTGACTGCCTGATGGTGTTGCAGTTTCTACGCAGCTTTGGAAAGGTCCTGAGACTGGACTTGCATGCAGAAATACTCAGCATAATTAACCTCCAGGAGGGGCTGCTCAACATTGGAGACAGTATGCACAAAGTGCAAGACCTACTGGTGAGCATGCTGTCTGCAGCCGTGTGTGACCCTGGTATACCTGCAGGGCACAAGGTGAGTCTGTCAGTAGTTTTTGTTTGTTTTTGTTTTTTTACAGTTGTTGAATTATAAAGCCTGCTGTGCTGTGAACTACACACAGATACAACTCTACAGCCACATTAAAGCTGCCTTGATTTGAACAGTTCTTATATATCTTAATAAAAAAGTGATTTTAGTTTTAGAATTTATGACAGAACAGACACAAGTAACGATATGTTGGCAGAGACCTCCTTCGTCACAACGTGATCCAGCTAACCACTTGAAATCCACATGGTGGTTTTAATTAGTGCTCTGGCTCTTCGGATTTAAACAAAGCCTCTTTAAGGGGTTATCGGGGGATGCTAAACATTTTGGTTAAAGCCATAGATTGTAAGAAATTAACAAAGCCTCTGTAACATCCTGTATTTGTTTGTAAACTGCCGTTCTGAAGCCTCAATTTCAGCCATTGTGTTTTGATATATTTAAAGCCAAAATGTTTGTTTGAAGATGTGACGCTGGAGACGATACTTGCTGTAACTTTAAAAACCTAGTATATATTTTTATCATGAATGATAGAAGTATCTTCAAGACAACTCCCAGCACAGTAATCAGAGGAAGAGGATCGATGTAATAGCATCATAATGACTATGGTTTTTTTCACGAGTCTGTTGGAGCCAGAGATACTCTGAAGATAATTTCTGTGACTGTTACTGTCATTACACTAAAAGACACTTCCTCAGTTCTTGGAAACATACCATAGAAAGATATTGTATAATTTTTTGCTAAGATCTTTTCACAATCTCTTGATTTCACATGAAATACAGTTGTACATTTAAGCAAATAAAATAGCCTGACTTTTACTGTGGGCTCCTCAAGCATCAGGAAGAGATGATTGCTTAAAAACACACTTTTCAAACAGGCATATATTGCAGCTACTTACTTAGCCTGACAGCACATAAATAGTCGTTCTTGTTTACACTTTGTAGTCATGAAACCATGTTTTTAAACTACATTCTTAAAGGTTTGTTTCTTTTCCAAGACCAAAACTATCTTGGGGGACCACCTGACCAATGTGGAGATCAACCGAGACAACGTGTCAGAGATCCTGCAGATGTACATGGAGGGGCTCTCTGACCAGACAGAGGTGGCAGCTCTGGCCATCAGCCTTAAAACAAAGGCTTTTCAGGCCCACAGCCCATCACAGAAAGCCTCCATGCTAGCATTCTTGGTTAATGAGCTCTGCTGTAGTAAGGCTGTGATCAGGTGAGGACCCCGTTTTCCTCTAAAGCTCATGTTTTCCTTTCAACTCTCCTCTTTTCATTTTAAAGCTTTGATCAATTTATTTCCAAGATTGTAGTTGTTTTTTTGTGGTTTTTTTGTGGGCTGTAGAGTTAAGTATTTTTTAAACATCACCTTCCATGTTGGTGTCTACAGTGACTTAAAGAGGACTTGGCATGATCATTTCCTGTCATTTAATTGTCATTCTTGGGTACCTCTAGATTAGCTGTACACCCATCAAAACTTCAAATAGTTTGTAAATATTTTAGAGCAAGGGAGAACTTTCCCTTGAGGGGAGTCTTCCTGAAATTGAGAGATTTAGGGGAAATGTCATCTGATTGGTCAAATTCCTGAAGGCTTGCTGAGGGGGCGAGAAGGGGGAAATGGTGACTTGTGAAGAAATACTAATCCACAGAGTTCTGATGCTGAAGAGCTTG
Source organism: Atherinosoma microstoma (assembly GCA_037177055.1). Lineage (NCBI taxonomy): Eukaryota > Metazoa > Chordata > Actinopteri > Atheriniformes > Atherinidae > Atherinosoma > Atherinosoma microstoma. The sequence continues at coordinate 16,876,015 of JBBBVU010000013.1, forward strand.
AATGTGTAAATACACACGACAGACTCCATGCCTTTCATTATGAGCCTAATAGGCAAAAAAACATCAGGGAAAGGCAAGGATTAGGAGAAATATAAGGCCATCTGGAACTCCATCAAATGTCCATGAACATTGTGTTCTTTGTTTTTCATTCTTTTTTTTTTTTGTTACAGATGTTTCAGTGAAGTTTTCTCTCTCTAACAAAATGCTCCCAATAGGACAGCTAGCTCCATTAGGATCAGGAAGACTGCAGACAGACAATATTTACATGATGAAAACTTATAAAAATACCAACTAATTTTATCACCTAAACGGCATAGAGTGCTGTAGCAGAAACTCTCCCCTATTTTACGTAATATGATGTTTTGCTGGGGGATTAGAAGGGGGGGGATTTTTTTTTTTTTTTATGAGTGCTGCTCATAATGTTGTCTTTCTTCTGAATTAATTTCCTTTTTTTCCACCATGAATATATTAAATTCTTCAGTAAATTTTTAACATTACCACAAAATATATTTAAGCAAAATATCAGTGATAAAACTTCCATCTTAATCTGTGTGCCTGAAAGCAGAATATATTGGTTTGTTTTATTCATGGAGGCTTCAGTTGTAATGGGATAACACATATGAAAAGGAATAAAACACATCATGACTTGATAGACTGTTTCACAAGGTTGCATCAAACTTTATGTCTTCAATTTTTTATTACTACTACACTTTGAAACACATCTGCTGCATAATGCATCGGAAATACTTCAAGGCCTGCTATATTTTTTTGTGGCATTTTGATCTTTAATGATGGTTACTGTGAAGAGACAGAGGAAAAGAGCAGGTGTAAAACATGCAGTAGAGGTCCAGACTGAAGGGGGAATCAAACATGTGCAACAAACCACTGAGCTATCAATTTGTCTTAATCATTTGATTATTGGGCACCTTCAAGCTTCTTTTAGCATTCATGACAGAAATGTAACTTTTTTTAATATCATCTTATATTTTTCAGTGAGATCGACAAAAACATTGATTGCATGACCAACCTGCGGAAGGATAAGTGGGCTGTTGAGGGAAAGCTTCGCAAGTGAGTATATGAGCCATCTTAAATGTTATTGGAAAGATTGTGTGCTTATTTTAATGGAGGAGTCGTTCTGGTCCTCTCAGACTGAGGAGCATCCACGCTAAGACAACCGGAAAGAGGGACAGCTGTGTAGGAGGAGAGGACAACCATACCTTTGGCCCCCCAACTGTCAGAAACAAATGCAAGAGGAAAGAAGGGGACAGCGAGGAAGAAGAGGATGAGGATGATGACAGTGAAGAGCAAGTAGATGATGAGGAAGAGGAAGAGGAAGAATCAGGGGGAAAGAAAGGGAAGAAAGGAGAGATGTGTGAAGAAGAGGTCAGAAGCATCATGATGCTCTAATTGGAGTCAGTGTGATTATGGTAAATGTCAGCCGGTCCACTGGCTTCACAGTAATGAGATGTTCTGTTACAGGATGACGGTGCAAACTCAGCCAGCATCGAGGAACTGGAGAAACAGATTGAGAAAACATGCAAGGTAAATTAAAGCCTGTGAGATCTGTCATGTCTCCATTACGTACAGATTCATGGTTCATTTTCATATTCTTTCTTTTTCTTCAGCTACAAAGTCAAATTAGACAGAAGCTGTTTGACTCATCCCACTCACTGCGCTCTATGATGATCGGTGAGGACCGATATAAGAGGCGTTACTGGGTCTTTCCACAGTGTGGTGGCATCTTTGTTGAAGGCATGGAGAGTGGTGAAGGTGCAAACCAAAACTCATGTAGAGGTTTGAAATTTTAAAAGTTGTTTTTTTTAATCCACTGTGCCAGAGCTGACACTACTTTCATTATTTTTCTCAGGCTATGAAGAGGTGGCGGAGGGGGAAGGACAGGAAGCTGTCCAGGTGATCAGAGTAAAAGAAGAGCAGCAGGAAGAGGAAGGGAAGCCAGTGGTTTCCATCCCAGCCCAAAGCACAGACATTGATAAAACAACACCAGTATGCCAGCAAGACAATCTCTTCCTCCAAAAACCCAGCTCCTTATCTAAGCTCAGCAAGCTGCTGGAAGTAGCCAAAATGGCTCAAGATTCGGACATCAGTGCTCAGAAAATTCATACTGCTGAAGTTCCTGCCACAGCATTTTATCCCTCTTATCCTACCTCACAGACAGATAAAACAGATGCTTCAATATCATCTCTGCTCAGCGTGGCCCAGCTCAAACACGGTCTCTGGATGACCCACAACCCTAAATCCATCCTTCAATATGACCAGCTGTCCAAGATATTGACTGAAAACAGCAGCGAGTGGTTTAGCCTCCTGCCCCGCTCTTCTTGCGACGGGTCCTCTGTGACCTCTGGCTCCAGTCCTCCAGCTTCCTCCTCCTCTCCACAACCCATCAGTACCAAACCCCCCTTCTTCCTCTTCTCTAATCCCTCAGCAACAGAAAGCTGCAACGCCACAGCTGGGATCAATAGCAGCCAATCTCACATCCCTAAGGTTGGTGGATAACTATAGTTTTATCTGTTTCAGCTACAAAGATTGAGTTATGTGTTTTTTAAAGCCTGACATGTCTATCAAGAATAATTCCATCTGACATGGCCATATTTCCTTTGTTGCAATTGCGTGTGAAGCTCGCTCCAGAAAGTTTCTTGAAGCTATACAAGTAGAAGTTGGGTAGATTTGTCTTCTGATCACATTCAAAGTGTGCACATTTTTCCTCTCAGCAAGTAAAGTCTGGCATTCATCAGAGCAGACTGACACTGTCTGACATGTTCAGCTTGGGAACAAGTCCCAGCCTGCCCATCTCTGGCACTTCTCTACCCTCCCAGCATGCAGAGGGTAATGGAAACAAGGTCCTCTGTCTGGCAGATACTGACTCTGTCAACAAGAGTGAGACTCCAGAGCCCCAGAGTGACAAGCTCTCTTGTGCCTCATTCCCTGCGGCAGAGTCAGCCAAGACCCAGGACTATCCCTGTCTTCAACCTATTCCTGAGGGTAAGCCAGTAAGCACATGTCAAATATGCTGGACAAGAGATATTCATTCCCCAAGAGAGCACTGGAATACATGCTGTGATGATTGTCTGTCATACAACCTCTCTACTTTGCTAAAACTAAAAAAATGAGGGGGAAAAAAGTGACAGCAGCTGTTAAATCTGTGCCATGCTTGTGTTGGCAGAGATGCTGCATGGCTGGTGGAGAGTATCAGACATGGAGAACCTGCAATGTCTGGTTAAGACCCTCCATAGTCGGGGCATCAGAGAGAAGGCCTTGCAGAAACAGATTCAGAAACATTTGGAGCATGCAACTCAACTCTGTGCCAACATTAATGATGGTTTGTTCACATTTCTTCTCTCTCTTCAAGCCAAAGTTTCACATTCAGGCAGTGATAAAGGAACAAACACTATAATTTTAGCTTTGGGTGAAAAAAGAATTGCTTGCAGTTGTCTGAAATATTTTGATATATCTGTGGTGGCAGAATTTGATGTGACAGGTTCGGAAAAGGAGGAGATTAGCAGGGAGACATTGGAGACCTGGTGTGTTGAGCAACAAGCCATGGAGGTGGACATTAGTCTCCTGCGGCAGGTCGAAGCTCTGGAGAGAAAAATTGTTTCCGCCAGCCTGCAGGTCAAGGTACACGGAATTCATTTCTCTCCCTTTTTATCTGTTCAAAGCACATACAGATGAGAAACCACCAACTTGAGAAGTAACATAAAACTTGTCATTAATTATTGTGTTGTGATGGCCATATTTCACTGTCTCATTCAGGGTTGGATGCCCCCTGAGCCCCAATCAGATAGTAAGAATCTGGTCTATCATGAGCACAAGCTCAATTCTTTGTTGGCTTTGGAAAATAAGGGTCGGAAAGAAAGCAGCCAGGAGGAATTTCAAAGCTCTGTGGTGCGGCAGCCCAACAATCCTCTTGATATAGCGGTCAACAGGCTGTTAGAGCTGGAGGGGAACATTGAGCAAAGGTATTTAAAGAGATCCTAAAGTCCTGATCTGAATCAGAACAGATCGTGTCTCCATTCCTGTGTTTGAATTACTGATTGTGCGAAGCTATGGATGGTGCGGCACACTGTAAAAATATTGTTCAATGTGTTGTACATGCAAGCTCACTTCCTGTTCCCTTACAGCAATGAGGACGTAGCTCCTGGGATGAGACTGTGGCATAAAGCCCTCGCTCAAGTCCGCAGCTCTGCTCAGCTCTCGCTCTGCATTCAGCAGCTCCAGAAATCCATCACTTGGGAACGAGCCATCATGAGAGTGGTTAGTGCGACTTGACTTCTCTTTCTCCTGTTCAGAGTTTCATTCATATCGTACATGTGCAGTTTGTTAAACCAAAATATCTATTTTACACTTAAAATGACCTTCTTTATGAAAACCAGTCTATGTATCTGCATGGGTTCTCATTCAATTTAAGGAAAACTGATGTATTAATGATTGGGTCATTTGTTTTATTTGGTTATTGAAAAATACATCAGCCCTTTAAAACAATCAGTTGTCCACAGCTTGAATTAACTTCTTTTTTTTTTCTTGTATGGTTTGCTAGTTAAATTGTGCAGCATTACAACTTTTTTATTATTATTATTATTTCTGTTCAGCAAAATGTGTGTATAAAGGGAAAAGGATCAACACCAGGCATTTGCCACTTTAGATATTATTCATAACATTAGCCAATACGAGTACCTGCTCAGACTTAGATCATAGATCACCTCTTTTTGTAATAATGTGTCGTATTTCTGTATAAATTTACCACCACAGTACATGTAGTGTGTTACCCATTTTGTTGTTTTCAGCACTGCCAACTCTGCCAAAAGGGAGATAATGAGGAGCTGCTTTTGCTTTGTGATGGCTGTGACAAAGGCTGCCACACTTACTGCCACAACCCCAAGATCACCACAGTACCTGATGGAGACTGGTTTTGTCCTTTTTGTGTAGTTAAGGTACATCAACATTAATTTTTGGGTTATTTATTTGTATTACTCTCTCATAGATAGATCAATGGTACATGGTTGTTTGTGCATCTTCATGGCCATGTGTGTATTCTGTCATTCAGGAAAGTGATCAAACCCTTCACAGCAGGAAACAACTGAGCCGAACAGCTGGAGGAGGAAAGAAATGTGAGGTGAAACGAGACGGTAAGCCATCTGTAGTGGGAGAGCTAATCGGTGAGGAGGATGCCAGCAGCAACAACATGTCCAAGAGAAGTACAAAGGAGTTCAAAAAGAGGAAAGGAGAGTATTGCTCCCAGGCAAGGAATGACAGCCCTGTTTCCTCTGCAAAAAAAACCAAAACATCCAAGGACAGCAACAATGGGCTGGCAATGTGCCGGTGCGTACGAGCACATTCTCATTTCATGCAAAAGAGCTGCCAGCATTTATTTAGCTGTTTGACCTTGTTTAAAAACATTTTCAGCCAGCTCCAGTGAATCAGTGATGTTCGACACATCGTGAAACTATCCTAAAATTATATTTGCGGTAAGAAAAGCTCAGCTTTGTTGCTGTTTACTTCTCCAGAGTGCTGCTGGCTGAGCTGGAGGCCCATCAGGATGCGTGGCCCTTTCTCACACCGGTCAACCACAAATCTGTCCCCGGATATAGAAAAGTCATCAAGAAGCCCATGGACTTCTCCACCATCAAAGAAAAGCTCATCAACAACCTGTATGTGTTGCTTTGACATTGATGGTTTGCATAAGCATTTTTTGTGTTTATATTTACAAAACAATTCTTAACTTTTCTTCTTTTTTCTTTTGATTGATGATTACAGGTACTTAAATCAGGAAACTTTCATTTTTGACGTGAACCTGGTTTTTGATAACTGTGAAAGGTTTAATGAAGATGACTCTGAAATTGGACGAGCTGGACACAACATGAAGAGATTCTTTGACAAGCGATGGACTGAACTGCTGCAGTGAAAAGAAAAAAAAATCCAGAGTGGAAACTTATCAACATATCAGACTCATATTTCCTCCTTAGACTCTTTTTTTTCCCCATCAGTTTTGACAAAATCAGCTCACAAATCAAATAAAACTGATGTGAAGCATAAAAGGACAGACTCTTGGTCGATCTACTGGCGGAGAAAAAAACACCTTAGATGTCTTCAAGTGCAATACTGTTTTTATTTATTTAAAAGGCACATACTTTTCACCTCATTGTTTGGTTTGGAAATCAGTGATTTCCAATGTGGATACGTAATTCATTTCTAATAAGTACTACATTATAGCTTTTCTTGTGTATTTATTTATTTATCAGTGTTCTAAGAAAAAGGGAAGAAAAAGCAAAAAAAATGTCTGTATTTTGTTTTATGGACTGTTAAGTAAAGAAACACGGAATTATCTACATCGATGATTTACATTTACATGATGCAAGACTTCCAGCAGGACTACTGTTCATCTCCATTGCAATTTCATGTGTAAAATATAAAGAGGGATCACAGAAACATGAACTGTTAACTATCACTATTAAGTCTTAATTATTACATGTAGAGTGTGAACTCAGAGCAGAGCCTTCTATGAGTACTGTCAGTGCAGGATGAACGTAGCACTTAATGTGTCAAAATGTCCTCTTAAAACTCCTCGGTATTGCAGTGCCTGACCCCTGACTTCTGCAGTGTGTGTACTCCGTGTGTCCTGAGTATACTGTAGGAAACATGTACAGTACACAGTCCTATCCTCTGACCTGAGGTGGTGCATATTGCAGGGTGATTGATCTCCAGGCGTCAACTTGTTTTTCTGTGAGGAGAAATGAGACCTGCACAGCTGGGAGTCAGCTCTGATCCACAGGAGGCGCTAAAGTCAGAACACTTGAAGTAACTTTAAATTATTATGAATACTGTAGAGTAGTGACTTTTGTAGGAATATTATTTTTAAAAAGTGGATGTCTGAATAGAATAAACCTTTTTTTCAAAAGTAGTTTTCCCTTTGTGTCTTTATGATTAGTTTCGAAGAAGTTATTTGCTTTAGCTCCGTCACCAATATATACACCAGTATAGCCTTAAGTCGACCAGTTTAAACAGAAAATCTCGTGTTTTGTTTTTTAACCCCAGGATATTAATTTTTTTTTATATAAACATGACTAAACTGTGTCCACTGTAAGGGCATATGTGCGTCACGTGACTGATAACAGCTGCGCGTGATAAACGGACGGATTTATTGCTGTGTTTGAGAAACCTTTGACACAGGAGCAACATTTTACCAGGTTTGTTTCTACTCTCTTAGCTAAACGTTAGTGAGCAGACAGGACAGTCTCGTCAAGTGTTGGTCAACTGCTCTCTGTTTGGAATATTTTAGCATTTTGCGCCACCTTGTGAGCGAACTTGCTCCCTCAGCCAGAGCCAGCACATCGCCCCAAGATGGTGTCTCTAATTCGCACTCTTCGGCATCACACAGACGAGGTCAGCTGCTGTGCCTTCTCTCCTGCTCTGCTGGTCACCGGCTCAGGTGATAAAAGTCTTCGTGTTTACAACGCAGCCGACTTCTCGGAGCTTCCTTTCTCTCCTCTAACTGGTCATGGCTACGGAGTTCATTGTTGCTGCTTCAGCTCTTGTGGCAGCTACCTGCTGAGCTGCTCCACGGACGGCTCCACCATAGTGTGGTGCTCGGAGACAGGTGAGCTGATAGCCACGCTGGAGCACCCGGGTCGCAGTCCGCTCCGAGTCTGCGCAATGGACCCAGACTCCTCCCTCGTGCTGGCTGGGGCTTGCGATGGCACCGTGGCCCTGTGGGACTTCCGCACCAAGACACTCAACAGGTGTGATCCAACATGTGAATGAGATGCAGGGTTGTAAACTCCCTCTAAAAAAAAAAAATAATAATTCGCCGTTGGCTATGTAGAACAAATGTTACACGTTCCGTATCGAGCTGAAAAGAAAGGCAAGGGGCGTTTCCTATTTTATTTATTTTTTTACTGGGAGTTGGCAACCCTACAGATCCATCAAGAAGTACTTGCACTTGTTACTTTAAGCATCATCTTACAGTGTCCGTCCTCGGACACTGTAAGAGCTTCTATCCTGCAACTTTAAGATGCGTCTCTTCTCCAACACGCCTGAATCAAAAGGCTAAATTCCTTCATTTGCATGTCATTCAGCTCAGCAGAGGCCTGGTTAAGAGCCTTTTATTTGGTTAAGGAGTGTTGGAGAAGGGATGCATCTAAAAGTTGCAGGATAGTAGCCCTTGAGGACCGGACTTGGGCACCCCTGTCTTACAGCCTTCATCAGCAGATGGAGTCATTGCACAATTGTCAGAAGTTTTCCTTTGAAGTCTGTGCATAGAAAACCAGTTTAACACATTTGATGATTTTTTTTTTCATCATGGGTGCAGTTCAAACAAATGAAAACAGAGTTACTTTCTCTCAAGAGGAGTAATTTCATGACAACTTTGATGCAGTATTTAACATCAGGTTCCTGCTCTGTTGATAGAGACTACAACCTGGTACTAATGAACACAAAGAACAAGCTGCACAGCGACTAACTAGTTGAAGAACTAAAAGAGATAAAAGAACTAAAAAAGAAAAGTAAACATTTTGTAAAGTGTATATGAAATAATTTTGTCATTATATTGTCTCATAGATGCAGTGCAGTTAGCGAGGCCAGCGTTGTGGCTTGTTCTTTCTCTCCATGTGGACAGATGTTTGTGACCGGCTGCACTCAAGGAGACATCAAACTCTGGAACCTGGACATCGGTCTTCTACATGCTGAGAAGGACGCCCACGATCTGGGAGTCGCCTGTTGTAGCTTCGCACCTCAGTTTAAAATTGGTAAGTTATTTAAAGGGTCGTTGATGTTTTGTTCAGGGCAATGTGAGGGTCAGGAAAAAACAAGTTTACGCTTGCACCTCTTGAGGTAGTTCTTTTAAGGATTTTGAGGTATGTTTAGGATAATTGCCTTGTTGGAAACATATTCATTTTACATTCTGTTTTTTTTTTCATTGATTTACAGACAGAATAATATTTATTTCCAAAGTTGTTTGGTATTTAATTGAAAGCATTATTTCCTCTCCTTGTGAAATGTTCCCTGTGTCATTGGCTTCGATACAAACACAAACAATTACCAGTATGTTTTCTTTTCATGAAATCTCAACCCTTTCCCTCCAGCCAGATCTAGTAAATAGGCTCTGTGTGAACTTTATCATTCCACAGAGTTGATCAAAATCCAGGTGCATTTAGTTGATCATTTTGAAACTTCTGATGCCTAATTCTTAGGTGAAGATGCAAGAAAGGTTTCCATTAAAGTATTTGTGCAGGTAGCATTTCAGATAAATAGTGATTTTGATTAGACTCCGTCACAATCTTACATCAAACTGTCATGGAGAGTTTTCAGGTCTTCCAGATCTCACCTTGCTATGTTCTTCCTGTTGCTAAAATATAAACAAAAAATGTTTCACCTTTAACGGATCAATTCATCTTCCGCTCGTATAACTGGTAACAAAATTTGTGACAGGAGAAAACCTTTGCATGTCATTGTACTGCAGTTTGTACTTTAGAAGCTGCCTTTATTTTACTTGGAGTGAAATATTTGGCTGTGATGAAAACATATTTTACTGAAGGATGTGCATTGTAGATGACGTTACACGTCACAAGCAGGTAGTCAGACTGTATTTGTCTTGTGTTTGTGGATTTGATCAAGCATAAACTCTGAGGAAGAGGAAATGTGGCTTCTTTTGTTCTGCAGAGGGATGCTGCGTGGAGTTTCGATTGGCCTCCTGTGGACAGGACAGCCAGCTGAAAATATGGATTGTTTCCCAGTGTGAAGGAGCAGGTATAGGCCGACTCTTCTGCTCTGTCCACTTCCTAAACCGAATGTTCACTCGATCTACTGCTCATGACAGAAAGAGAAGCTCTGCTGACTGCTGAAACCTTTTATGTATCTGCTGTAGATAAGATTTTTTTGTGGTTTAAATCAAATGCAGACTGACTCATCAGTAGTGGATCACCTGAGACAAAGTAGTAACAGGGGACTCTGCAGATGAATGAGGTCATCCAGTGCATACAGACACATATCTTGTACAACACCTATAGAGCAAGCTCATTTTGTGTATGTCAGCGGGTTACCAGGTTACAGACAGCATTCTCGTTATGAGTGTGGGCATACCATAGTGTATGTTCCTCAGATGTGTTGCCGTGGTAACAGCTGCTTCTTCGGAAGATTTAAAATGTCACTCATGACCAGAGTCCATGGTGATTTATTATTTTCAGAGCAGCTTGCAGAGAAACACCGAACAATGAGTGTCCTCATTTTGTTTGTTTACACATACTGCTGCTCAGATGAGACGGAGCCTGCAACACGGTCGCCTTCATGAACTGTGGGTTTATCTTGTCTTGATGAGTGGATTGTCAACTTGAAACCCAGTCCCACTTGTTCATGAAAAAGAGGCTGAAGTTTAGAAGATTCTGGGAAGCAATGGGTCTGTTTTTAAAAAAGGGGGTTGTTGATCACATGTGACTTTTCTTTTTTGGTCTGTTGTTTTTTTGGACAGAATCCTATATTTTTGTGGTTTAATATCAAAAGAAAATGCTTTTATTCCTGGTCTGACTGGATCTGGGGTCAAAGTTGGTCAGTTGATTTCTGCCATGTTTAGATGTGTTGATGGTTTCTTTTTTCCTTACTTCACACTAGTGGTAATTAACATGAATCTGCATGGAAATTACTAAGTACCTTGTCTGAGAAGAGGGAAGTTTAATTCAATTAATGAGAGGCTGATAGTATAGGTTGTTGTTGTTGCCCATAAGATGAATGTGTTACATCCATAAATTCAGAAAAATGAACTGCAATGACTCTTTCAGGCTGTATGATCCCAAGATATTTAATATTTTGTCTTGTCAGCTTCATTTTATCTGTTGTTAGACAACCATATTTTCTCTTTGGGCTTCCAGGACATTTTAAAGCCAAGTTTGGAGGGTAAAGCTTTTACTACTTTGTCATGTTGTCATTCCTTCTTACAACACTTACATCATGTTGTGGCATTGAAGATGCCACGTGAAGAATCATTTCAGGTGGGGTTTTTTTTTGTCCGGTTCTTCATGCAAATATGAGGTTGTCAGATGTTTCCTTTCAAAATCCTCTACATACACTCTGAGGACAAGTCAGGACTGCAGACAGGTCAGATCAGTACCCATACTCTCTTTTTCCTCTGTCATGCCTTTGAAGTGTGTGCAGAATGTGGGTTTGTATTGTCTTGATGAATGATGCATTGACTTCTCTAGAAAAGATGTGGTGTTGAAGGCAGATGTTGCTCTAATATCTCAGTGAACTTGTCTGCAGTAATGCTGCCATAACAGAAGTGTAAATGAGCTTCGCCAAGAGAACTGATACAACCCCGTACTATTAATTACAAAGGCTGGCTTTTGTCCTTTTCTTCTTTGGAAGGAATGGAGACCATGTGCACAATACCAGAGAAATATCTTGAATGCTGATCCTATGACCAGAGTAGGCATTTCATATGTCTGATGGACTATCTCAGAGAAGTTGAAGCTACCTCTGGACAAAGTAATAGTAACTGTTTAGTGTTTGGCAAAGGCTTTCCACTGCAATCCCATGTCCATGTGGTTATATCAGCTATTGATAAATGGCAGTTCTTGATGCAGTGCTGTCTGAGAGAGCAGATCACAGGTGTCCAGTTTAGGCTTTTATACACTGATATTGCATGCTGTACAGGGAGACGTATCTAAATCCCTTTCAATGTTTCTTTGAGGAGCATTGTTTTGATTCATTTCAATGATTTTTTTTCTCCAACATATTTGTTGACAAACTGGAAATTCTCTGCCCATCTTTGCTCCTCAAAGACTCAGCCTTTCATCGGTACAGGTTTTGTTCTAAATCATAATTACAATGACCTGTTGACATCACCTCTGACATCATTATTATCTATTCTTTTGACATGAAAAGAAAGAATGAATATATTACATTAGCAAATCAATTTGCCGAGACAAACAAAACATCTTTGTTTTCATACCGTCTGCAGTGAATAAAATAAATTGTGAGTGTAAGTCATTTTCCATACTATTCTCACTCTTAACGTTTGTAAAATTGTCACGTCTGCAGTTATTCCTTCCTGTTTATCTTATTATATCGCATGACTGTTAAGTTTCTTGCCTAAGCCTGCTTGTAGTTGTGAAATGTGACTATGAATTTAAGGTTTACTTCATTGTTCAAAATTGATGTTCCTTTATAGTTATCTGCAACATCTCAGGGACAAATAGTCTTTTTTTATTATTATTATTATTATTAATAATTTATTTTATTGTATCTTTTTCTAATTCAAATAGTTTAAAAATGGATTCCAGATGTCATTGAAAACAGATAGGATGACAAATATTCCTTAAACTCCACTGCCTTAGACAGCCTCATTTACTAGTTAGTTTTCTGATGACCATTTTTTATCCTCTCTCTACCTCTTTGCTGTTGAAAACCATATAAGCATTGATTTGCCCCTCAAAAAAGCACCATCTTTTGTCTCTGGGCAGCTGTCAGCAGGTGGCAGAGCTGCAGGAGGGAAGAGAGTTACCAGAAAACCTGAAAGTTATTCAGAAGAGGACTGAATTTGAGTATTTATGCTCAATGGGAGATCCAATATAACCCCAACCTTATTTTTACTGTGATCTTGTCTGTGTGTGTGTGTGTGTGTGTTTGTGTGTGTTTTGTTCTGAGCCTGCATCATGAAACTGCTTCACACCCTCACCGGCCAGTCTGCTCCAGTTCTGTCCTGTGCTTTCTCTTCTGATGGAGAGTTGGTCATTTCTGGGTAAGAAGCTTGTCATATCAACACTAATCACATGATCTTCAGCACAAACAAATACCTCCTGCTTTGGCAACTGAATATTGAATAATGATATTTTCATGTCTATTTACTTTTAGTTTTTTCATTAGTTTTTAAAGCTATTTTTTTACACCTGTAAACAGCAGATGCCACTGCTGAGCACTGATCCTGCTGTTCTCTGACAGCCACAGGAGGACCCCACTTTGTTATCATATAGCTCCTGTCGGGTCCTTCTGTTGATCTTGGCTGGAAATCAAACATACTGAAGAATAATTAGTTTTGGTTGATTTTTTTTCTTTTAGCAGAAGAAGTCATCTTCCTTTATTCCAAACAAATACCTTTTATAATGTAAATCCATGTGCATGACTCTGCAAATGAATTTGACTTTATTTATTCAAATTATTCAACAGATCAGTGGATAAAAGTGTAACAATATATGATGTGGTAAGTAAGGGGCAAACAACAATATTCAACATTTCTTAGAAATAATTCACATCCTCGCAGATGTCATATATTTCTGTTTTGCCATTGTTTGTTTATACTTTGTTTACAGAACCTGGGAAACCTGCTCCATGCTTTGAAACAACATGACAGGTAAATTACCAAACCTCCTGCTGCGATGCAATCTCTGCAGATATCAGACAAACAGCGAATAGAAGCCCCAGTGTTTCAGATCAAAACGTGTGATTTTTGCTTGATTAGTTTTTCCCAGAAGCGTTGGGTGCAGTGATGCAACAATATATTCTGCTTTCTGCTCAGTCATTGATGTGGCACCACAGGTAAAAACCAGCAGAGTGCTTTGAAGTGCATTAAAGGATTCAAGATGATCTAAGACACTTTTTTTTTTTTTTAACAGGGTTGAGGGAAGCTGACTTTAAGGCTGATCTTTTCCTGTGCCAGTTTCAGAATGCCATGCACACCCTTTACAGTCCTGCTCCTTTTCCTCCTCCCTGCAGATATGTGACTGCCGTTGCCGTGTCTCCAACTTTTGGCCTGATTGCAACTGGCTCCATGGACCGATCAGTAAACGTGTGGAGAGTGGGAGATGAGGATGGCCAAACTGGTAAATACAGAGCAGAGAACTGCTTAAGTTGGACCCTTCAAAAGTACAATCACACCACTTTTTAAGAAAGAAATGTTGATTAAAAACCCAAAAGCGATTTGCAGATCCAAACCCTCCCAAAAGAGTATTTTGTGAGATGTGTAGCAAGAAAAGCTCATGTTACACTTGTATTACTGCCTGCTTTTAAGGTCTATAGAAGGAATTATGATTGATGTTTACTGGTGCAGCTGGGATGACTACCATGAAGTCTCAGAGAGCTGCTATGGAAGGGAATGACACTAAAAACAAGAGTTTTCAAGCCAACATGAAAGAGATACATTTTAATGGAAAGGTGCATTTGATAAGCATCTGGAGGCATGAAGCCTCATCAGTGCAGCCCATTCATCTGCTATTAGTCAGGTTGATGTTGGCAAAGCCAATTCCTATTTATTAACGTCTTTTTTCTTTAATCCTTTAACTGTCTCTTATGCCTTCCCTTTAATCTTGTTTCTTTCAGTTTTTTCACACATTAAACTTTATTCCCTTTTATGTTTTTTGCAGCCGCTGAATCGCAGCAGACAACATGTCAAGGTAAATAACACTCTGTTGTGCTGTTAGAAAACCTCAGTTAGATCTGGGCTTTAACCTATGATGTTTCTTTTTTATACCTTGTAATTAGAAAATTTCATGTCTGGACATAAAAGTTTCTCATTGTCGTAATACGCTGCGTCTTCTTGCCTATGATGGGAGGCTATTTTGTGATTATCCTTTGATATTGTGTTGTGACCCAAATAAGCCGTCATGAATGGGAATCAAAAACGGTGAATAAGATGAAACGATGACTAACTGGCTTTAAAGAATAGGTCTTTATCCATGTTTTTCTCTTAATGTCAGCAAAGACTGAAACCAAAATTGTGTTCTACATTAAATCTTACCTCAATCCATGTGTACATACTGGATAACTTAGAAAAAAAAAAGATACTTAGACAGTGTTTAAATTATATGAGTACAGTAAACATGATGGCAGAGATGCTGAAGTGGATATACAAGAGGGCCACTTTGCAGTGATTAGATCTGTGGAAATTCGAATGCATTCACATCCAAAGGTTGACTTGATTTAAGATGCATGGAAACATTTATTCAATAGCAAATACCTTTTAAAATGTAGCCTTGATTACAAAAATGATTAACATGGTAAACAATATAGTCAAAAGATGAGGATATTCTCTGTTTATGTTGCGTAATGTCAGATCAAACTGTTGCTTTGTCCCAAATCTATGTAACTCAACACAGTATGAAATATATGCTGTTCACAACAGTAATGACAATACAATGCACAGACTTTTATCCATGCCCAACATTGTAGATATACGATTATTCAGCTTCAGATATTTGCTAGAGAATATCAGTGAATAAACAACATCATGGAGGCCAATAATCACACCAGACAGGTCAAGGATAAAATTATGGAGAAACAAGGTTAGGTAGAAAAAAAATCCTTACCTTGAACATCTCCCAGAGCTCTGTTCAATCCATCATCTGAAAATGGAAAACGTATGGCACAACTACAAACCTACCAAGACATGGCCTTCCACCTAAACTGTCAGGCCAGGTGAGGATAGCTCTACCCAGAGAAGCAGCCAAGAGGCTCATGCTAACTCTGGAGAAGCTTCAGAGATCCACAGGTCTGGTGAGAGAATCGGTTCACAGGACAACTATTTGTTGTATACTCCACATATCAGTCTTTATAGAAGATTGGCAGAAAGAATGCTATTGTTGAAAGAAAGCTATTAGAGGTCCCATTTGCAGTGGAGGAGACGCAGCAAACATGTAGAATAAGCTGCTTTGGTCAGATAAGACCAAACCTGATCTTATTGGCCTGAATGCAAAATGCTACATTTGTGTGGCAGAAAACTTAACACTGCACAACATTCCTACTGTGAAATATGATGGTGGCAACATCATCCTGTGGGGATGCCTTTCATCAGCAGGGACAGGGACGCTGGTTAGAATTGATGGGAAGATGGATGGAACTAAATGCAGGGCAATCTAAAAAACCATGAACCATTTTCTTTCCACTTCTGAATTATGCAGCACTTTGTGTCGGTCTGTCACATAAAATCCCAGTAAAATATATTGAAGTTTGTGGCCATAATGTGACAAAATGTGGAAAAGTTCAAGGGGTATGAATACTTTATCAGGGCTTTGCATTGCACCTGTTAAGAGCAGAGAAACTTATCAGAGGACAGATTTAGTCATTTCAAGCATTGCACTAATCAGTTTCAACTTTACTAGAAGTCAGATCAGCAGGACTGACTAACATCTGCGTTTGTAGGCAGGACTTCTCAAGTTTTCTAATTTGTCCCAGATCCAGTATGTGGTGTATGGAAACTGAAGACATCTACTCCAGCTCTTAGTTTTCACTGTGATAACAGAAACAAACCTGATCCATTCGACTTGTGTGATAGAAGTATTTTAGCATCAACATCTGGTAACGGCTTCAGATGTATTGAAACAAGACTAATTGGTGGATTGGTCCACATCCAACTATTTTCAACGACAGATTGAAAAGTATTTTGCATGCTTGTCAGATTTTACAGCATCAGGGTGATGGAGTATGTGTTGCTGACTGAAAATAAACTATTTGTGGAAATAAAAAAAGAAAGTGTCACGTAGTCCAAAACGTGACCTGTTTTTACAGTTTTTGGGCAGTCATTGAGGTTTAGAGCAACATATGCCATCGGGATTTAGCGTTGCAGGAAAATTTAGTAGCAGGATCTATTCATTGTTGGTTTTGTCTTTGTTTAATTTTTTTTTTATGTAAGAAAAATTGACTGTTATCATCCTCATCTTTGTAGCTTAAAAGAATGTAGATGATGAAAAAGAATTTATCTCTTCACTTAATTCAGACTGCAGTGAAGCACCGAGGCTTTCATGCTTTTGGCTCAGTGTTTCCATGACTCAGCCTCCTAGATTGGGAGACTCCAGATGCTCTGCTGTATCAGCCAGAGCTGCAGAGGGGAGGCGGTGTTACTCTGCTCACTGCTGTGTGCCTTTTTAATATGTTTCCACTGAGTGTAGCTGTGGTTTGTACATTAATCTATTTTTTACAAGAGTAAAACTGCAAAAAGAATTTGTGTTTTAATCTAAAACTGGAAAAAGAGACATTTAGATCCTCTTTGGAGCAAGACATGCTCTATTCCAGCTATTATGTGAGGTGCTGTTTTTGCACACCCTGGTCTACTGTCATGGCTTTTTTTTTTCTAACATTAATGAACTGAGCTATCATTAATTTCACCTGCTCATTATCCCTACTGTGACCTTTCAGGATGGCTGCTTTGAAAAAGGCCTGTCAGTCACACAAAAAAAAATGAATCCATAATCAGAGATGTCTGTTTTTCTCTAAACAGCAGGATCAATATGCACATTAACCACAGGCATGTTTTATGGGATTAAATGTAATGTGGTTACAAATTATTTTAGGCTTAGATGAGAAAGAAAGCAACAAGTAGGAAACCTAACGCCTTGCAGTGTTCAAGGTTATCCTTCACAAGGGTGATGGTCGGTGATGGGAACTATGAGGCAGCTGTGAGGTATCATTAACAAGGCCGACACACACAGCAGCCCAATTTTGTCCAGCGTGTATGATAAATGATGGCCGCTCGCTCAGATGGTGTCGTGAAGGTTGATGAGCTTCATGCTGGCACAGTCTGAAATAACACAACCCTGGGGTTTCTTTTCTTTGGATCACATGCCTACATGTGAGGTCAGTGGTGTGTGTGTTTGCGTGTGTGCGCATATGTTTGTGTCTCATTCTTCATGCTCAGAGATCAAGCCTCTACTCCGTGGACGAAAAGCCCAAGCTCACAACCTAAATCATTAATTTATAGCATGAAGACTTGGTTTAATGTCACGTCCTTTGAAGTGATGGAAATACAGCTGTGTGTGTATATGTGGGGGTGTGTATATGTTTGTGGGTGGGTGCACATGAAAGTAATTATCACTCCCATATCACCGCAGAGGGAATGTTTCCTTTTCTGCAGAGTGTGAGAGGAAACTGTTTGTTTGCAGGAGATTGGGGCGTAATAGCCGAGCACTTCCTCCCATCCTGTTGTGTGTTTTTGCAGGAAGGAAGTTGCCGGGTCACTTCAGGCTGCTGCTTGCTGATTGGACAGAGCAGGATGTGCAAACTTGGCTGTGCACGGAGAAACTGGAGGAGCTCATCAATGTCTTTAAATCCAACAACATCGACGGAGCAGAGCTTAACCAGCTGAGCAAGGAAACGCTGGCTGAGTTGGGAATTGGTGAGGAAGGAATATGAAACGTACAGTAGTGTATGATTGTGTACACACACACTTGCAGGCACTTTGGGATTCAGTGTTTTTGTGGGGATTTACTCTCTGATCCGAAAACATGAGTGAATTGGAAAGCATGATATAAGCTGCTTTTCATAGAGATCTTATTTGGGGATGAGAAGCTGCAGCATGTCTCTCTGCTTTTACAATCCTACATCCTGTGGTGAGAAGAGCACCCTGTAGAATGACCTTTAACTCACAAACACTGATCATCCCTTTGACAATAAGATTAGCACTTTCTGTACCATCCAAGGGCACAAGGTGGACAGTCACTTCTCCAACTGTTACCAAAAATCACCCCAGTGTGTAAGCCACAACAATGCAGCAACAAATAATGTAGAAGTATTGCTGCATCCACAGAACCAGTTCAGGTGGTTTGTAAACTAACATCCACATGAATGCCTGGACCAGGTTTTATCAGAGGATGTTATTCAGAGCATCACACTGTCTCCACCAGTTGGTCTTCTTGTCATCTCCAGGCTGATCCATTCAGTTGAATCAATGTCTTGAAGCAGATCAACATGTAAACACACAGAACAGCACAGAGGAAGCTGTGTTGTCATCCAGTCATCATGGGAATTGAAAGTAAAGATTTTAAATGTTGCATTAGACTTGTTTCCATGCAAAGACGTGAATGAAACCAACAGTTTTTAAACAGTTTGATATTTCTTGCAGGCAAGTACTGTGTTCCAAAATCCTGCTGATATTACATGCTTAAAATAACATTGACTGCTAATTTCAAAACCTTATGACTAGCCTAAATTACTCCTGTCCCAACTTTTTTTTAAATGTGTCATAGGCCTGAAATAAGTTTGCAAGACAGAATATGAAATATGTTGGGCTCATATCGCAGCATTTAAATAAAAGTGAAAGTTCAGGACTCATTGCTTTGTTTTTGTAAAGCATTATTATCAGTGCCATTTGTAGCTTTTTATTATTTGAGTTTTATGATGGTTTTAACATAATACAAGAACAGCTATCTTGAGACCTATAATGATTACAAACTCTAATAATATAACTCGCTGCATCACAATCCCATCCTTAATCTTAGTAAAAACACCCTTTTGGCTGTAGTTGTTTTGCATACTACTTTGCATACTACTCAGTGATGCAAACTGTGTCTTATGTCCCGTTATTTAGTACTGAGGACAGCTGTCATTATCCTAGACTGAGGACAGAGAAAAAATGGACATATTGTGACATTTTGTGTCCTAGAGTTATGATTTTCTATACATGCAGATTGTGCAAGTGCCTGCATGTGTATAAGCATAAACTCACTCACACATTCAGGAGACATACACACAGAGCAAATAAGATTTCAGCATACACGATGAAATATTCATGAATGTTTGAGTAAAGGAGGAAAAAAAAGGTTCCCTGATGTTATTCAGGGTGTCTCAGAGGAGACAGCCCTCATTGTAGCGCTGCTTCAAATAATCAATCTAAATGTAAAGTGGACAGTTTAGTACTCCAGATGAAAGCTGCAGGAATGTATGGAAATCCTAAATGAGACATTACGCTGTTTAAAGTGCTGCTGTTTATTAGCTGAATCAGAGAGATTGATGGGTTCAATGAGTTTCATCAAGACAGATCATCATGATGGAGTGCTGTCATGTTTGTCCAATAGGATCTGATGTACTTGCTGTTCAGACAGCAGGTCTTTCCTATTGCCTTCTGCACTTGCTCTTATGTTACAACAGCTCTTCAAGGGTTAAGTGATAAACAGCAACAGTCTGTGATGTGCACTCGATTGAAGATGAACAATAAGTAACTGATTGTGAAGATCTCTTCAGTTTGCTGGAGGCTGATTTTGTCTTATTAAATGATCAAATATCCTCAGATTTTTTTGTTTTGTTTTGTACTTGTTAAAGTTCAGACACCCAACAACCTCTCCACAAGCCCCAAACCCTAAAAAAGGTAGGCAGACCTGGGCTTGGTCAGTCGTAGGGAAAGGCCAGACAGTGGAATTTTAAAAGCTTTCTGAATACTCTCCGTCTTTAAATGTTACTCCAACAATCTGCAGCCGCAGCTCCTTATCACTGAAAATTAACATGATTGGTACCAATAAAGTAGAAGAAATGCTTTAGGAAGGTAACAAAGTGTTCAGATTGCTTTTTTTCCCCTTCAATTTGGAATTTGATTAAGAAATGGAAGTTAATAAGAACAGTGCTAATCAAATAGTCTGGAGGACCAGTTGAACTTTCTACAAGAAGTGTCTGAGTAACCCAAAATGATTTTCTAAATAAGTTAGAGTACATTATAATAAACACTGAACAGTAAAACTCATAAAACTGTAATTTCTTGTTCCTGTAGCCCAGAATATCTGCCTACTTTCCAGAATCAAATATGGACCAAAAGAAAAGTTGAACAGGGTTATATGATGTATATATGATAAAGGTTTATATTGCTTATAGTTTCTATATTGTAACAAATTCCTCAGAACTTCAGAACATGGCAAGGAAATATCTCTGCAGCTGTTCTGTCTAAATGAGACCTGCTGTAATGTGGCGCTGCCGTTACACACAGACACACAACTAATCATGTACAGCCATAAAGGTCGCCCCCCCCCTCTTAGCTGGTGGGGAAATTTGCAGCTGATGACAATTTCAAAGGGTGCTGTCAGCATACGGAGCCATGCAGCTGTGTGCAGCAATTTTCCTCCTTCTAACCTGTTGGAGTTTGAGTCTCCAGCAGAACAAAAAAAAGACATGAATGTGCCTGAACTAAGAAGCCATTGCACAACAGAGCTGTCTGGCTCTTTGTGACTTACAGCAGACAGATGGAAGGCAGATTTAGATTTATTCCTGCTTTTAGTTTAATCAGAGGAACCAGAGTGGATAGGTCTGTACAATGCTTGGCCTCAAACTGAGCTGATCTTGAATAATTAAAACAAGAACACTAACAATTATGATGATTGAAAGATCCATGCTTGCTAAACACTGAACTGTATTTTTATTAATCCGTTGGTTTTTTTCCCCTTCAATTTAAGAGTCAGTGGGCCTCCGTGGTCGTCTCCTGAGGAAAATCGAGGCCTTGAAGGCACAGCAAAGTGGTTCTGAAGTCCCAGATGAGTTTCTGTGTCCAATCACACGGGAGCTGATGAAGGATCCAGTCATTGCTGCAGGTTGGTTAATAGGTGATTTTGATTCTCTGTCACAGCTCCACAGCTTAATCTCAGCAGATACAGGTGTCAGTGTGCGTCTGCTCCACAGATGGATATTCCTATGAGCGAGAATCTATAGACTGCTGGATCCGAGGCAAGAACAAAACCAGCCCCATGACAAACCTGCCCCTACGGACAACACTTCTTACCCCCAACAGATCCCTGAAGATGGCAATAACACGGTGGAAGTCAAGCCAGTAGGCAAGCAGCTCATTTTAGACTGTCAGAAGCCAATACAGGTACTTAATTACTCAGCGAATAAGTGTGCTCATCATTGAAGTAATTACTGTGTTGTAATTACTCACTCTGAGTCGCATCAGAAAAGAGACAAAATCTAGGATAAATCAACTGATTACGAGTGAAATATTACTTTTATGCAGCAACATGTTTACAAATGACAGACTGATCCATGTTCATGGCACAGTGACAAAATGCTTATTTTAGATCCATATGTGATTCATTCGGTATGATTTGGTACTCTTGCTTTGATTTCCAATTATATTCCAATAGTTTCATACTGAATAAGGAGTACGACCCTGTCCAGCGTGCCCTCATCCTGCAGTTACCATCTGTGGCCACAGAGGCCGGTGTTCATCTAAACTTGGTGTAACTTCACTGATCTGCTGAATTACTTTGGACAGTAATTTAACAACTGTGCGCTTACATTCCTGTTCAGCTCCGGTTACATAAATTAAATATTTTTTGAATAAATGCAGACAGGCAAGTTTGTTGTTTTCTTCAGTGGGTCTTTATTTCACTCTCCCATGGTGGCTATGGCAGTAATGTTCTATTACAGTATGTGATCACAGCTAATAAAGCCCACAATACTGAAAACATGGCAACAATTGCATTTAACGTACATCATAAAATTGAGCTGATGGCACTGTGCCCCAAAACAATTTTTTTTTAATAGATATTTTTCTTACTCTGTAATATAAACTGCAATTGTAGCATGCACTGGAATCTCAACATTGAGAATATTAAAATGCCTTAGTAGCTGTGCAAAAATAACTATATAAAATATATTGCTTTTACAATTAACCAAGCCATTGGCGCTGTAAATAAATTAAACTAGACAGCAACAACAAGCAGATACAGAAAGGAATTCAGTGTTAATGCTGATTTATATCATGTACAAACATATTTAACAAATGTTTAACACCATTTAAACAACATTGTGCCTAAAACTCAAAATACACAAGTCTAAACTTGTCAATACACTTAACATAGACCTTCACTGAAAAGGAACTGTATATATTTATATAATATACACATGAGGGTCTATAACATCTTTCGCAGAACACAGGAATGCCCATCTCTGACTCTTCCTTAGTCACTTCATAAGGTACTCAGACCCCTTCACTTTCAGCACATGTAGTGTTGTAAATCCAATTTAGTCTGATAACAGTGCCTTTTTTTTTTCTTCTGAACTATACTCAATTAAAAAAAAACAAAAAAAGTTTTCAGACTCTTTGGCAGCAATTTTAACCTTAAGTCTCTAGTTTCGACATGATCTGCACAGCTGGATTTGTTTTATTTTGTTTTTCCTGACAAGTCCTGTCAAGCATCATCGGTGAGGTTTAAGCCGTTTCTTCACTTGCCCACTCTTGGGGTCCTAAAGTCGGTCTCAAGGTTTCTCAATACAGATGCAAACTGACGTAAAACACACCAAAAGAAACACAGTAGTTTTTGAAGATAAAGTAGTGGGATATCTCGTCATTCAGTCAAGAAAGATCTCAGCAGAAAGACCCACAAACAAACACAGGCTGGCAAACATGTATTTATGGTTACATTTATGTTTATAGCTGTATCTGAACCCTGAATACAAGTACTGTACATAAAATAGTTCCTTTTGTTCATAACCTTGAATTGAGACTCAATTGTTACCTGCAATGCAATAACTACTTCCAATCTCTTCTGGTAGCATAACGACTCAAAATTATGAAAACTCAGTCCAAATATTTACAGAAGTTTTAGTTAAAGAATGACAGATTTATTCAGAAAAAATTGAACTTTACACAAAAAGTGAAGGGGTTATAAAATAACTATTTCTCTGCTCTGAGCACCATAGACGTGATGAACACATTTCTAACCTCATTTCCACTCAGAACTCTTTTCTAATAACATTAACCGTTTATGTTTAAGCACTTTCATGACCCAACGACGTGTAAAGTGCCCGCTGTCACTGTTGTTTGATCAGGATTGTACAGCAAAAGTCCAAATACTTCCTTCAGTGCAATGTCTCCAGCTTGGCTGAATGACGGCGGACATGTTGTCATGTAACAGAAGCTGACAGCCGTAAGCGGCAGATTGTGAGGAATAAAGTGTGGAACTTTTGGCAAATCGCCTGCTTGGTGTCTGTGTTCGCAAACAGCTCCCAAACTGTACCTCTTAGAAGGCTTGAAAGTAAGACTGGACTCTAGAGCTGATTTGAAAAAAAGTCCCCCTCAGGTTAGACCTTCTGCCAGAGTGTGTGTGTGTTGTGGACTGAAAGAGAGATAAAACAAATATCTCTAAACATTCGACTCTATAAATGATCGCTTTGGTTTCATTGAAGCTACGTGAATGGCAGGATTATCTCGGACGAGGCCAGGCTGCTTGGGCTTACTGTCCACATAAGCATGAGGCATAACCAGTGCTGGCTTGGACTCTTTGTAACAGTTTGCCGCTTGGCAGAACTTCTCTGCAAACTCCTTGGCATGCATGCCGTTTTGTAAGCTACTCATTGCCATACCACCCTGAGGTGGAGGCGGTTTGTGCTGCTCCTGGTACATGCTCATTGTTTTGCTGTAGGACAGCTCGCAGTCGACAGGCTGGAGGCCCATCGATGAGATGTTGTGGCACACCAAGCCGTCAGAGGAATGGTTGAGCCAGCTGCGACTGGCAGACTGCAGGCTTGGATGACTCTGTAAACCGTGATGCTGCTGCTGCTGCTGTTGCTGTTGCTGAAAGCGTGCCTTCTTGTCGGTTATGCCCATGAAAGGTCTGGGTTTGTACTCTGCTGCAGAGCCGGCCTGCTGGCTGTGCT
This sequence comes from Atherinosoma microstoma, assembly GCA_037177055.1. Classification (NCBI taxonomy): domain Eukaryota; kingdom Metazoa; phylum Chordata; class Actinopteri; order Atheriniformes; family Atherinidae; genus Atherinosoma; species Atherinosoma microstoma. The sequence goes on from JBBBVU010000013.1 coordinate 16,900,360, forward strand.
TAGTTTTGTCAGAGATCTTGGAGCGGACATCAGGACCAAGCTTTCCGCTGTCCGACAGGCTGCTGCTGGAGGCCAGGCTACTGGTGGAACTGGACACACGCATGCTGCTGACGCTTCCTCCCTGAGATCCTGCTGCACCACATGTTCCCTCCTTTCCTGGGTCAGCATGGTTCCCCTGATGTCCAGGACCCGAGCACACCAATCCATCCAGAGAGGAAGCGGAGTGGGCGGACAGCCGGTCCTGCCCCAGACTTTTGGAGGTGCTGCTGGAAGAGTACGAAGCATGGGAGGAAACGAGGATCTCACTTTCACAACTCTGACCTACGGATGTGGATGCAGAAGCCAGCAACATGCGGTTCCCATACACAGGCTCAGCTGGGGGAGGCAGGGGGCTGATGTCGATACCTGGGCCTGGCTTCAGCATGCTGGACATGTGCCGACTCGGTAAAGGGCTGGAGGGTGCGTACTGAGATTTGGCCCCTGCAGAGCGGCCCCCGACAGCACCTCCTGCAGCCTGCATGGAACTCATGTGTTGATTGGTCTTGACAATCTGAGCCTGCTTGGTGGGCTGCAGAATCAGGGCCTGTTGGGCAAGCGCCTCCCGATGTTCTCGAGGGTACCTGTGGGGAGGAAGCCTGCTGGGGCCTGGAGGTGAGCTGGGCCTCAGATTCTGACGTCCCAGGCAGTTGCTGGCAGCTGCCGAGTCAGCAGGTAAGACCCGATTGGAGGGGTAACTGTTCTGGGACCAGCAGGCTTCCCCTGTCCTGTCATGCCTCAAGCTCATTGCCTCTTCATCTTCTTCTTCTTCCTCAAGAATGTCTCTTTGGCCTTCCATACTCCTTGCCAGGCTGTGCTCTGAGGGGCCATCCTGGCCTTCATCTTGCTCCTGGTCAGACTCATGGCCCCCTGATGCCTGGATGGAAGCAGCTGCAACCCCAGCAAGGCTTCCTTTGGTCTGAGTTCTCTGCATCTGTTTACACTCCTCCTCAACTCGAGCCAGCAAGCGACGGATCTCTCGGTTATTGGGGCACAGCTTGGCTGCTTCATGTAGGTCAGCCAGGGCCGCAGTAAACTGTCTGCGGACGAAGAGAAGCATTGTTACCAGATGCAGAATTGCTATTTAAAGTTGCTGTTAAGCTGCTGAATAGTTTACCTGCTGCTTCTTTTAGCTCTGGCACGGGCGTAGTAGGCCTCATAGGATTTGGGTTTCAGCTCCAGTGCTTTTGTTGCAAACTCTTCAGCCATTCCAAAATCCTAAAAAAAAAGGAGGATCAGTAAATTAAAGTCAAGCAGTTGACAATCTCATCATGTTTTTGTGATGACAGACCTGGAACATAATATTCAAGCACACATGTTAGTTTTATTCACACTTAAAATATTTTTGGTTTGATGTAAGTTTATTTCAGTGATTTGTTGCTTTGAGGCCTGAGTGAGCACAGCTTTCACTTAAGACAACCTTGTTTCTGTTTTGCATCACAGGCCTAATATTTTCCAACACAGTGCCTTTCATCTGAGGAGATATATTCCTGGCTTGAACCCCGGGTGAAGTTACTGTAGAAAGGCGCGGGAGACAAGCTTGTCTGCTGGATTGCTGCATATAATTGAATAAACAGCTGCCACACCACAAAAGTCTTCCTGCTGGACAAAGACCCATATAAACAAACTGCAGAAACAATTACCCAGAAAATTTCAGCTGTACAAAGAAGACAAGGCTTCTCCCTGATGTTTGTTTTAAGGTCATTTTAGCTAAAATAATCTTTCTTGAACCGTTTTTCACAAGAATGTTTGAGTGCAGTAGCCACTATATTTGAAGCTTTCGCCACTTCTCCCTTCTTTGTTACCATCTTAGCATTAACAAGTTTCCCTAAGCTGCTCATGGTCAAATCAATTCACACACCAACCGAACTCATCTTTTTTCTAATAATTTCCCCAAATAACTGGGATACTCTGGAAAAAAAAAAGTCTTTATTTTCTAACCAAAATTTTGGAACCCATTACATTAGCAGAAATATGGAGAAGTGGTATGCCTTATTTAAAGTCATTGAAGGATGATGTTAAAAATAAAACATTGACTGGAGAGCAAAGAAAGAATGGAAGGGGTCTGTTAAGAAAGTTACATTGGTTTTTCTGCGACAGCGGGAGAGATTGAGGTACAGAGAGACCCTCAGGTCTTTAAATGCCTTCAGGTCATCGCCAAAGCCTTCTCGTGGAAACTTCCTCAGGGCATATTGGTACCTCTGGGCCGCCTCCTTCATCTTCCCTTTCTGAAGGACACACAGAGGGCAAACATGCAGTGAGGAAGAGGACAGAACCAGAAGGAAAAGTGGAAACTGTTGGCGAGAAGAAGGGCAACATTTTCACCAGATACTCCCCACGGTATCTGTTTTCTGGCTCAGGCACTCTTCTGCCATCAATCACACATACAACACAAAGGAATACTCAAATACCACACACACACATACATGTTACATCTGACAGGTTTGTCCTTTCTGCTGCAAAACTCAATCTGTTAAATGTCACACACTGATCAAGCTATCTCTGGTAAATGATGTGAAACATGCACGGCTATTCATTTTCTTTATTTAACCAAGGAAGAGAAAGATGATTACTACATTGTGTTTAACTAAATTATATTCTGTTACCCTTCTGATAAAAACATGACATTACCTGAGAGCTCCATTTATGTTGTACCTTCCTGTTGCAGCAGCAGGGAATTAGATATAAGCTATACAACATTACATACACACCAAAATGCAGTTCATTGTTGACACACATTTACCTTGTAAAGTAAGTTTCCCTCCTCCATCAGCTTCTGAAGAAGAATGATGAGGATATCAGGCTTGGAAGTAGCCATGGCCCAAGCTGCGTTCCCTGTAGACATACAAGATGTTTTATGCTGTTGTTTTTAGCGCCAATAGAGGGTCACCATATTCTCATGATACTTGTACAAGGTAAAGTTACCTAAAGATTGTACCTGATCGATCATAAGGAGACGTTCTGTAGCCTTAGTTTATTGAGAGCAGTTTAGAAAGAGTTAGTGGGGAGAGAGTGAAGAGAAGAAAGGTCACGCAACAGCAAGAGTCATCATTTGTAGTGAAGAAAAAATGCGTTCCCGACTGCAGTGTGACAATGTACAATTATGTGTCACTCAGCTTGAAATGGTCACATAAGTGCAGCAGTGGATGCATGTGGACTGCAGAGAGAAAATTCAAATGTTCACTCCATTATCTTTTTTTATTTATTTATTTATTTATTTGTTTGTTTTAAGACGGCAGAGTGCCCTGCAGTTAAGCTGCAGACCCAGATAGCTTTATGAATGTCATTTGGGTGATAAGTCACATTCTTGAAATTAGTCAAGCAGCACATGAGGTAGAAATGGACCTGACATACTGCTAAAAGTGAGTGTAAAAACACACACACACACACACACATACACTAAAGAAAGAGTGAGACTGGAGCAGGAATGGAAACAGATTTCCCACAACATTCCACAAATTTGTCTGGGATTATTCTTAGAAGCATGAGATACGGAGCAAGACAAACAAGCTCAACAGACAAACAGTTTTTCTTTTTACAAAAACGTGGAAGAGCTCAGCAGGCCACAGAAAACTACATACAGTACATGTCGGTAATAGATTTAGAAAAACGTAATCAGTTTTGACACTTGAACATAAAAATCACTTTTTAAAAATGAAGTGTTCTTACCTAGTTTTGCTCCTTTCTTCAGCAAAGTCACAACCACCGACGTGTTCCTACAACCTATGGCCCGGTCCAGAGGCCTCATCCCACTATGGTCCACATGCTCTATCACTGCTCCTCTTTCTACCAAATACTGGACCTACAGGAAACCACAGGCATTTAGCGACACACAAACACTGTGTCCACAGTCGAGAGCGGTGCTAACACACAACATCATGCAGTCAATAATCTCACTGGGACATTTACTGAGGTTAAATGAAGGCCACAGTTTGTTTGTGGTAAAAAACATTTTCATTTACAATCTCTGCATCTCCGTAGAAGGCGGCAAGGTCCAGCGGAGTTCGTCCATTTTTGTCTGTGTGGTCGATGACCGCACCCTTCTCCACCAAAAACTGCACCACATTCTTATGTCCTTTTAAACATGCCCAGCTGAGGGGCATCAATCCTTCCTTGTCCATCGACGTTAACGATGCACCTTAGGACAAATATAACCACAGAATATTTACACACAACTAGTTTGATACATTCACTGTCATGGTTCATGTGACTAATTGGTGCTCACCTTTAGATAGCAGAAACTCAACTGTACTCAGGTGACCCTCACAGGCAGCCACCATGAGTAGGGTTCTGCCCTGCTTATCGCTGATGTTAATATCAGCCCCGTGTTGCAGCAGCAGCTCGGCGATCTGCCAAACACATATTAAACAGATTGTTAATTAAACATCCACAGTGATGGAGTCCACACCACGGTGCAATTACAACACACAAGTGAAATACCACAGTGTGTCTGAACATGACTCATAAGTAGCCATTGTGGTTTGGTTGCTAAGGATACAGACAGATTATTTGTACAGATCAGAAGAGCTGCTCAGCGAATCGTACCTGCCAGTGTCCCTGTCTGACAGCACAGAACAGAGGAGACACCCCCCGCCGGTTAACCTGCTGCACCACTGCCCCCTGCTCCAGCAGGAAGTTGCATACCTCCATCTTCCCCCGACCAGCTGCAGCTGTCAGTGCTGAAAAACAGAGGACACATGCATATTTGTGAGAACTTACTCCCTGACTCCATTTATTGTTACAGAAGTGTGAGAAAGATGATTAAAGAGATGGCACGAGAAGCTAGCCAATGGCCGGTGAGACCTGGTATTTGTTTCCCTTACTGAGAAATTAGGCAACTAGCAGCTAGTGCATGTAGCTTGCATCTGCTCATTCGGCCAGTTTGAGCAGCTAACTGCTAATCCCTCCTTGCCCAGTCTGGGGAGCGACTGCTAGCTTCTGTCGGCCTCCGCTAACTTTTCCTTGTAGCTTCTCATTTGATCGGTTCCACACAGCACATGTAAATTAGCTGTAAAGCTTTACCACCCCACATTAAGTCAGGATTGATTCTCTTTATCTTTGTTTGGTTGAACAAAACGACCATCAGATCTTGGCTTTCTGAGACTGTAAATGAGGCTCTGAAAATTCAAAGTAAAAATCAGTGCTACTGTAACATCGGAAAAAACACCTATTGGAGTTCTTAACAAGGCTCTCTTTTTTTTTTTTGCAGAGGGTGACTGTGATTAGTCAACATGTACAGCACGCAGTATTTTATAGCTGCTTGTGATCCCATGTTTTATATCTACTGATATACAGAAAAGATAAGGCTTGGATATAAATGGTGATTTCCATTCTTTACAAACAAAAGACAAGCAGAGAAATACAAGCAAATGATCAATGCTAATTGAGTTTAAAAACAGATAATTATGTTCATGCTTATTAAATTCCTCCCCCAGGTTTCCCAGGCCTCACACAGAGAGATGAGAATTCAGTCATTTCATGCATCAGCAGATGAACATTAGCCAACAAAGTCAAACATCTCTGTTCAACACACACTCCTGTTTCTGTTCGTATCTTTTTCAGACCAAGACTAACTGGAATTAACTGTGTAATTACTTTTAGGAAGAACACCCCAAACACTGTATTACTTGAATAAAAGAGATGTTGAAAGTTGAATGCTTACAGTCAGTCAGCAGATGGACTGGTCTTTAATGAGTGCTGGTTCTCCGAACAAGAGATCCACCATAGGAATCGGAGCAGCTCTGCTCTCACACTCACCTCAGAGACTTAAGGTGCCGTTGAGCCTCCGCATCTAACTGACATCATCCATCTGGATGAACAGTCATCAGAGCCAAAAACAACCCCACCCTCCATCTGCTCATAATATGGATATCCTCACACAGTTCACGCAGCAGAACAATGACTCCAAGCAGCTAAACTTAGGCTGTACTCCAGGGAGCAACACTGATAGTCTACATAGAACATCCTACACAACACTTGTATGACTGAAAGATAGATAGCTGTGTGTTCTAAACTCTTAGCTATTCTCAAATACTCAGGCCGAATTGATTGCATTTATCTTAATATTAATGTCAGCAACACTTCTTTAATACTTGGGCAAACTTTTAGAACGTCATTTATAGTTTCAAACATCAAAGAAGGCTTTTTGGCTATAAGCACAATGATTTTAAATGCAAGACTCAAGTTGCATGACATAATGGCATAACAGCACATAGATTAAGTACATTTTGGAAGTTTGACTATTTGAGTGAAAAAAAATGCTTCTTGGCAATAAGTCTTATGCTGTTGGAAAGCATGTTCATTTCCCTTTTAAATGGTGCCATATTTGTAAGGAAATGCATTTGTGGGATGAGCAGCAGGGTTGAGGATGTGGGTTGCATCCATGAAAAACTTGCCAAATTTTCTCTGCCAATGCTACTGTATGTTGATTGTTGCACCAATAAGGTAACAGCTTTTGGTGGAGACAGTGTGATTCTTTCCCTGACTGGAAAAACAAGAGATTCTGCAACCAGTGGCAATCCCATATTTCCACAGTCCAGGACCAAACTCCAAGATGACAATGTCAGCGTGAAGAGGAAGCACCAGACTGTTATGGCTGTGTATGGATGGCTTCAACATACTAATGAGGCTCCTGAGTAAATGAAAAAATTGCTAAATTGACAATAAGTCTTGTTTCTTCAGACTTCAATCATCCAATCCAATAAACAACACCAAACACAAGTCAATAGCAGAATGAGCTGTTTGGCGTTGACAGAGAAGACTTTGCGAGTTTGTCATTGGTGCAACCGTTATACTCAACTCTACTGCATGTCCCATGAATGTCTTTTCCTTATTAATATGGTACAATTTAAAAGGCAAATAAACAGGCTATCTAATGGTATAAGAAGTATCGTTACAACAAAGAAATATTCTTTGTTCAAAGTTTATAAACCTTAAGTTATAAATAAATCCCGTAGCTGTCTGATAGCTAAAGCTGTTCTGGTATTATATGGTATTTTCAGTTTTAAACACTTCTGCATTTGCTTTCTAGCCTTTCTAACAATTAGAGGAGAGAACCTGTAGGCCTCTCATTTCTGCAGTCTTCAGTCTTGTATAATGAGGCACCAAGAAAGCCTCATCAGCATGAGCACAACATGCAGAAAACCAAGGACCACCATCATCCATCCAATTAAGATTAAACCAGTGGAATAAATGCATATTCAAAACAGAAATTACAATAAATCTGGACTAGACATAAATACAGCTAAAAAAAAGGATTACTGCCATGGCAACAGTTGCTAACAATTACACAAACAGAAGTACTAGATGCAAATTCAAGAATAGATAATTGTATTGTAAATGATTTACAAAAACTGGCACTATTTGCTGCACATGAATTTGTTGGTCTTTGACTGGAGCTGGTTCTGCTGCACCTAGAATGATTCTGTATAGTTAGATAACCTTCATTTGCATAAAAGCGAAGCACTTTGCATCCTAAAAAGGGATTTTAAAAGATGGAGCTTGCACAGATGTAAAGTCTAATCTGCCTGTATTTAAACACAGAACACAGCGGGTCTATTTGCATAAATGTGAGATATACTATTGAATTATGAATATGCAAGAGTCTTACAGATTGTGATCAGAGAGCTGTTTCAGAGACAAAAATGAATGAGCGGTTTTGATGAGGATGTTTCAGAACCCGTCTGTGGTGAGTGTGTCAGTATCAGATCATCGGGACTGGATTATTTAAACTGCAGCTTAATAGCGGAACACTTGAGGTGAAGCTGAAATATAAAACATCTCAGTGCTATTTTGTGGTGTTTCTATCTAGTCAGCTTGAGTCCTTGTACTAAACTTCTCTTCAGTACACCACTAAATATTCATTAAAATATACATATTAAACAAACAAATAAAAAAATCCTGCTTTTCAGCATGATCCAGAGGACAGAAATCTGACTTCATGATCATAAATGTGTTTAATAATCTGTTTCCTCTGACAACAGATGAGGCACGATCTCTTCCAGGTGAATGTAAAAATATCTAAGTATGTGTTCAAGCCAAAGGTTCAGACCTCACTTTGGCCACGTTCACACTGCGGGTCCTGATGCTCAATTCCGATTTTTTTATGTCGGTGTTCACATTACACATTGTCTTTCACGAAGTATGGTGGCCCTGAAGTGTCACAGCAACACAAATGGTGTTTCTGGGACTATGTTTCTCTGGGAAAAAAAAGAGGTAAAAGTGGTGTAACTTCTGTTGTGGCTTAATGTGTTGTGTTGTGGCTAATTGTGTTGCTGTGACACTCCGGGGCCACCGTACTGAAGTCACCCGCATGGCTAGAAGAGATATGTCACAACACGCTCAGAGGAAAAATGACCCGCATGCGCAGAATATCAATAACACATCCCATGCAGCGTCGCTCTCTTAAGTCGCTGTCAGAACAGTTTAACTCGGCTGAAAATTGTTGTTTCTCATGTAAACTTCACATATGGACAAGGTCGTAGGTCTTTCCTTAAAAACTCGAACTGAACCGCTAAATTTTCCTACCATATGCATTTTGTGTTCACCGTCTGCTTTCCTCAATGATCTGTGAGCTCTGTGTCACGCCCACCTCAGTATTTGCTCTGAAAGCTTTTGCGTGTCTTCTCTGAAGGAAAAGTGACGGGGTTTGGAGAATCTCCAGCGGATCGTTAATTAATTTAATAATTTTTTCCCTACCGAGGGCAAAAATTATTCCCCACCAGCAAATCGCACCCTGGATACATGTTGCTGGGTCTTTATAAAACATGCTTCCAGGTTCACTATTCTTAACTGTGGTTGCGAATAATGATCTTGGTGCTGCCGCTCGGCATGAATGCTGAAGCTGTTCAGCAGTGAAAGAAAGCTGGATGAGGGGAAAGGAGTATGAGGAAAAAGAGCTAATTTTAATATTTCACCTGTTGCTGGATCGATTCAGAGTGACGTCGTCATCGCATGAATTCCAATCTGGGTCACGTTCAGACTGCAGTCATATTCCAAAACTGTTCACTGTTCACACTGTCATGAAAGAATCTCACCTGATACACTTCAGGGCAAAAAAAATTTGATTTGAACTTCAGTGTGAACGTAGCCTTTGTTTCAGATCAGTAGTGCCACAGGGCAGCGCTGTCCTGCTACCTGTAACCTTATCTTAATTACTTACAATGGAACGCCAAGTGGTTTCACTCTGACAATAGAGCGGAGCAGTAAACAAACAGCTACAGAAAGCTGAAACGTCTGAGCGTGATCAACGTCTGGGCACCACACTGCAGTTTATATGTTCATTTTCCAGGCCCGATGCATGGGCATCTGACTTTCTTCAAAAGGTCCAACATTAGTCTCAAAAGGATTGTCAGAAATGGTGTAATGCAACTGTGGACAAAAAGGATCTGGAATCTGTGTCCAAAATAAAAATGACATATTAACATATGATCAGTGAATCTAACTCTGCCATTAAATGTAATTAGGAATTAAACGCAAAAGTATTGTGTTTGGATGCTCAACTTCTTCTTAATCAGCTACAATCTCATCAACTCCGCTGCAGGCTAATTCTTCTATGCACAGTCTCATAAAGCACTGCCCCTATAATCAGCAGGCGTTTGCTGCCTGCTTTAGGCTGGCAGAGGAGAGTCAAATTCTGGTGGGAAAAAGAGTGAATGTGGCAGACTCAGACCCAACAGCAGAAAACGTGTAGCGTGTCCTTTAGAGGCTGTTGCTCCACCTTTTAACATCAGCAGAGAGTTGTTCTACATTTAAAGATGCACAAAACTCATGGATGTATTCAGAAAGTTGTATTGTGATTGGAGCAGCTGATGATTTTCCATACTTTTTCTGCTCAGAGACAGGTTCACTATATAAAGTTCTGCTCACAGGTCTTTACTCAGCAGAACTGCACTCACATTGAGTTGTGCAACACATCAACTTTATCATCCTTTAACTTTCTCTGACATTACATCTTTTATGATGTCATTTATTCATCACTTGATACACTGTCCCATCACACAAGCTTCAGCTTTATGTCACTGTTGAAGGTAGGAGGAGAACTAATGCTTATATCTAAATGAATGCAGTTGCATGTAGGTCACAGTTTCTTATATGTAATTACCATAAGTCATATTGATCTGTATTAGATAAGAATAGAGCAATTATGTAAAACAAACAATAATGCTTTTCTATTTACAGATTACAGAACTGGACTGGATTTTTACTGATATTTAGTAGCTGCACTTAAGTTGTGAGTGTAATTCTTATAAGCTTAAATATAGTTTTTTCACTTCAGCTGAAAACCCTGTTTAGTTCTCTTCATTTTGTAAGAGGGGAAGAAGCTGCAGCAAGATTCAAAGTGTGGTAGTGATCAGAGATTTCCCGAACCAGGCTCATGCACTGCAAGAAATAAACTTATTGCACCAAATAATGAGTGGTAAAGTCCAGACATCTATGTTAATGCAAGCTGTGGGATTCTTCTGTAAATCATATAATATGCTAAAATAAGACCCACTCCTACTGTGTGAATGCGACCACTTCAGATGTGTCGAGTTCAAAGTGATAGGGGAACATTTGGAGGTCTGGCCAAGTATGATCCCAATTGCAAATTTGTTACAAAAAAGGTAGAGTTGCTTTTCTCAGACATGACATCTATATGTTTAGCTGCCAGAAAACAGCACCTGTGAAAAAGGAGCAACAAGCTAATATCTAAAATAGTGAACTTCTACAGAGAGTGAAGTCTATCGTGTGCTTTGATTTTGTCTGGGTGTTTGTTGAGGAAAAGTTGCCAGTGAGCAGATTTGGCTCATAGAGTTAGTTACCATGGTGACTTCCTAACCTTTTAAGTTATAATTTCTGAAGGGGAAGATAACATTTCCTTCATTTTTGGTTTAACAAACTCAAGTTTTTCACTAAACTCTGGAATTACTAGTTACATAATCTTAGGTCAGAACAATTTTGAGTGAGCAATTGCCCCCGGAGCAAAAAGACCTGAAGTTTAGCAGAGCACAAGCACCAGTTAACCACTGCGATTAACCTCTCCTCTTTCGGGCTGACCTACATTACTGAAGCACCGAACTGTTACTGCTAAAATCCTGCTAGCTTACAGCTGAGAAAGTCCCAAAGAGCCTCTAATTACAATTGTACTGTTTTTCTTTTATCTGTGTAAGCATGATTACACAGAAAAAGTCCATCAAATGAGACAGAATATTATTGGAACTGTTGCATCTCTTGAAAGCTTAACTTTCAGAGATGTTCATACTAAACATGAGAGGCAATATTTCTTCACTGATCTTTTCAGAAATACTGAAACTCTGACACTGCTTGAGTCTGAAAATGATACAATGTATCAGAAGTATTTTTAGGACCTACACTCGGAAATAGAAAATAAACCAAAGATCTGCTATTGGTCCATCTGTATTCAGTCTTAAAGACTGTAGAAAAAAACACCTACTGTGAAACAATATTATAGCCAAGTCTTGCTGTTGATGTGTTTATAATATTCCAACATTACATTTATTAGATCTTATAATCACCTGTCTTAGACCAGTTGTTTTTACTTTATGTTGATGCCTGCGCATGGCTTTTTGCACCATTGCTCCATCAATTTTAAATGAAAGAAAAAAGACCTTCTCCGCGAAAAAAGCTTAACATAAACAGTAACCATTAAATGGTGAAAATAGATGTTTAAGTCATAATCTATTACAGATAAAGGCAACAAATGGAGTAAATGAAAACAGGAGCTGAAATCCAATGGCTCACAGGAAAATTTGTGCAGCCTCGACTCTAAAAAGTGGAAAATTGGAAACCCACATAACAATAGAAAGTGATGTGTTTACCAGAAAGTAAAACACAGGAGACTTTAGAGCATGCATAAAAATGTGCACACATTGGGGCTAATCGACCTATGCATCAGAGAGAGGGCGTTGCTGTGCAGAGACCTTCCAGCGCAACCTTCATTTACGGCGGTCGGGTCCAGAATGCAAAAACAGCAGGTGACAATACAAAAAAGTCGTGTAAAGTAAAAAGATTGATGACGACATACCTGTCTCTCCCCACAGAGTGTCATGACTATCAATTTGCACAGCGTGCTCATTTTTCAACACCAGCAAGCCCCTCACAACCTGCCAAAACAGAAACGTAGATTAATGGCATACTATTCAATCACAAGATATCTAATAAACCTTCTAAGATGATACCATGTGCTAAATGTTAACATTGAAGCAGATAATGGAAACAAAAAAAAATCCAAGCAAATGATCATTAATGAATTAAAGCAGAATGAATGACTTTTGCTCTCTGAACCGTTGCATGAGGTTATAAAAGTCAAGTCCAGCCTGATTAATAGTAGAACATGGACTTGTTCTACATGCAGGTTAACAGCTACTTTGGCCCAGTTCCGTTATTCTAAGCCAAGCCATGGGATCCCATTCCAGCTAATGAGGAAGCCAAAATAAACCCTGAGTCCACATCACACTTGGACAGCTAAAAGCGCTGCACCGGATCCCCAAATCCTGCTATCATCATGCAAGGCTATATAGTAGCTCAGACTTTAAATCATCTTCCCTGAGAAAACCTCATAAAAGTTTCTTTCTCCTCAGATTCATTCATTCATTCATTCATTCATGCATGGATTTTGATTAGCATGCGGGGTAAAATGATATGCATGTGTGCCGTTCAGACCTGCGTGTGTCCCATGCTTGAGGCTGCAATCAAAGCCTGCTGCAGAGCTTTATTCTTCAGAGAGAAGTCCTGCTGCTGCCCCTCTGCACTCCATTCTAGCTCCAGCAGGTACTGAATTATCTCGGTGTGTCCACGTAACGCAGCATGAACCAGAGCACACTGCCCACTCTTATCTATGTGATCCACCTGGTAGAAATACAAGATTCTTACAATTACTGCACAGAAACAAAAAAAAAACACCTTCTATTTGAGCTATATGTATGTAGCACGCAGACCAGAGTATGGAGCCATAGCCTGAAATTCAATATCTCTAATTAGAAATAGAAACAGTTACAAAAGCCGAGTCCTCACCTTGCCCCCCCTCTTACAGAGTAGCATGACTAGTCCCAAGTGTCCTGCAGCAGCTGAGAAGCAAAGGGGACTCATGCCATTTTCAGACACAACATCTACGCTGGCACCAAACTCCAGAAGTAGCGAGGCGATCTCCTGGTGACCGAGGTGGCACTGGACGCAAAGAACTGGTGCGTTGTTCAGGACTTCTGTGCGATAGTTCACGTTTGCTCCTCCCAGCATCAGGAGACGGCTCACCTAACAACACAAATGTCAAAACAGACTGTTTGCCAAGATGAAAAAATGAAAAAACTAACAGGGACATGCTGCAACGCTGGAACTTCACAATAGAAATGTAGCTGTATTTAACAATGTAAATCCTGCATTCAACATTCCTAAAGGGACTTGAGGATTTGTAGATACTATTGTATCAGCATTGACAAATTCAAACTCCCCAAGCAAAGGTCACACACCAAATAATTGGCCACATTCCACTAAATGCAATTATCAAGTTTTCAATTTTCTTCCATGACGAGGAAATCAATAATAAACACCTTGTCAAACAGAACAGCACGGCCAAATGAGAATTCAGAGACAGAAGATGGAATTGTGTGTTTGTATCCTGTGTAGAATCAATTAACAGTGGCTCTATTTGTCCTAAAGGACAGAACAAGGTCATTCTGCAAATGTCGCTTTGAGGGATTTTACAAGTATACTCAATAACTTGTAGGCAGAAAACAAGTGATGGAGCCTCGTGGAAACAATAACATTAATGGCAAAGAACAACCGGGGATAATTGTGTTGCAAGGCTAAATAAATCATTTTGACATAGAAGCCTTTCCTGGAAAGTCCAGCCATTATCTGCCCTGAAAACACTGTACAGGGTAGTTGTTAGCTGTTTAATGAGCTCTACTATCAACATTAGCCTAATTAGTGAGTAAGTAAGACAACTGATGCATCTCTGTACGGAGCTCCAGTAATGACAAATTATAAACAGTCATAAAAGAAAAGTGCCTCTGAATATCTCGATTAATAAACCTTTTCGGTAATTATACTTGCATGTAGAGTAAAAATGTTTATTTTTGTATGACTTTCTGTTCCTCATTTATCTTGAACTAATCTTTTCCTCCCGATTCCTGTTTTACTTTATCGACCAAACATCTCATCAGTTTTTCTACTTTCCAATTTCCTTCCAATGTTTTTCATTTTCTATGTTGCTCATATAAAAAATGAGAATGCCAGGGCAATATCCAGTTATAATTGGCTTACAGTGTGTAACAGGGAACTGACTGGCAAGATTCAGTCCCCGATAAACAGTCCAGTGAAAACTTTCTATTAAGTTTAGGGTTTTATGCATCCGTTCTCAAATGTGTGGCCATCTGACCAACAGCTGAAGCTTGACTGAAACTGGGTCATGCAAAAAACAAACAGAAACAATAAACCTATGAAAAAAAGAGAAAAGAATCAAGGTGCAATGGTCCAGTTAAATACCAGAACTTAACTTAAATGCTGTTGCAGGACTTTAAGGAAGCTGTACATAAATGTCAGAAAATGTCCACAAACCTTTATGAACAGAATCAAAATTCTTCCACAAAGATCCAAAAAACTGATCAAATCATGCAGACAAGTCCTGCAGGTTATTGCTGCAAAATGTGATTCCACTGAATCATGGGCCGTACTTCGTTTTTACACATCCTTTCTGTATTTGAACTAATTTCTGGTAAAAAAAAGAATGACATGGTGTAACATGTCATGTATTGTTGTTAATCTGAAGTTGTATTTATCTCAGTTTAAAATCTGGTAAGGATTAGATTATCTGTCATTATGTCCTGTACAATCTTCCACAAGTACAATCTTAGAAAATCAAAGAAAGTCCGTTTTATTTTTCATCAAGTGATGAGAGACATTATGTAAAGGCTGAAAGAAAGAGATCTATGTGCCCATCCCCTCTGTTTATCTTTATAATTTTGTATTTATTTTGCCGTCTCCCCTTCCCCTCGTCCTATGCTATTATAATTCAATTATCTAAATGCTGATAAACTTTTAAAAAGTAACTGTTGCTTCTTATAACAAGCAATTTATCAATAAATGAATGAATAAATCTAACAATATTCTTTTCTTGATATAATCCGAACAAAAAAGATGGAAAACATCTTTACCTTGACATTAGGTGTGTAGAGGTTCCTGAGGGAAGCCAAGGCTGCAGAAAGGCCATCAGCCCCGCAGCTGATCCACAGAGCCTGAAGCACACTGGATGACACACCTGTTTTCTTACTCAGGCCCTGCAAGCAAATCATCACATATATGAATGTGCAAAGACAAAAAACACACATCAATGATCCTGAGCTGTGCAAGTTGTATTTCTCTCAGCATCCCGTGGCTTATGCTCTGATAAACCACTGTCACAAGACACAGATAAAGAGAATGAAAACCAGGAATTTCCTGAAAGGGATAGATTACAAATACAGAAAAAAGCAGGATCAGTATCGGTACCTTAAAGATGTGTGCTTTGAGGATGTGGTGTCCCAGCTCCATCGTTTGCTGGCGATTCAGTTTCCCCTCTTGGCGGGATAACATGAATGCCATGAAAGCATGGCCAGTCCTGAGTTAAAAAAACAACAAACAGAATATTTCAGCCCTCAAGACTTAGAAAAGGAACTGTCTCATACAACATGAAAGCACTTATTATTCTAGTGATGAAAACCAACTTGGCACCGTCACGGAGAAGCTTTTTTTATTCTGGGTTGGTGTGAATATGCAGCAAATGCTGGGCAGTGACCCTAAGAAGGATAGGGAAGAGTCTATGAGTTGTTGTATCCCTCTTCGCTCAGTCACTGTGGCACCGATTAATGCAGAACTTCATTAAAAGGACATGCATGATTGCAGATCACTTTGATCTGGTTACAATTCTCTCTATTTGTGCCCCGGCTCTGAGAGGCACATTGCAGCAAGCTTTTGTCTGCTTGTGCCAGACTGCGAGCCTTTGTTTTTTTAATGACGGAGTTGGAAGGCTGTGAATGACCAGCATACGAAGCTTGGCCCCCGTCCATTCAGACACATCACTGTGTAGACAGAGGTGCACAAGAGAAAGAGGGGGGGTAGTAAAAAGTGACATCATTCGGCTTAAGTGTGAATGACTGTTGCGGACCCAGAATTATAATTAGGTCGAGTTACTGAAGCAGATATGCCTGTTCTAACTAGGCTTGAAGAGCATGGCAGGATGCAAGGATAAAAGGAATATTTAAGTAATACTTATAGGACAACAAGCATTATGAAAAATATTAGGACTATATTAAGTCTGCTTCTTGACGTCTGTTTCACAAGCCAGTTCCCACTGGATATATTACAAACATAATGGCAAAAGTATTTAATAACATTATTTTCTACTAGCAGGCGGTAAAAGTTTTAACTTTTTGAGATGATATGCTAGACTACAGACTAATATCTAGTAGATGCATTGCCTGGGCAACATTTGAGGCTTATTTGGGCATTTTTCCATCTTGAATGGAAAAAGATGGATCAACAAGCTGACTTTGTGTCCATCACATTTCCTGATGCTCTCAGAGTTTTCACTCGGCAAAAGCAACAACTTCAATGCTAATAAAGAAAACATTTGTTGGCTAAGTTGAGTCACATGTTTTCAATTTAAAAATGCATGTTACTTTCATCCTCTCCTCAACTAGTCAGAGCAAAGATGGACCAATGCTTTTATAAATGTAAAATACAAATGATTTCATAGCGTTAATGATCAAAAGCTTGAATAAACAATGAGAAGTTGCCACTTTATACACATAGTGCAACAGGTAGGCAGGTGTTTACACACTGTTTTTGTATCAAACCCAGCAAAATACTAGGGAAAAAAAGGGAAAAAACAAGCAGCAGACAGAGTCTTTGCAGAAACATACACCTCCACAAACTTCTAGGTAGTCATAAAATATGGAGGCAGCCATAGGTCTGCAGGTAGAGCGCATCCTTCAGTTGCAAGGTTGTTCAATTGCTCCTCAACCATCTCAATTCCCAGTTAGTATGTCGAAGAACTCCTCATTGCCACACCATGTGTTCCTCACTTGTAAGTCAACTGAAATAAAAAGCATCAGCTTAATCAATGGTTCCTGGGGTCATTGTCCAGATTGGAAACCCCTCCTCGCCTGTGAATTGTTCCCTCCGAAGAGATTCTCAAATAAGCTTTGCCCAGAAGCAAAAATCAGAACACATTTACTGAATTATTAACTCTATTTGAGGAGAAAGTACACCAAACACTACTATTTCTCACCCAAATACATCTGTTCTGTGTTTGATGAAGTTGCAGGATATAAATCCACAAATACACAAAATATCTACTTTGATCTTGTAATGAGTAAATTAATTTAATCTTTAGCATATCTATAGCGGGCCTTATAGTGCTGCAAACCGATTCTTACTTGATACAAAATAAAAAAGTTCCCTTAGAGTACATGAGCACCTGCATTTTTAATAACAGGCTGTCAGGATTACGGTACCTGGAGCATCTCAAACACAGTTTCCTCTCTGAGTCAGAAGTGAGTCATGCTAGGTTATTGATTAGTGCATTATTTTTATTCTTTATGCACAACTCTTCCTTGCATGCAAAACAGCAGCTATGATTCATACACCACGAACAGCTAATTAAGAATCATTCTGGGAAATAAAAACTCCATGCACACACAGACAAGAATATAAAATAAAGATTACTTGATTGTACAGAGGTGTGCGCTGCTGTCACTGCAGTTTTTGATAAAAAGGGCTGAATTTCCATCCGCGCTCCCACAATGACAGAATATCAGATTTAAAGCGAGCCTCTTACTTTCCAACATTACTTTCACAGCAGCTGTGTTATCAACACGTCATAATTGCATTCTTCCAGAGACTGTTTGAAGTCTATTTGTGATGTTCAGCGAGAAGCCTGTCTAAATGCTTTACAAGCTTGTCATGCATTTAATAGAAGCTCACATTCCAAAAGAAGAGCTGCAGAATGGATTACATGTGTTTAAAAAGCAGAGGACTGACCTGGGGTCGCACAGGAAGTCTGTACTCTCTCCATCTGCTCTCCACACCAGCCACTCTCTGAAGGACGGGTGGCAAAACATGCGCGTCTTGTCCCGCCGTTTGATGAGGAAGCACGAGAGCAACTCCATGCGCTGCTGAAAGTCTTCCCACTGCAGCTCCCCTTGGATGAAGCCGGCGTTGATGGCATGAAACAGCTGCTCGTCAGTCATGGGGTGCAGCGAGGCCAGCGCCACATTGAGGACGGGCAGAGAGCGCTCAAAGGCGGAATTGGTCATGAACTTCATGTTGCACTGTAGCTGGTAAAGTTCTGCCAGGGAAACGGGCACGACTTTGTAGCTGGCGCTCTTGATCACGAGGTGCCCTCTTTCGAACAGATCCAGGGTCAGTTTGAGATACAAGTAGGAGCCCTGGCTGCGAGAGATCAGGTGGCTACTGAGCTTGCTCACTGTGACGGGATCGGCTTTGCCATTCAGGCTAATATTGTTCATTATATCCTTGCTGCCATTGATGCGGTACTGGATATATGCATTGAGGTCATTGGTTATCTCACTGTTGTCGGTACAGTCATCCAGGGAGATCTTAGCAAAGGGAAGAAGACTTGTGATCTCCTGTGAAGGACAAGATAAAGACAAATTTCCCAAATTAATCTACCCCAAATGTACCCCAAAACAATCCTGTTTCTCTTAATAATGAGTCAATTCTTCTGTAGTCTCTGCAGTCATTTGGAAGTACAAAAGTTATCTCACAATCTGAACCGCCATTTTAAAAAAGCAACAACATCTATTTGTGTGTATTTTTTTGTATGAGGGATTTTTTTTTAGCAATGGGGAAGCAAGCTCACTGAGCTATCAGGCCAAAGCAGACACTTGTTACAGCTGGAATTGCAGCTACGAAGATGACAGGACTAGGAAAGTGAGTATTACGAGGCAGGAGATGGATTGCATGGTGGCTAGAAGGCAAGCAGACGTCTTAGCCACAGCTAACATTTCAATCCACGTCCTGGGGGCTGGAGGAAACAATACACCTTAATCCCCTCTTCTCCGCTTGTCTGATGCTAGAGAAACACTGCCTCGGTGAGATTACACTCTCTTCCTCATCCTGACGAGCTATAGCAAACGGACAAGTACACACTACAATGCACACAGGTTCAATGAAATGTGTTGATCTTAATCCAGAACATGCGTGAAGTGTAAGCAAAGTCTTGAGATATTTGTGAGAGAAGCTGAATATTAGCCAATCACACTATAACAATTCCATAAAATTTATATATTACTTCTGTGGTTGATCTGGAAGTATTTTTAAATGCTTTGTTTTAATATACAGATGCTTATTCCTTTTATATCCTTACAGCAAGTTAGCCTGGCATTGTGACAAAAACACTAAATTTATTCATTGAAGATCCCTACTGTAAGACATAGAGACTTCTCACTGAAAACTGCTTAAAGAGTCACTAATACCAGTAAAGACGATCCAAACTTTATATATAACTTGCAGTGTTGAGTGTAACAGCTGTCTGCAGTGCTGAATTTAAGGGCACGGTTGCAGACAGCGCACACTGATTTAAGACTTTGGAGCAGCAGCATGTAGATGGTAACAAACAAACAAAAATAAACTGATCTTTAAAGGCTTAAAATAAACTACAGGATGAAAATATAAATGGGTTGAATTTGCAGTTCATATAGATGGACAGCAGTATATGCTTGGCTTCTTCCTGAGCATTAATAACCTCACTTCTGGATGTCAGTCAGCTACCACATTATCATCCAAGACTCAATCTGTTGTTGCCTGGTTCTTCAGACATGTCAAAGCCTCGGCTATCACTAGTGCGAGTTCAGCACAGCCCCAAAAGATCTTTGTAACTGTTCAACCGAGGGTCATCAGGCTAGTGAGCTCAGTCACTGACTGCTCTTTCCTGTCACACAGCTCTGAGCCCTTGGTCGCTGTCTGTCAATTCTTTTATGAATCTTCCTGGATCCCTTGACTCCCAGGACAGTTACTCTCAAATTTGTCAAAATCTACAGGGCCGGATGTCAGTGAGTGAGCATCTCAACATGTGACAGCAGATCTAACTTTAGCCTCGTTATATTCTACAACTGCGCTGGGAGAATTTTAAAAATGAGCTCACACTGCAGTAGTTATAGTTTAACTATAATGTTTAAAGTTCTCTCACTTACCAATAAATTAACCCGGACAGTGACCACCAATTTTAGCCAGGGGGGAAACTTTGTAATGATCTTTGTGATGAAGGAAGCAATGGTGTCTCCGTAGTCCGGCTTATGGAACTCTGCTTCATTCAGTCCATCGATCAAGATTATATGGTCCTCCTCTGAAATTCTCCTCTCTGTAAACATATACACAAAAACCAACAAAACAGAGACCATTAGCAGGGATGAACAGCCTGTAACAGTATTATCTCAACATAAACACCCTGTGGAGGAAGTGCAGCTTACTGCAGCAGCTCTCAATACTTAAACCTGCATCAGTACTTCAACAACTGCTGGGAGGTATTTGGAAAAATAAGAATAAAAGCCGGCGTCAGGATTTAAAATAATGATTTTAAATTAAAATGAGCTTTTCAACAATGCATGGGGGTTTCCCACCTACAGGGCTGCTGATGACCAACAATACTACTGACATTATACTTTAGACAAATGCCATTTATGTTTTCTGGGGTTCTTTGTAAATTAAGATATAACCACAGAAGTGAACTAAACAAAATAGTAGAATATAACACAGCAGTGATTCACCTTTACGAAGGTTGACTAACGGTTCCAGGACCCCCCTCCGGAAAGCAGCCATGGGGTCTTGGACACAGGAGCGTAGACTGAGCATGCTCTGGAGATGGGGCTCTTTCAGTAGCAGTTCTCGGTATGCAGTGAGTTGATGTGATCGGCACAGCAGGGCTGCGATACTGTGCACAAATTCTGGTACCAAGCAAGTGTATGTGTTGTCAGCCTGGCAGTAGTGATAGGCAACCACCTGGAACACAATGGACAAGCTGAATAAATGAGGTATAGGCAGGGGTTTTAAGAACAAAGAAGAATTAAAATCCTGATAAGTTAAGTTTGTGAAATCTTTTTTCTTTACTGATTATAAATTTTAAAAAAGCTGGAAACATTTTGTTCCCGAAATACAAATGTCTTTTTTATGCCCGTAGCCTCCATAAAACCACATCTAATCTCCTCCGCTGAGGTGAGACCAAGATTTTATCCACCCTTTTTCCACACAGAAAGGATGACAGAAAGACCAGCCAATGGTTGACCCCCTCAGATAAACTCCATAAAAACAAGCCAATGGATCCCGAGTGGACTTATAAAGGCACTTCTGTGTCTGTGCAAAGCTTTGGCTTTTGTTCCGAGCAGGTCTGATTTAATAGGAAAAAGTGGGGAGTGAGGAAGGAAAAAGAAAAATGCCCTCAGGATATATGACTCTGTACTAATTACAGTCCAACCTGAAGTAGCTGATACTTCCAGGAACAGCCGAAGGAGGAGGAGCCGATGACCAGCTCCTCTGCTCTCCTGATGCAGTTTAATGCTCCATCAACAATGATAACCTGCTTCATTAAAAGTTACTGGCTAAAGCCTGAAAGTATTTTTGTTCGCAACTTTAAAAATGTTTTGGACCCGACTTTCATGAAGCCATACTACCACAGATGTGATGAGAATATACAGTAGCATTTAAACATTTAGCAAATGCTTAAATGCAAAGTGACTAACAGCAAAGCAGCACTCACATTTATTCCTTTTGTGTGTGTGTGTGCATGAATTATTTAAGGACCTAAAGTATTAAAAGACTTGAGTGTAAAGCGTTTTCCTGTCAACAACCCTGAAGGTCTGGAACTGTGACAAGAAATCAGTGAAATGGGAGCAAAAGACCTGATTGGTCTCTACTGTGGTTATGCTCTAAAGCACAAATAAAAACATCTAAAAATGAATAGAAATGTGTATCGAGCCTATTTTGAGTAGCGACAGCTAAAGAAAACGTCCTGATTCAACTGTCAGTGCCGACAGCACTGATCAGCACTCCAATGCTGACACTTCAGTGACGACTGCTGAAGTGGATCAACACACTTCAGTGAACTTGATTTGCCTGATCTACCCTGTTCTTAGACTCAGGATGAATTGAAAAAGAACTAAGGCTAAAATATATTTTAGCTACTTCGGTCTAAATGCACCTGGAATCAGTTTTACAGATTGAAAACTAAATTAAACTTAGAGAGTGGCACAACAAATATCTACAAAACTGCTTCTTGTGAGGTAAACAGTCACATCTCACATCTATTCCTTGGAGATCACAAACATCTGGGAGAAAGCTGAGAATGTGGGAGACACTCTAGGGTTATTCTACATGTCACACAAATGGAGGGGTAGGTGTCCTCAGAAAGCAAAGCAATAGAAGCTGTGAAATAAAAGCCAGTGGATACTTTAACCTACTTTAACCTAATACCTGACTGTCAGCTTTCTGCAACAATAACTTGCAGACCACTCCATCAATAAGATGATGATGATGATGCAACGCTAGTATAGTTAAGTAGTGTATAAAAATGGTCTGTAATAGGTATAAGACTCCAAGCTTGTGATAGACTATAAATGTAACAGCTTCAGAGTCCTGTCATCAAAACAGTTTTGAATCAATGATTAAAGAAATATATAAAAACTGTCAGGATTTGACAGAAGCTGCTCAGTGTTGCATCAGTGTTCACACATCACAGGAACAGAGCCCTTGAGAGAGCGACTATTGGAAACACTTTACACAGTAATTGGCTAAAGAGATTTTGCTTGGGTTTCACAGACATTTAGATGAACCTCGGTGCAACGATTTTGCTATCTGGTGCATGAACTGTCCCAATGGCCAAAAAAAGAGAAAAAAAAACAACCAACCAACCAATCAACCAAAAAAACAAAAAAACAAGACTGCACAATGCTGTATGATACTCTGGAGGCATCCTTAATAAACTAAGTTTGTTCGACTCCAAATTTGTTACAGCTTGTAATAAGAAACATTAATGCATGCAAGGCAGGATAAATGACAGATGTCCATGTCAGTAAAAAATAAAAGCCTTAAGAATACTCCAAGATATGAGCTCACAACCTGATTCTAGTAGAGCTATGCAAATCATTTCCAAGTTACTGTGAATCATACATCTGCTTTGATACAGAGTGGTCTACAGCCATCCTTGTTAGAAATGTAAGAAAGCACAGCAATGCAAAAGTTATTAAATGTCTCTGAGAGTTTCACTCAACTCCAACTATTTTCCAAATGCATTTAAGGAACACGGTTAACTTTTGCTGACATAAACAGCAGATGCAGCCAGGAGTCAGAAAAATGTGTCAGTAGAACTCTCAACTAAAAGCAATCGCATCAAGGTGCAATAAGAGTTCATTATATTCTGCAAAAGAGACGACTTCTCCAGACACTCAACAATTCTGAAAGAAAAATATGGTTTCTCACTGTAATATGTGACTCCACCTGTATCAGGTGTATACGTACACATTTACAGACACGGGTCTGGTCCAAATCATTACTGGATTATTCAACTTTATTAGACTGTAGCTGGTATTCAAGTGGACCTGGACTGATCAACTCAACTCTTTCATTCTTTATCTTGGGCACCTTTAAATCAGCTGTCCACCTATCATAACTCCAAAGAGGTTCTAATTATTTCAGAATGAGGGAGAGCTTTCTCGGTCCACAACAGATGTCTGTGATCACAAGTTTATTCTCACAATCTAAAGCTTGATTTGTTTATCCATTTATTTTTAGACAAAATGTATTTTTTCATGTTTTAGGTTTCTCAGAATCACATTTTTCTTGAAAGTTAAGCAACACAGTTGCATTAAGTGTCTACCCTTGAAGCCAGGCGCTTGACAGCCTCCTCCCTACGCCACTGCATCTCGGGGGTTCCAGGGCAACTGTTGGTCCTCAGTGTATTGGTGGCACTGGATGGTGGAGTGGGCTGTGGGGGCTGGCTGAGAGGAAGTTCTGTGCTTTGTCCTGCACCACCTACAAGACACGTACCCACTCTTAATACAAAAAAGAATTTCTTTAAATTAGTGTTGTTATTTCATACTTTAGCAAAGCTGGTGGTCTGCTGTAGAGACACACTGACATATTTTGTGAAATAAGCTTAATATTAACTTCACATGTCCCATTTGTTAAAATCCCCTCAATACTCTGCAAGCTCACATTCAGAAAAAAATACTAAAGTTAATTACTTTTAGGGGAGGCACTGGGGCTGTTGGAGGCGATCTGGCGCATGCGTCCACCATGGCAGCTCAGTGCTACAAGCCGGGAGATAATGGCTGTCTTTCCATAACCCACGCTGCCTACCACCACAGCGCCGTGGTTCCCCGTGGACTCGCTGGCCTTTAGGACGTCTTCCAACTGCTGAAAGAGCCAATCTCGGCCAACGAACACAGAGTCTGTGGTGATGCTGGGTACCTCGAACAACAAGGGCTTGAGCATGATGTCCACAGGTTTGTAGGGAGCAAAGCGTGCTAAAGGAAAAGAGAAAAATAATAAAGACATTAAAATGATGTTTGCAGAGTGTTTTTTTGTTACAAAATAGGAAGAATTGAACCTTGGTACACTTCCATGGATAGTACGGTTCATTTGAAGCCGTGTGAACACGCATTCAAACTCCGGTGTGCACTAAAGAAATGAACTCTCTGAAATGAGGTCTCAGCTTGCTTGCAAGTGAACCCTGGTGGAGTTCACTTGCAGTGTGAATGCAAACTAAACTAAACAAAGGTTTGAAATTTTTCGGAATTTCCCGACTTACAGAATAACTTTATCAACACAGGACACCTTATAACCACAGGAGCCACAGTACAGATTTTACAGTACAGATCCTGTTTCTCTATTCCAAAGTTTGAGCTTAAATAACGTAATTTTAATTAAAACCTTGTAGCTGAGACCTCTTAGGTGGCCATGAATGACACATTAGCAATGCTACTATAGGCCTGAGCTGCTTGAAGATCTCCTATAATAAGTTAAGTACCTCTTCTATTCTTCAGGTATGTATATCAAACCAATTGTATGTCTTGTTTATTTTGCAGTTTGTTTTTTCCTCTAGTGAGTTCCCATGCCTTTCTGCAGGCATCTCTGGCTAACCTTTGGTCTAGACACTGACACAAAGTTTAAATCTTCTGGCCTGACCTCTCATTTACGCAATCATGGTGACTTTTGCTCACATTCTCATTTTTAAAAACAAACCACGTCTACCAAATTTCTTGATTCACATAAGCCAAGTAAAGATTTCAGATCATTTAAGCCTGAACCATCAAGTGGAATAGGACTGTCTGCTCCTCAGCAAAGATTCACATAAGCTTCATGTTTAAGAAGGTGTCAAAATTGAAGCGGGCTGCTTTAAAATTCATCTAAAGCAGATGAATTCAGTTATTCTTGTTCTCATCAAATATTCATTCTTAGGAATTTCTCTACTAAAATTCCAAACACAGAAATTGAGATTGATGAGCAGAGAAAATTTAACATGACTTCACATATAAAGCTGAAAACAATAACGCTTGAATGGCATGGCAACATAAAAAAAACAGTATGTGAGCAGTGTTTTTAATTCGAGTACATGGTTTACTTGCACTTCAGGATCAAGCCTGCATTGGTTATAATGGAGTAGGATCAACTAGAAAACATGTCACTGCCCTAGTACAGTACGTTATAAATCGTGCTGGCTAATGTGATCCTGTTATTGCTAAAGTAGAAATCTACAATAATAATAGCACAGTCACCTTTAGAGTCCTGAGGTGGCCGTCCTCCTGTGTTATGCCACGGAAGGCGAATGGACGTCCGCAGGGGGGTGTTGCGTTGTTCATCTAGAAAACTGAGGTCTTCTAGCTTTGTGGAACTGGTTGCTGTCAACAAAGCCACAAATACACACACAAAAAAGGAAAAAAAAGAAAGTGAATCAGGCAATCTGGTGCCTCTGGAGTGCATTTGTCATAGAAACTATAAAGACAGAGAGAGACAGAAACAGAAACCAGATCAAAATTTTGAAGCATATGTGCCATCTCTGAAAGAAGACGAGTGAAGGAGAAGCAAGCCAGTGAGCTCTGACACTTGTAGTTTGCTAGAGGCAGCATGTGTGAGTTCAAGTATACTATAGCAGAATGAATAGTACTGTCCTAAAGTCAAGACAGATGTGCTCTGTTTTTCTATGATTTCATCTGACAGCTACACACAATACAGCAGTAAGAGGTCTGTTCCCACAAACACCCCTGTTAGGCTGTGCAGAGAGGGCAGATTACCTTTATCTTTTATAAAAAATATACTGAGCTGGTTGTGGCAGTGTGTTGCTGGTTCATCGCTGTATTGCTCAGAAATGACTCCGTAACATTAATCTTTTGGGTGGATAACTGTAATCTTAGCACTGTAATGTATAACAGGCAACTAACGGGGTAATTCAGAGAACATTCATCAATCAATTCATTCTTCATATCAAAAACAAAAAGAAATCCACTTTACAACTTGGATGCTAAATTCTATCCAGATTTCATCAGAATGTAGTCTCATTTTGTGGCAGAAGGAGTGCAAGCCTCACAGCAGGAGACATCTTCAATCCCCAAACAGAAGACGCCTCCATCTGAAACTAAATTCTGCACATGAGCTACGCAATTACACAGCAATTAAGCCTGTGGTCTGAAGTATGAGACACGGTCTGCTAACATATTAAAGATGTGCATATGCACACTAAGGTCTCTACACCAATAGCGGCTCATCTTTCAGCAGCACTGTGATCTACTCTCTCTTGGCCTTGTCAAATAGCAGAATCAAAGTCTCCGTTTTCTTCTTTATCATTCCCAGCTGGGAGAGACTGTTACAAGCACACAACTGCTCTCTCCGGTCCCTCTCTCCCTCACTTGGTCGCTAACTTAGTCTCTGGAATGTCCCACTAATTAAAACTCGTCTGCTGGAACTGTGATGGGAATAAAAGAAGGCCCCAGAGTCGCCTTCACTGCAGCAGACTGTACTTTCCTGTGTGGCTATATTGAAAGAAGTCCAATTTCTAGCAAATTAAGTAAAACAGCAACAACAGTTATAATTAGTCAGCACAGAGTAATACATCCATAGAACCTGAACAAATCTGATCCTATAGCAACAAGTACTCACATCTAGCAGAGACTCTAGGGAAGACAGTGGAAATTCTCAAAGCCCTCCCCTTCTCACACCATGGAAATACCTGGACAGGGATACAAGTAGGCAGGCAGAGTGCAGACCCTCAGCTAAATCTCTGGAGAGAGTTCCCAGTGGATGAGCTCACCCAAGGTACCAGAACAATTCCTCCATCCCAGCTCTCCTCATGCAGACACAGTGGCAGGAGAGGACTTGGCTGCCCTCTCTGTAGTGCTCCGTCAGACACAGCACCCACAGCATTATGCACTTGCTAAATGAATGTGATGCCTTCCCAAAGAGTGTCACCCTCCCTACATTTGTAACACACATGCGTACATCATTTCTGTCCACGTGCTGCATGCAATTGCACACACACACACACACGCAGACACACACGCAGACACACACACACACACACACGCAGACACACACACACACACACACACACACACACACACACACACACACACACACACACACACACACACACACAC
>JBBBVU010000013.1:16928136-16943450 GCA_037177055.1 Atherinosoma microstoma
CACACACACACACACACACACACACACACACACACACACACACACACACACACACACACACACACACACACAGGTACGCTAGTAGCAGAGGGGGGAAATTGAGTGAATTTGAGGAAATAAAAATGGACAACGAAGTGATTTGTTCTCTGAGGCAGATTAGTTTGTTACCAGAAGCCACTGCTGCATGGTTCATCAATGACTGGCTGTGGAGGGGTACGGTGGGGACAAGAGAGAGAAATATGGAGGGGGGGGGGGGAGTAGAAGAAGCTGAGGAGCTGTAAGCTGCAAGGAGCACAAATAGAAAATGAGCAATGGAATAACTTGCCACTGAAACCAAATTACATGCATCTTTAGATCATTTAAAATATTTTTTACACATTGAAAAAATAAATTCTGCTAAACTGAGCCCTTACTCGGTTTAAAATGCAAGTGAAATTTTTCATTGGACCTGCATAAGCCATTTACACACATGCCATTCCCATCTCTAATGATGCATACTAAAAGTTAAATATTGCTCTGTTTCATAATGTCATCCCATGTGTAATCAACAATTCCTGTAAGGGCAAGAATTCCCTCAAGTTTCCAACTTATTGCAATGAAATCCGACTCTTCTGTTCTTTCCCTCCCTGCTCATTGATAAAACTTACATGTGACACCTTGAAGTCTGTGCTTGCAGAGACTTTGAAGCTGCACAAATGTGTCAGGTTGTATTCTGATGAAAATGTGTGTTTTTTTTCCTCAGGCAGGTCTGCCCTTTGAAACCTACTCTTCTGTGTCTCCCAGCCTGAACAGAGAATGGGACTGCAGCTTTGCTCCAACCACTGCAACCCTCAACTCCTGCACTTTGCCAGTGAAGCCACTATGAAGAGGAGAGGGGAGTCAAACGCCACTATCCCAAATCTTCTTGCCATTAGAAGTAAGAAGCCACATTATAACCATCATGTAATATTTAATTACTAAGAGTTAAAAGCAAAATTCACTCTTATTCTGTTGATTCTCTTTTTCTTTTTTTAAAAAAAAGAAGGGCAGAATATATTTCTCTTTAACTCAGATGGAGGTCCGATTCCCCGCTGAGATAAGTTTGGGGGCAAAAGGAGCCAATTATTCCAGCGATGTTTATCATAGCATAATCCTGACAATGTTATAATATTGGCTGAAGATAACATAAAAAGTAACAGTCATAAGTTTGGACACACTTAATATAGTGCGAAATAAGGCAGCCATTTTGCTGTTCTTGCCAATTCATCCACAGAAGATGCAATAGGATGCTTCAGAAAAGGGAGGGTGTAAAAGTGAAATAATGAACAATATATGTCTGTGTTCCTCTTTGTAGACAACATGATGAAGAAAGGGTGGAGTAACAGAGGGACTGCTTCATGCGATGGAGCCATATCAAAGAAAAAATTCTGTTTTTATTATGAAACAGACAATTAAGTTCTATCCATTCATCTTCATTAGTGTAGAGACCCTGCATGTCAGTCAGTAAAGTTTTGTCATGATTTTTTGTGTGTACAAAAAGCATCTGTGTAAGAATAGGCTGAGAAATAGCTTTGGTAATGTAAAGATGTAATGAAATGTTAATTAGCCAAGCTGTAGTGCTTAAAGAGCAAGAGTAAACTAGAAATGCATCAGAAGGAAAATCAGCATGTTAGAAAACAAACATTCAAAATAAGTTTTAATTAATGCACGCATTCGGAAATACTAAATTGAGGAACATTGCTTCAAAGTGCTGCATACAGGAACGGTTTCACTCCACTATTTAGCAGATCCCGTTACTGACGTTGGCTGGAGGCCAGCTGTCGCTCTAAACCATCTATTACCTAAATCTGAACAAGACTTTTAGGAATTGAAGTTTGTTGGAAGTGGAACACATGCCAGTAGTAAAAACTGCCTGAGAGACTTAACACTTTAAAAAGAAAAACTTTCCATATATAGCAATAACACCCAAATAAAAAATGTCATGGCAATACATCCAACAGCAGTCAAAACAAAAACTGGAAGACTAATCAAAACAAACTTGCACTGTCATTATTAAAGTCATATAATCATGACAAAATCTGAGTTAATAATGAGGAATAACAACCGGTTGTAATGTACTAAATTTAAAAGCACATTGAATAGAGAGTGGCTTTAAAATAGATCTCACTTGATGTAGTAAATAAGTCAGGTTATCACTCACAGCATAAACTCTGTGCCAGGTAGGGAAGAGACCTGGGGGCATTAAGGTATTCATGCAGTTATAACAGTCCTCTATCAGCTATCAGACGATCGTGAACAATCGGCTGCTGTCAGTCAAATTCAGTCAAAATACTCTGTAGTGGCACTTTTCCTTTAAGACTGGGCATTTAACAAGTCCTGATCGGTCAATGGGGTGCCAGTGAGAGAGGCTGCAAACTCAAATAGATTGATCTCTGAAGCTATTTTTCTTTTGCTCCTGCTGTGAAACAGAAGTATGAAAAAACTCTCTGAAAAGGGATATTTAGAAGATGCTTCGGTGACCTTTTCAGAGTGCCGGAGGGTATGAATGGCTTACCCATTTTCTTTTTGTTTTCATTTCAGTCTCTGAACTAAAGCAATCAGTGTCTACATAAAGCTGAAGGTTGATTTGAATTGCATGGCTCCCTGGAGACATCAAACAATGACATGTACGCTTTAAACAAGGTGACGCTGCCCCCTCAAAAAAACAACAAAATCCCAGCAAAAACCATTACACATGACATGAAATTATAACATGTGAGATCCAACAAACAGATGACATTGCATACTGGTTTTAAAAATCTATCAGTGCTGAAGAGGAATTATTTTTTAATTAACATATAACCTTTGCAAAAATTGTACTGGCACCCAATAGATGGAAATTACTTCATTATTTCTAAATAAACACAAATACATCTAAATGTTACATTGCCGATGTTCTTGAAGGTAGTAGTAGAAAAACATGTCCAAAAACGTGCCTGTTCACACTCCCCCGACTTTGGTGAGGAAACAGTCCAATGAAAGGTCTTGCAGCCATTATTTCTGCTGGGACGAGCTCAGAACGAGAGTTTGGCTCGTGGAACAAAAAGCTTTTGAGTGTGTTCTACACCTCACTTTGCCCCACAACACATAGCAGAACTGATCAGCTTACCGCTAACAGCTAAACCACACAGATGCACTCTTAACACCACAACTCTGCCACTGTGACCCCATCTCAAATTGCCCGTCTGAGTAAACCAACCACAAGCAGCTCAAACTAAAGTTTCAAAACTGTGGAATTCCAGTGGCCAAAGCTAAATATGGTCCTTCCACTCCATAAGCCTTTATAAAAAGCTTAACTGGAACCACTCAAAATATAATTCTTATTAGGGAAGAGAAAGAATAGCAAAATGTAAGATAAATACAGTGGGATTTTGTCACTGATCTTAACAAAGAAAGATTCTAATAATAAAATAATTAAATTCAGTCTGATATCAATTAATCAGGTAAAATAGGCTTAACTAAAAATCACTTTCAAGGAGAAATTTATAACTCTAGCAAAACCTGTTGTTTGTTATTGAAGGTTGTCTCAGCAGGCTTTTAGTAGCCAGCTATGGAAAAATGATTGATTTATGCTTCCACATGAGGTTAAATGTATTCACAGAAGTTCTGTCAAAGCACAGAGAGTCCCAGAAAAAACCCATCCCCATATCTTTTTACATCTTTTATCCTTTACATGTGGAATAAGCTATAAGCTTGAAAGCATATTGTATTCCTGTATTAAACAGATAATAAATGGTTGTTGTGCCCACTGAGGGGAAACACAGAAGGGATCTTCTCTCTAGGAATGGCAAACCATAGGGTTCCCTATGCTCTCACATAAAAATACAATCTTAAAGTGTTCCTAAGGGGCATCTACAGTCGACCCCGTCTGTTCTGACAGGTGGTATGTGCCGACATTTGTCATAGCAACTTGTCACAGCTTGTGTAGACACCATGAACTTTTGTTCCCGCAGAGGCCCAGGGACATCCCTGCTACATATTATGTCTGTGTTTATTTACAGATGGTGCAAATGATGCTTCTCTTCAATATGTAGACATTGTCTGGACACACATAGCTATCATTCTAGAGGCATACCTTGTTACCCTAGTGTGGATGGCCGAGTGTTGTGTTTTGCTTTTTTTCTGTCCACCAGAGGCTTGTACCATGAAGCAAGATTAACATATCCCGGATATCTCTCCGTTACCTGGGTTGACTTACCTAGACATTCAGGATCCGGATAAGCTGTACTACGAATCTGGTTATCAACTCGGTAATTCAACTCAGGGTTTTCCCACCTTGATCAGTGCACATAAAAGGGGTGGTGTCTGCAGCGTCTGACCAATCGCAGACATGGAGAAACCTTGCAGAGTGGCTGCTTTACTATGGAGTTGCAGACAATTATTCTTCACAAATATGAATAATTTAAACCCATCATCCAGGCCAAAAGCAACAACCAGGAAGGAATGCTGGCAGAAATTTTCCGACTCCGTTAATGTGTAAATTTGTCAGATTAGGCTACATAATTAATTCATCAGACAATATAAACAGACAGCAGCAATCTGATCACTTTATTACAACCCAAACCTTTCAGGCAGAGCACTTCCTCACTTTGTCATATTTTGTCTGTCTGTCTTTAAGCAACATAAAAAGTTATGAACAGATTTTGATTACATTTTCAGGAAATCTCAGAAATGGAATAAGAAACAAGTGATTAGTTCTTGGGAGTGATCCAGGTCACCGCCTGGATCCAGGGATTTTTTTAAATATTCTTTACTATGGGGAGATAGGGATCATTTTGCCATTAGTGTTGTTGAATTAAAAACAATTCCCACAATCATTGACAAAATAAAATTTTTAAAAAATGGCTTGACAGAGGTCTGCGCTTTCTGACTGCTTTAGTTTCCAATGACTTCTTTAGAGGCTCGGCACCCCCTGTGAGCACGTTTATGTTGGAATATTAATTCTGTGACAATAGTTGTGCGTTCCATATAAATTCCAGGTTCTGCAGTTCTGCCATGTGTGAGCATTATTATTAACCCCATTATTTCTAAGCAAGGTATTGCTGAGGGCTTTTTCCAAGCTACACAGCAACTCTTCACAGGGAACGCTCAGGTATTTCCAGGCCAGGTTCAGGGTATTTCAGTCAGATGTTTCTTGGATAACCTCAGATCCTAAAACCTTAGTTTGCTCCTTTCAGCTTCAAGAAGCAGTAGGGCTGGGTGATATGGCCTCAAATTAACATCACGATATATTGAGCAGTTCATCTCAATAACGATAAACGGATGATAACAGCGCTTTGGTGCACAGTTTCCATTTGTCATCGATGTAATGTCAAACTGATGTACGGGTCCACTGCCCGACTCTGTTCTGTACATGCTGGGAATCAGAGTTTTTGTAAAATATTCATTATAATTCCTTAAGATTGGGACCAGTGAGCAGTGACTGGGCAGCCCCCTTGCATTTTTTTTTTTTTTTTTTAAATACCGAATTTACCGACATGGGCAAAATTATGTCAGTTATCGTTAATCTCGGTATCTGTAAATTTTCTATATAATCGCCCACCCCTAGGAAGCAGTGGTTCTCACTTAGTGATCCTTTGAGATGTCACACGAAAAAGAAAATAAGAAAAACTGTTGTAAAATCAAGAGCTTCACATTTATACCAGGCTCCTCTTAACACTAATGGAAAACGTGCTCGGAACATCCACACAATTAAACCGTCTATATGGCCACTAACCTTAGATCATCAACTTGTAGCATACTTGCACTTCGCTACAACGATGAAGCAGCCTCCTAATTTCTCCACCACGACTGTTACACAATCCTCCTAATGTGTCTGTGTCTAAATTTAAGCTAAATTTAACTTGTAATTTAATTTGGTATCATGAGAACATCAACAGTGGTGACTACTGGGAGTGAGACTGAACCCAAGCAGGATGTTTATACTGTAGATTCAGTCTCACATCGGTTTCAGATCCAAGTGTTCTATAATTTTCAAACCATAGCCATGTACCATGGTCACAGAACTGTAAGGGTTTAAAATGATTTACCCAGGTGTTCTGTTTTATGCTATCAATTTATCTACTCGAGAAAGTAAAATTCAGATTATTTACTTTTAAGATGGATAGTCATGCTCCTAATTAAAATCTATCAACAAACATACAAAGAATGAATACCAACAAGGTTCTAACCCATAAAGCAAACACTTTTCTCTAAATTTTCATGATGATATCACCTCCATTTATCATCATCTCTGTTGAATACAATTTCCTTGAACATTATGTGAGGAAAAGCGCTCTCTCTGCCACATCTACACAAATTGTTATGGGCCATAAATGAAGTTGTCTCACCGTGTCCTTGATGTCCTCTCCTAGGGTTTTGTCACAGTGTAAAATCTAAAGTGAGAATTGTGAAGGTCCCCAGAGGGCAACACTGCATAACTATGACATCAGCCCATAAACTCTGAGCACACACGGAAACAAGCACACACAGAGACACACGTTTCCTGCTCTGTTAGCTTTATGAGTCGGTGTGCGTCTGGACTGCTGAGGTTTATGACACAACAACAATGAATAAGATAGATGCAGCCTCATCATGGAAAAGACAAATTGATCTTGTAGGAGACACAAGCTGGATTCAGTTGTTTTTGTGTTGCCAGGATTTCAAATGTTTTTTTTTGTTGTGGTTTTTTTTTACTTTTCTCTGTCTTGTCTTCGGGTCTGACCTGAGCTCACTTATGATTTCGTGCTTCTTTCTGCAGTTCTACTCAGCCAGTCCCTGCTGCTGTAATTTGACCTTATCAGTAGAATTATCTGCCTATAGAAGGCTATATAGCTAAGCTACACTACTTGAATAAAAATGCTCATCTCGTAGTTTGTTTGCTCCTGTGAATGTAACCTTACCTTCCATTCACCCACGTCCTCTTTTTAAAAAAAAAGGGCTTTATCTTCTGCCCTTTTTCTGGTCTGTCAAACAAACCCTTGTCATGCCCTTTAAGTTTATGTTGTTTTTATTTCAAGTATCTCTTAAAAATAACACTAGGCATGTTCAGTCATGCTCAGCATGCAGTGAAATCATCAGCCTGTGGTTGTATAGAAAGCAATACACTACACTGACGGTGATTTGTTGGTCTGTTACACAACAAAACCTAACAACTGTGACTTATTTTGTGAATCCCAGGCACACAGCAAAGGAGAAAGTAATAGCTCACAAATACAAGTTCAACAACACGGCTGAGGTCAAGGTCAAAAGCAACAACAGCAAAAACAGAGAGCAAAATGGGGGAGACCTGGGAATAGAAATAGGGGGGGAAAGACATAAGGGAAAAAGGGGGTAGCGAGGACCATCAACAACTGTGACAGCTGTGTGGATATGCTGAGCTGAACCACAACACGGAGGTTCAAGGCCAGGAATGCAGAACAGATCAGCCAGGCAGTGGCTTGTGCTTGGGTCTGACATGGATGGCGGTGCAGAGGCACAATACACAACAGCTGCCTAATCCTAAACTTCTGCCTTAATACCCCGCAGTGAAAAGCACAACCTGTACTTACTTTCTTTATATCTACTCATGCTTTTACACTTGTGTGTCTGTCACTTGCTTGGTCTAGAATGGCACACCACATGTCAGCCTCAGGCACATGTCCCATCATAGAGTAAACATTTAGAGCTGACTGGCAACACGATGCAGAGAGGCGGCTACAATCGCAGGAAAATAGTATGCAGACCTGTTATTGTATAACTATTGACATCTCTTACCTGCGACAGAGTTTGGTCTCGGCATCATGAGGGAGGATGATGTCTGTGCTGGGTATGGACTGGTTCCCTCAGGTGAGTGGCTTGGAGGCTGTGGTGGCCCCTGTGCTCCTGCTGATATGTTGGGTAGCTGCTGCTGGTCTGTCTTGGATGGGGTGTCGGTCGGTGTTGCTGTGGCACCGCTGGAGTCTTCTTCCACCACTGGGGAGCATGTGTCAGCCCGCACACTCTGTGCCAGGCCATGGCGCCCACTGCTTCTTAGGCTGCCATCTTTGCTCCACTCAAGGCTGGAGCCACTGCGGTCATCATTCTCTGAAGAACTAGTGATGGTGGCTAAAAGGAGACGAAGAAACAGGAGAACAGAGTTTGAGCCAGTGATGAGGGGGGGTAATATGAGGGAAAGAGGGAAGATATATTACTGTAATGTTCTTTGTGTGATATTAACATTTATCTGCTTCAATCTCTGGCGCGATCCTGAGCTCTAATGGAACTTTGAATAACTCACTGCGTCTCCTCATTGCCCTTATCAACACTGTTCAGAAGCTCATTTTATATTTACAGCAGCGGTCTGCTTGTGCTAATGAAAACTGGGAAGCAATGATAGCATAGATTTGTGGAATTAATTTCCAGAATTAATCCAGATTCCTCCCAATGTCTCCTCTTCTTTTCAGGCGTCATCTTTTGAAGGATTCAGCGTCATACATCAGACAGGACAAACAATTAGACGCTGATGAAAGAAACTAAATTAACATCTAAACATGATTTAAAAAATTAAAAAATAAAGTACTATCTGTAAAATTTTCAAGTTCAAACAGGTGTTTTGTTTATATGAGAACAAATCCTGTAATCCTTCCTGGGACCACAACAGCCATCTAATACCATCCTACAAGCTGAGAGGCAGGCTGAGGCTACATAATGAGAGGCAGCTGGATACAGAAACATCAGCACAGTTTAAGGACTGGAACTGACTGGCCAGCTGGCAGTGTTTGCATCACACACACTGCTAATCTGGATTTCATAATGCCGCAGCAAATTGCATCATCATTAATATAACTAACGCATCCTGAACCTTTTGACTCCTGTACTGCTTACCTTGGCAAATACCAAGTCATCCATACCAGCAGTCACTTCGAAACCCATTCTGGGCATGTATTCAAAGTCATCAGTGTATAGGAGGTCGAAGCAAGTGCTCACTTAGTTGAACTGTTGGTCCTGACATTTAATGCATTATTATCTATTAAACTAAAAGGGATATGTGTTTTTAATCCTATGAAGATTTGTGTGTAGATTTAACTGAAGGCTTGTTACGAGACCTCCTTTAGGTACCTCGAGCAGATGTTTAGTAAATGTTAAGAGAATGAAAAACAAAAAACAAAAAAAAAGAGAGCTTTTAATACAGTACAAAGTCAATTTAATGTTCTTTTCAAACCAGAGTCAGGGTGAAACTTCAAAGAACCGGGAACATTAATCAAAGGTAGGAATCTGACTTGTGCAACACAGCTTTTTCTTTTCCCTTCTGCACCACTTTATCAAGGCAGAGGGGATGAAATGTTGGAGACCAGTGGTTCTTAATTTTACTCGATTTAATCTAGCAACCAACAAAATAACACAGCCTTGTATAATGCCATCGTCAAGAACCCAAAGTCAATTCAACAGCATGCCTTTTTACATTAAACTGTCGAAAAGTAGTCGCGTCATCCACTGTTCTGTTCTTCATCCTTTCCTGCAGATGAAAGACTCTGGTGAGGTGGTGCTGCTGCTGCAGCAGATATTAAAGAGAGCTGGTGAGTCACACCCTCATAGTCCACCAGAACACAACTTTGATTTTTACTGCCGATCAGACTCTACAATGGCACTAATAAATAGAGGAATTCCTGTCTGACCATTTCTGCAACAGTCAATTCAACACACAACAGACTTGAAAAGCTTGTTGCAGAGTTGAGTTTGAGGATGTTTAGAAAAGAGGTTGTCTGTGTTTTGGACTCTCTTATCCTGTTGTGTAGATTAGGGTTAAGACGAAGACTGCAGCGCTCATTGCAAAGAAACAATCAAATATTACTAGCTACCTCACATATGACGTCACAAATGCCCACTGCGGTGAGTACATATTAAGTGGAGCCCAAAATTTTGTGAAGTGCATGATTTGCAGGAATATGTAAATGACTTCTTATTTTCCAGCAAGAAGATTAAACACATTAGACAAAAATATCAGATGTGGTCAGTTACTTAAAGCACCTGACTAATTTCTCTTTCACAGATTAAGATGTTCTGTACAAAGGAACAGGAAAAAATTCATTCAAGTTTATGAACAGATAAATACAGTTAACAAATAAGTAAAATATATATCTAATTAATTTCCCTGTGTGTGTCTGTGAGCCTACTCCCACTCTGTCTGTGACCAACATGACAGGCAGAGAAGAGCAGCGACACAAGAAGCGAGCATCATCTCTCAGAATGGGTATCAAATGCCACAATCATATTTCCCAAAAACTTATTTTATGACACTTTCTGAAACCTTGGGGTGAAAGGAACACACTGTTAGACCAACTTTACATTGGAGAATTCTCTCAAACAATTAATTTTGATTTGAATCAGTGCCTCGAGCTGGAAGATACAATATCACAGCTTTCATAAATTATTCACAAGCTCACCCTGATATTGCTTTAGGGCAACTGAATGACTGACTCATGGTAATCAGTTATGTCAAGTATAGAGTATTGGAAATTCAAACTGTTGTGTTATATATGGGCTTGGTACATATTACTTTCTACTGTAGAGCTATCATGTCAGCCAGATGCCAAAAAAGCATGAAATGTGATATTCTTGTTTTGCATTGTGTGAAGCGCTTTGGCTTGCATTTGTGGATGAAATGTACGTCATAAATAAACTTCCTTTCCTTTACTTAATTAACACAAGAATAATGGAAAGGTTTAAATCTACACACAGCTGCTCACTCCCCCCCCAAAACATCTACCTTTGTCTTTTCGCAAAAAAGCTGTGAATCACACTGTTCAATCATCACTGCAAAAATTCAAAATCCATTTTCAGAATGAAATCCTAAGATATGTATAGCCACTGGAGGCTTTGTGAGTAAAAACAGCAGATGAATTAATGCATCAATAGACTATGCCATCTTCCTGTCAGCTTGTGTAAATCCGCGGATGTCTTACAGGGCTATTACGAGAGATACAGCACAACGTCAAACTGCTGCAACTGTCAGCTCAGCGCGCTCCCTCACCCTGGAACAGCTCTATACAATCCCTGACTGACGTGCAGGCTGAATATCATGTGGCACAAATCCTATTCAATCCCAACAGGTTTGACAGAGTTGGAAATGACCGACACCACACAGGTGTGTTTCCTTTCTCCTAATCAAAAAGGTGCAGATGAGGCAACACCTCCCAAGATTGCAAATTAAGAATAGAAGAGCTTTCATGAGAGACCCTGGACCTTGTGATTATAAGTGACATTGAAAAGTGTGTGCAGAGGAAATCTGTGACAAAAGGTGGACTGACAAAAGAAAGAAAAATTACAATGAGTACTCAGAGGTATTCTTATCACACTCAGCAGAGGGTGTAGCCACTGGTTAGTTGGAGGGGGCAAATTATATGCTGGCATGAGATTAATATCATTGCTCTTAGATGAGCTACTAATTTATCTAATTAAGCTTTTGATTCACTGTGCTTGATTTCCCAAAGGAAAAGTGATTCAGTTTGAAATCACCTTGTACAATTAAAGACAGTATCGTGTAAATCAGATGCATTACTGCTGTACATTGAGTATTATTCCCACTATTTCAACCTGTGCTCACATATAGGTAACGTTTTCATCCATGCCCTTTCTGGCATATTGCTTTATTGATTTATCTTTGCATCCCTTTAAGTGAGGTCATCAGGATCTACAATTCTAAACAGCTTATCTTTAACTATGAAAATATGCTGTTAAGGGATGAAAAAGGAGTTATTTCTCACCTATGATCCCACTGTCCTTGCTTTCAAGCGTGGAGCTTGGGCTGGTAATTGTTCCACAGGGGCTGGAGTGGCTGATTGGGGGACGGCTCGTCGTGCTGTTGAGGGTGGAACATGGACTGTCAGTGCTGGGAGAGGCCGTGCTGCTCGTCAGTGTAGAGCAGGGGCTGATACCCTGGCTGGTCAGAGAGGACTGAAGAGAAAAGAAAGCAAGAAGAGGGTTAAGGTACACCAAGAATGTGCACTACTAATCATGGATGTCAATGAAATATGAAGTCATCCTAGATGAGCTATCAGCTGGCAAGTTCACGTTTCTGTTTGCAGAATGGGCAGCAGCAATTTTCCAACTATAATTGGAAGAACTTTGAAAACAGTCTTGAGGAAAAGTAGGTGAAAGATCTTAACTAACTTCACTTTTCAATTTGAACTGAATCATGTGAAAGCAATGCAAGAAATTCCTTCACAAATAAGCACGCTTCTCACATGTGAGCATGACACACAAGCCGAAGGGCATAAGCACTGTCAATAGCACGAGGCTGAAAAAAATGACACCCTCTTACTCATATGTCTGGAGGAACCAAAATGAGCCTGAAGAGAAATTCACAAGAAAATGTTCTACTTTGTTGTGACACAAAAGATACCTTTCTAATGTCATCAAACCCATCTGACAACCGTACAACAGCTGAAGTTTTGTTGGAGAGCACGGACAGCCGTAGAAATCCAAATTAAAGCTTGTTTGTCCTGTTTCGTCATTTTTCTTCAACACAATACACTGTAGCTTAAGGTCATTATTGTCCCATTGTAGGAAGAACCAAAACTGCACACTACTGAGAAAATGCATGGTTATCACTCAGCAACTTTTTCATCCTGCCTAATCCACATGAAGTTCAATGAGTTCAACAGATCCAATAAAGCCCATACTAACTTTACAGATGAAGACACACCAAATATTAAAGTTCATAATGCAGCGCCATGATGGTTCTTGGTCACATGTATGTTGTTTTCATACATGCATTCATTTGATAAATCACTACATTTAATTCCCTTTAATAAAAGCAGCTGCTAAAGTAGAAATAAGTCATCTCTCATCCTCATTAAAGCATCTGTTGCTTTATTGATATTTATTGCTTTGGGGCTTTCAACTGCAATTTGCTTTTCAAGCTGCACTTATTAAAAGGCTACAACAAGGCTATGCATTACTTTAAGCAAACTACCTACCAGCAAATCATACCTAACACAACAAACTAACATTTTCATAAATTAGTTAAAAATAGTATTTTTCTGTTTCAAAGGTCTATCTGTTTAAAGAACATAAATAGCCTAGGAAGAAGGTTGCTAAATGGCTGTCAGCAAGAAGAACAACTTGTGGGGTGGTAATGTAACTATATACCATCCCCTCTTTTTAGTTCCCTCCTGTTTGCATGCTAATCCCACGGTACAAGTTAAACATCTTACTAAAAGTTGAATAACTAGCTCCAAGGCATGCTGAGTTAAACACATGCTGTAAAACAGCAGTATGAAGGAAAACAGAACTGCTGGCAGATGACAAAAATGTGCTTTGAAAACACATACCTGCATGCACCAAAAGCAAAAACTAAGTTATAACCATTTGGGTGCCGTTCCACCTGTCACCTTTTTTTTTTTTTGACTTTTTTTTTCTTTTACTCTGATTTATGAAACACTTTCTAAGCCTCTCTCATGTTCTTAAAATCAGCAGTTCAGTGTCAAACATGTCCAAGACGCAAGATGAATGAGAGATGCGTAACATGCTTGGCTCTGCTCTTCACACAGTCCCAGCTTAATTAGTAGAGCCAAACAAACTGAGGCTCAGACCTAACATAACTATTTCGGGACACGGGCTCAGATGCTTCTGTCACATACTCAAGAGCCCCTTGAACAGCACTCAAGTTACTGGGAAACCAACACACAACACTGAAGAGCTTGCAAATTAGATAAAAGCACATGCAAACAATTTCAAATATGCAGTTACTTTCCCCAGAACATATTAAACAGTTTAAACTAAACAATCTGACAGTTACCATTGCTCCTCGGGCCAAAAAGATATATCCCATAGGTACATCTTGAAACACCGTCCATAATGCATAAGGGGAAAATTAATCAAGCAGCAAGAAAATAATCCATTCTTCTGTTATACTGTGACAACTAGCCCCTCCTCTCATCAGCTCTTCTCTATCTCTGTGTGTGCTGCAGCAGTGGCAGCAGCTTGGGCTGGCTGAAGGAGGAAGCTGAAGGGGAGGGAGAAAATGAAATACCTTCTTTTCATTCTTGTCGTCCATAGGTATGCGTGCCGTGCCCGGGATCCCTTCTCCCAGTAAAAAGCCCAGTCTTGTCATCAGTTCCTGAGTGGCAGGGGAGGAGGGGCTTGGCTGTTGCTCTGCTTGCAGATCTGGAGATGAGAGGGGAAAAAAGGGAGAGAAATGCTCAACATTTACCGGGAAGACTCCCTTTCTCCACTGGATGGCCCACACAGGGCCACGCTGCCTGCCCTGCCCTCCTCTCTGCTTTGAAATGCTGTGCTGCACTCTCCAGCAGCTGCTGATGTGCTGCAGACCCGTAGAGGGCGAGCAGGGAAGACGAGAGAGGGAGAGAGTTTGGAGGGGGCTGTGGCTCGAGTGTGTGTGTATGTGTGTGTATGACGATGTCCTGAAAGAGCCTGAATACATGTAAATGTCTGGCATTGTTAAGAAAGCAGAGACTTTGTGTGTGCGCTTGTGTGTGTTAGTGTGTGTCCTGCAACATGCCTTGAGTGCCAATTCCAGGGTTTTCTGCTTGTTTGCAGCTCTCACTCATAGTCTCAGAATATCAATGAGTGGACACCGTCTTTCTCCAGCACAGTTTTCTCAAACCTTCAACGACTTCGGGCTGTAATTTCAGGAAAGTGCACCAGCAACACAGCAGACAACTTGCAATCATTTTCCGTTTTATGTACTCTGCCAACTTTTATACATTACCCCCACCCCATCCCCCCCCCAAGAAAAACCCCCAAAATGTATTTATTAATCTATTATAATCCATATGTGTAGTATGCAAATGTGGATGTCAGAATTAAATGAATTCAAAGCACTATCTGAGAGCAGACAGACAGTTGGATGATGGGGCGAGAGGCATAAAGAGAGCAAGTTACAAAAGCTTATTATACCCGTTTCTGTCAGCACCTTCGCCTCCTCTCTTTCATTTTCTCCTTTACCCTCGGTCTTCCACAGTTATTAATAATGTTGACAGTAAATCTGATTAAATACAAACAAGTCCAAGGAGAATCATGCTGCCAAGCCCCAATGGAGTCAAAATCAAGCCACCAGACACACATACACACATCTTTGGCATGCAAATGCCTTTATATAAATAATGTCCTCTCCTTTGAAGTTAATACAAGATAATAATTATTATTCTTATACTCATATGTGAGACTTGGCAATGAATCTAAGAGTCCCAAAACTGGACAGAAAAAAAAAGAAAAAGGAAAAAAAGCTAATCAAGATCCTGATTTTGACGCCGGACTCTCTAGTGCTGCAGTTAAATCTTGCGCTCCGCCACGGCGCTGCAGGATTTTTAACTCTTCCACTGCCAGTCAGTTCT
>JBBBVU010000013.1:16943550-16957813 GCA_037177055.1 Atherinosoma microstoma
TCATAATGTGTTCAGCACTTTGTGTCAATCAACGTTGTGTTAAAGTGCTCTATAAATAAAGTTGAGTTGAGTTGAGTTGAGTTGATTTCCTTTGCTGTCACTCACGCACCAGCAGTAATGACAGTGCTGTAAGCTAGCTCCATTTTTTATCTTTTATTTTTGAGAGAGAGAGAGAGAGGTCTAAAAGAATTCATTTAATGGTAAACTAAAAAAAAAAACCACAGCCAGTGAAGATGATTCAAATAAGACAATATGTGGGTTGAAATGCAGGGCACTGGGAAGGTCAACTAGTTGAGCAGCACTATATGTACAAACACAGCTGGCTGTGTTCACTTTGATGCATGTCATTCACATCTTTCTCTGCCTTCCTTTCTTTACAGAAATTTTTAAAGGTAATTTCCATTGGTGTCCACTAAGTCCTTTAAAGAAAAAAAGACGTGGTAGGTGTGTGACTGCAGCAACATGGAGAGGGTTAACTTTAGTAGTTTGAAGCAGGAACAGCCAATCATGCCACGTAGTGTTTGTCTAAATTGTTTGGACTGAGCAGTAAACTCATATTTACCAGATTTGAAAGCAAGCACAGTGGTATAATGTGCACCTCTTAAGCTGCTTCATTTTCCAGCATCACCCGCTATGACAAGAGTGGGCACTGACGGGAAGAAATTACCGAAGCGTTGGCATTTCACATCAAGAGAAAGAATCAACCAATGAGTTGCAAATATTCGAAGATGTAGCGTTGTCACTTTCATTCAACAGAAGAGGAGAGAATATTGCAGAGCAGCTTAAGAAGCCTTTGTGTCACCACCAAGCAGCAACCTCTGGCGGAGAAATGTGAAGATATGCGGAAGAGCCAAAAATTGCAGTTCCCCCCCTCATCCGCTAAGGGCTGGCTACAAAAGGGAGTCAATCTCCATAGACTCCCATGTTAAAAAGGCCTACTTCACAGCAGAAATAAACATGTTTACAGCCTGGTTCAAAAAACCATTTTAGATTTTAATTTTATAACTCATTTCATTTTGAAATTTTTGATAATTAGGGGCGTGTCCTTTTGATCGACAAGTGCCAGGTACCCAGCAGAAAGGACGCAGTGTGTAGCAGAACCCTCGGTTTTTAGCCAGCTAACAGTGCAACATAGCTTTAGCCTGCCTACCTCCGTTAGCTAGTTAGCTCCGGGTTAGATTTGTTAGCTCGTAGCTACAGGCAGCTCAGAGTTTGGCGGGTGTCAATCATCCGTCCTCACGCTCTCAGGGCCACCACGTCGCCCATTTTTGTATTTTCCGGGGGTGACGACGCTTGTGACGCTGCCAAGACGGCGACGGTGGGAAACGCCCAACGAGCCTCAGTTTAGCTCTTCAGAAAC
This sequence comes from Atherinosoma microstoma, assembly GCA_037177055.1. Classification (NCBI taxonomy): domain Eukaryota; kingdom Metazoa; phylum Chordata; class Actinopteri; order Atheriniformes; family Atherinidae; genus Atherinosoma; species Atherinosoma microstoma. Next base: position 16,944,911 of record JBBBVU010000013.1, read on the forward strand.
CTTCGGGTCATGTAACGGAGGGTCTGTCCATATATTTTACAGTCATTGGTTACCACACATTTCACTGATAAGCGGTTTTACCACTCACTGTTTACCAGTGCTCATTTTTGTATGTTACCATTCCATTCTCCAAAAATTGGAGAATGCCTAATCAGTTAATTTTTAGAGTTTAAGTTAATACATATTAAACACCATCAACAAAATAATTTATTTTATTTTTTTTATGTTTTAACATTTTTCAAGGCTTTTGGCTTACACCCCTTGACCCTCAGGATGGGGACAAACAGCAAAAGATGGGAAATAATCAACCTTATCCACCTTGCATCAAATGCAAGCACTTTGGAGACTTCCAGTCCAACATCTTACTGCCAATCATCAAATGACAAATGTCTTCACATATCAAACTTCTTCACCAGAATTCCTAAATGAACAATTATATATTCAGATATTTCCTTAAATGTGACTTTATTAACCAAATACAAAGAACACCAAAATGTGCTTTAAACAACTTAACTTTGTTCTACTACGCCCTTCTAAGAAGTGTGATCTCATCTTCTCTCGTGCTTTTTTCCCCCTAACTTTCAAGATTTGTTTAAAAAATATATCTTAATTCCACTCTGAATCGGCTCATGTTGTTTTGACTTTTCAATCAATTCATCGATCGTTAAAAAGAAAAAAAATCACAACATTAATCAACTAAACTATTTCCTAGGCTGGTTGTTTCAAAGCAGAACATGCAGAGCAAGCCCAGCCAATTCATTATTAATTTAAGAACAAAAAGGGCATCTCAATATCAGTAAAAACATGGTCATTATTTATATACCACCAAGTGGTGCACCTATCATCCAGGTGATGTTGCTTTACAATCAATGTAGTAAAAAAAAATAAAAATGGCAGCAAGCTATCAGGCACTTTGCACGGAGCTGAATTATCTATCAATGGCTGGTTCCGTACATGTGTCTTGTGTAAACATCCTTCAACCAAGAAGAAAATGTGTTAAACAGGGAGACATGCAAGTAATGCCACACAAGCATTTATCTTTAACTTGAGGCTGTGCAGAATATTTATTAATGTCTGACACAAAGCCTACAGGGTTTGCATGATTTCATGTTTTTTCATATTTGTGCAACCTTACGAAAAACTGCAGAACACCTCACCTCTTTGATTTCGAGAAGCTGAAATATTCTTCAGGCCTGAAAAGAAAGATTGCAACAATTCAATAAGCCTTGAGGCTTTATACTAAATAAAAAGAAGCTTTTGTCCATGTGGTTACAGACATTTAAAAAAAAAAGAAGAAGAGTGAAGTACTTGCATCATCATTTCTCCTTTGCAAGAACACTGCAGTATAGAGTCGAAGCAATGGAATTCTTTATAAAGGAATCTCTCACTGTTTGAGAGAAGCCTTTTTAAAAGAATTGGTGCAAAAACATCTCTAAACAAACAATAATGCTTTTATAAATTAGTTCAAATATTTGAAACTTTACATAAAAAAATCATCAAGTGTAAAGAAAACAACATTTAAGCAGGATTTATGACTATGCTCAACATGCGTAAGTCAAGTAATTTGAAGCATTCAACCACATATTATATTATATATACTTCACAAACTTTTAGTAGATGCTTATAAAATGGGAATGTGCCTTTAAAAGGGACAGCTTACACACTCACATTTATTACTACTATACTTAAGCAGACATTTAGCTTTTTGGAGACAGTGTCACTTCATTATAACTTACAAATAGGTGCACTATTTTTCATTCTTTGTTAATTGTCCTAATATATCACGTAAAACACTGGGAGGGAGCAAGAACTGGTGTGTTTGGGGGTAACACTATGCTCACTTCATCATAAAAACACATGATTGGTATAGTTCTGCTTGGGCTGTCAACCACCTGTAAGTACTCTTGCTTGGCTCTTTGAACTGTGGTTCATTTTTCTAAAGGGATGATCTTTCAGACCTCCTGTGCTATTACAGTCCCTAATTTCTCTTTCCGACAGGAATGGATCGTGCAGCCTGCATGGCTGAGATACTGCAATGGAAGGAACTCCATCTATTGTATGTACTGCAAGCGTAATGTGCAAAAGGAATTGTTGGTATCTGTTATGCTAAATTTCAACAGTGCTATTTGGTGTAAAATGTTACACCAGACCCCTGAGTTTGGGGATAAACCTGATTAAATCCATCACACCTTTTTATTACTGAGCTTGGCAACGCCACTTCATCTTTAGTTGTTTAAAACCACTTAAACCCTCCTGCCTCTGAGGACCAATCAGTAGCCCAAGACATGTGCAGACATGTCTGTTTGGACACACAGCAACAAACAGAGAGGCTGGCATAATGACACACATAGCACTTACAAGCCATATCTTAGGCCCATGGGCCACATCAATAGCATCTGCAGCCAGTGGTCGCTCTGAAAATCAATATACTGTACTAAGAGTGCAAATTCAATGCACTGCCAGCAGCACCCACAGCTAGACACAAAAACCTTCCCCTAATGTAACCTTCTGCATTCTTGCAATCAGTCAGTGAATGGAGGCTTTTTCTTTCCAGTCGCTTCTGAATGGATGTGGAATATGGAATCTGCCCGATTCATTCACCATTCGGTTTAAATAAGGGCAGCAGTGCCATGCAAATGAATGAAAAACCCTGGTTTATCTTACATAGGTGTAAGTTGCACATTCATTACTCCTAAACACCATTACTCCTTTACTGTTAACAGAAATTACAACTATACGCAACGGAAACTATCACCAACATGAAGGGCAAACAAACTTTAGTTAGCTTTGGCTACAGTAGATATAGACTCCATGTTGTTCAGTTTTTTCCTTTGTCAGCTTTGGCACTTGAGGTAGGGACACACTTCTGTTGTGCTTTCCTTCCAGATTTCTCCAACATGTTAACTGATCAAATAAACAATCTTTAAGTCATAAGCTGTTTTTCTCTATTGCCTCTAAGCTGATAGCATCGTAAGCCTTATTGAACATTCATTTCCTTCAGTGTAACGTTGATTTTATCCGTTTAATCACTGCTTCCGATATAAGATACTGAAAGTGCTGAGTCATATTAGTCTGTCCACTTGTAATTATTTCCACAAGAATTTTTTCAATTAAACATCCTAAGTGCTTGTTCTCATGGTGGCTGTAGAGAGCGTTCACTACTAGCTGAAGTTGATGTTATTGTCGTGTACGTCTGGGTTTAAGGCCACTGAAGTGTTGCAGGACTGCATGCATCGTCCAATAAATAGAGCGGAAAGATGTCAAATAGAGCAATATAATAACATGGTATGTGCTTTTAAAGCAGTTGCATGACACACCTGAGGAAACTGAGCACAGATAAGTACTGTAAATCCTAAGCCAGACAACCATTCTGTTCCAGTCTAGCACAAACAAATATCTACATTCCTGGGTTACATTCTCCATTTTCCCTCTCTCTGTAGTTTCATCATTTGAAAAATACAAAACAGCAAATGATATATGATTCCAAGAAAACAGACGCTTTAGTTTATCTCATTTTTAGTTGATACATTTTTATCAGACAGATGATTTTTCAGTCCTTGTCAAATAAAAGAATTATCAGCTTTTTCCAAACACACAGGTCAGCAAGGGTTTATCCGTTTCTCATGATGTCAGGAGTCCCTGAAAAGCAAAATGTGAAAATGGGTTGCTATGGTTTTGTAATTAAAATTCTATACTGTAGCCAGTGCAAGGAAGCTTTTCTGACTCAACGTGTTCTACCTGTCTCAGGAGATAACCCGCTAGTGGGCTGCTGCCCACCTAACCATGTTCTGAGATAAGCTCTGCTCTTGCTTCATACTAATGCCAATTCACCCCTTTTTTGACCGCAGCTGTTCCATGGCTGCACTGGAACTGGTGGAGAAAACTTGAATTATTTCTTGCTGTGATTTGAAGGCCAAAAGAAATAAAAAAAAATTAATAAAAAATCTGTCTCTTTCTACCAGAACTCTTTAAAAATTTAGACAATGTGGTCTATGGAGTGAAAAAAAATCCCCTGCACCATCTTCATCAACAAAAAATAAGAATAGAGGTGAGGGAGGTTCAACCTAAACATAAATAGTGCTTTGTTTTGAGTTTGTTTGGTTTTTTGGTAGTTGTTCTTTTGTTTTTTTTATTTTTTAAACAATCTCTCTCAATTATGTTTGCAACCCACCAGGAATCCTTGACAAGATGATGCCCACCTGCTAACCTGTTGATTCATGTGTTACTTAAATTCAAACAATCATTTTTAATAAAGTGTATGCTTTGCTTGCCCAAATATATCACATGGTCTAGCAAACTGATCAATATACGCAAACAAAAGGGAAAACCTGTAACTTTGTTTCATAATGCTATCAGGATTCTGTAATTATTCCACTTAAAGCAGCCCTCCTGATTTATTTGGTCAGATTTTCTACTGTGAAACAGTGTATCAGAATGAAAACACAGAGCAGATTTACATGCTAGCACAGACTTTTGAGAGTGAGATCTTTACAAAATCAGAGTGAAAACATGAATCGTTTTTGTTAATTAGAAAAAAAAAAAACAGACACCACTGATAAAGAGTGTAATGCACCTCCAAATATGATGAGTTATATTGTGTACTTGTGCAGACTTTTGCAAGGACAAACGATTCCCAAGTATTTGTGCCAGTGAGTAGACTTATCCAGCCAAATGCTGGAAGTTGACCGTCCGCCATATTTGCAGTGGCATTTGGGGCCTGTCAGACATAATAGTGAAGAGAATCTGGTCATTTTCTTTACGCTGTCACGAAATCTGGGAAGATTTGCGAAACATCCAGCAACCTTTTTCCTTCCAGCTGCAGTCGGAGCAGAACACTCGGACTGAAAATGAAATGCGCATATGCAAAACTGCAGCGGGCTGATCCGCCATGGCTTATTTGGTCAGATATTAATGTCTATTAATGTAAACTGAAGACAAAAACATTTAAAAAGTAAAAAATCCTTTACTGTAACATGTTGTAGACTATTAAAAATTAGGCTGGGCACGTTGATGCGTTATTATCGCTTTCATGCATTGATTTAACAACAATCATTCTATCACAAAGTGCGTTCCTTGCTGACTGACAGGTCACGGGAGGAGGTTACTGGCTAGGGATGGACGTCCTGCTTCTAAACCATTTAGATAATTTGTTGTTGTGCTGCTGCAGAATCACCTGAACAGGTGTCTGTCTACGTTTATTTTAAGTTTTAAAAAGTATATAGGCTAAACATGTCATCGCCTTGTTACAGTTGCCACTTTATGTCCTTCTGCTTATATGTCAACAAAAAATTTAAGGGAAAAAAGATTAATTGTAGATTAACTGAATATTTACACAAGTTTGAGGTCATGTTCTTTATTTTTTTTCTTGAAACATCACTTCCTCCCTCACACTATAGAAGATCTGAGATTGTTATCCAGTTTTTTGTCTCTCCAGAAGGTAACGTGATGGCTGAAATTCACACATATTGTTCTCTCTGTGTTTAGAAGGAAGGCAGCTTCACACAGCTTTGAAATTCATCCTAATGACTTGTTTATTTTTAACAAATAAATCCTGATATTTCCATCCATCTTCATCATAAAAATTTTGATTTTATTACATAAATATCAAGTTGAGATTTACAGGAAATAATTGAATTGCTTCTGTATATAAAGAATGTTGCTGTTAAAAAGCAGCTTATCTGTTTTTACAAATAAGTGCTTTTAAACCAAACGTTTCTGCACTTTATCATGTAGAGGTACTTTTAATATAAAACTTTGCAATAAGCCAGTTCTGAATTGTCATTGAATTTTGTGCCTAACAACACGATCAATCCTGATTAAAAAAATCAATCGTTGCCACAATCACCAGTGCACCTTCGACAGAAAATGTATTTCAAGCCATGAAAGGAAAAGTAACTCCAGAGGGTTATTAGTATTGAATAATGCTTGAGTATTAAGTTAAAAAAACATACATGGCACGGTCCTCCTATAGCAAATATCACTACATATACGGACATTCACAATCAAACAGTTCATGCATTGAATTAAATCAGCACTCAGACAAATATCCTTGACAAACCTTCAACCTTACTGGACTTATAGGCAGTATGAAGCTAGAATTCTGATGTATTTGGTGAACAGCCTTTCACATATGAATACTTCATACTGAGTCATAATTGGAGGCCTGCAAACACAAAGAAACAAAAAAAACAAAGCAAGAAAGCAGAGACAGGCCATCCAAGCTCAGTAAAAACACAGCTGAACAAAATCTAACTTTCCAAACTTAGATTTAAAAGATCTGATGAGAAGGAAACTTCTTTTTTGAAAAGGCGCTGTCTAATATGTTAAACCTCCTTTAATTTCACACTGGATGGAATAATATCCAAAAATGATTTGCTTTCTGAAAGAATTGCTCTCAAGGCGCTCATTAATGTATCTCATCTTGATTAACCGACTTTATTAATTGGTACCAACTGACTGGATTCAGCAAACATGACATTATATATGGGAGCAGAGTAATATTCATATGGCACTTGGCACTCTATGAATCATTTTAGGACTTCACAATGGAAATTACATGATAAATGATTCTGCTGCAGAGAATAAAACTGGGGCATGAGGCCAACCACGATTTTGTCAGTGCACATAATGTAAAATCATTGTATTTATCTAAATGCATGGCAGTTATTAAGGAAAATGGCAGCCCTAAGAAAAATGTCTCCCTGTTCTAGATAAAGTATCTGATATGTCCTCTCCATCTTTCAGTGCCCTGAAGACATGGAAAACCAGGGATGTAGCTGGAACCACTTTGTTATTGTAGTAACAGTCCTGCAAACGGAGGGAAAAACAAAACAACATCGTTATCTGCTGCCTGAGGAAGTTTATGAGAAGGTGTGAAATAGCAGCTGCGTGGTTCAGTTATACAAGAATGAAGATGGAAGAAGAAGGAGCAGAAGAAGGGTGGAAGAGGAGGAGGTGGGGGACACCTTGAACAAACTGGCTCCACAGAGCTGTCTTAGCTCTCTTCCTGCCAAGAAAACAATCCAGCCGGTGCTCATTAGCAGCTGGAGTTTCATTACCCCAACCGTGGAGCCTGTTTAATGAACCCTCAATAAGAACATGCATCCTGCTCCCCCCATTTGAGTTCAGAGAGGTACAAGGTGATGTGCCCCCCGAAGCAACTAGAGCCTTCTTATTGCACATTCCGATGTTAAAACCATAAATGTCCCTTCCTACATGCACAGATGGAGAGTCCTACGAGACATTTCAGCAAATTAAGTTGAGATTACTGATAATACAGCATGTGCAAATAGAAGCAGTAATCATATTTGCCTTGCATCGCAGCTTGACACCATACTCCGTTAAAAATGTTGTTGTAATAGCAGACGCAGATGGTATTTCATTAACCATTAGAGCAACAGATCTGAAGCTTCCTCATGCAGAGATGGAGCCCTGTGGGCCAGAGCTTTAAAGATCCACGCATGGACGGTACAGATTAATTAAGCTTTTTGATTAAGTACCAAAAAACAAGAACAGAAAGTTTCATTCTCAAGCTGCTTATTAAACAAGGCAACCAACAATAACCCTAGCCTGATCTGCCCCCTCCAAAAAAAGGGGACTCAAAGGGGACAATGTTTACCAAACTAAGTATGACCATTGTAGTAGCACTGACAAGATAATCAGTACATGAAGGTCAGGTGCTAAATGTTTAAGCCCAGGTATCAGCATAAATGGGGGACTTAGAGAAAGACAACTGTGACAGGACAGGACCATGTGGATCACTCATGATTGACAGAGACAGGGCTCTGAGACCACAGCTGAAGCAATTTTGTCCACCCAACTATTGGCGGCCTGTTGCAGACAAGTACAAAAACACATATGGATAAACACAGATAACAGTTTCTGCCGGCCCACAGGCAAAATAAAAATACATACTGCATTTAGACACAGACACAAGAAACTCAATCCCTCCTCAAAGACAGTGCCATGTGGGAAGACTCTAGTTCAAAAAGCATGTTTCCTTTCTTAGCCTATAGCCCCATCCAGCTCGTCTACAGCTCAGAGCAGGAATGATGATGAAGCTGAACCATTCCAAAAGAAATAGAGCCTACGTGCAAACTTTTAATCACATCAAAGCCAAATAAAGCACAAAAAAAGTCAATTCATTGTCTTTAAAAATCAAACTAATGGTGTCAGCTACAAACTAGTTTTGCTCTCCGATGATATATGTAGCACATGGTTTTTTGACATTCAAAAGGGGCATCCTTCTGCACACCCTCAAGCAAATCCTCAATAAATCTGTGCCATAAATGTCACACAGTACTTATGCTGCAAGACTTTCCAACTCTGCTTCATCTGGCAATCTATCAACATTCTATGCTGACGTCGACCTTGTTGCAAAAGCAGCAATGTCAAACAACCATCTCATCCTGTCTCAGCAGTTACTGATAAAGCCAGCATAGTTTACTTTGTCTGAACTGAGAGACGACACAAACGTCTCTCAGTTCAAACACAAAAGATCCAGTCCTCTTAAAACTAGGACTGGATATATTCTTGTCAGATTCAACCTGTGGAAGGGGACATTAATAAATGTGAATGTAATAGTCCTACCCCAAAATACAAAAAATGAACTTGTTGAACTTCTTGGCCTCTGAATTCGTGTAAGACTATGAGTACAATAAGAATGAATGATCCCTTATGGCCTTGATGATATATATAAAGTGAGGAAAGATGCAAGGTAAATAATGTGAGGACTTAGGAAAGGCAACACAATGTAAAACACACTTAGACTAAAGCCTCATTGTGCCCTGTTAAATAAAGATGCACATATGGACGGAGCCTTCTGTCCATATTCTGCATCCTTTATGTTCATATTTTGGTCCATTTTCAGAGAGCATGCAGACACGTACCGGGATGTAGCAAACAGAGCTGTACCACCAGAAACTGTGGGGGCAGTGTTGTGAAGTATAGCTGATGTACGACCAGTGAAAGGAACAAAGAAGAAGCCGCAATGTATTTAATAGCTACACAGTACACTGCTGTCTACTGTGCTGCCTCTTTTTAGATCTCTTTCTGAAAATGTACATTATCATGATCTCTTCCACCGTCACCATGTTTTCTATTGTCTGAAACTGACGCCAGAACTTGGAGATGAGCTTTAAACTCTGCACTACCCTCTAGTAGGCGTATTACCCAACAACCATGCCAATGTAAAAGAGGCATGGGAGTATGTGGGCAGTGATGTTGGACTTTTGACCCATACCCATAATAAATAATTTGACCTCATAATTCCACATTATTTCAAAGTTTGGATGACTTCAGGATAGTTTTGCAATATGGAAAAAATCTATACAGAAAGAAAGAAAAAAGTATTTTTTATATTAATATATTAATATTTAATTAATAAATATTCTTTATTTTATTCTAACATGGTCTTTTATTAATTTTTTTAAAATTTTCATGAGTTTAAAAACTCCGCCACAAAAGATAATAGCTTAGAAATAATGAATCCCCACAAACTTAACACATTACATTATCTTAGCACAAATATAATCAACAATCTCCACCTTCTTTGAGTTTGTCTAATTTAAACTCCCCCTTGAGTCGACCTGCCCGTAACCTCTTTAACATCAAAAGAACATCTTCCGAGCCTTCTTACTTAATAAGATTTTTCCTAGTTTTCCAAATGGCTAATTTGGACTCTCCTGAAATCAAATTCTATTAGTGTATCTTTGAAATGTCAAGCAAACAAGCAAGAAAAAAAGCAAAGCGAGAAAGCAAGAAACAAGAAAGCGTCCTTATTCTGCTAAGCTGGGCTACTGAAATTGAGGACCATTACTCGAGCATATAGGAGCATATATAGAGAATATTAGTAGTCTGTTTCTTCTACCTGCTACCTGTGGCTGTTAGAGAAAGAGGTAGAACGTTTCTTCTGGCTGATGTGTTGGCTTGTTGGCTGAATTTATTGAATAACTGTACACAGCAACAGTAAAGGACACAGACAGTAGCTGTCTGACCTTAAAAAAAGATTGGTTATTTCTTCAGTTCTTTGAAGGCTTTGAGCCAATATTTGTGGACATGTACAAGTCACTTCCAGAGAACAGAATGAATGCCTGTAAGGCAAAGGTGTCAAACAAAGGGCCGCTAATCTGCAGGTTTTTATTGTTTCCCTGCTCCAACATGCTTGACTGAAATTAATGGGTCATTGTGAAGAAGTAAACAGGAAGCTGTAGGATCCATTTGATTTAAATCAGGTGAGTTGGAGCAGGGAAACAACAAAAACCTGCAGGATAGCGGCCCTCTAGGACCAGAGTTTGACACCCCTGCAGGGTATAGAAAGAGAGAGACTTTTGCCCTTATTCTCAATAGTTTAATAAAATGTACTGAATTAAACTAGGACCACAATATCATTTAATATTTGCCATCAGTTAACTACATCTCTGTTTTAGGAGCACACCTAAAGAATATAATACTATGAGAATTAAATTAAGAGATTTTTGTGTACTCTGTTTTTTGGGGTAAAGTAACAGGATAAATCAATACATTGTACATGACAGCAAAAGATTTAATTAGTCTGTAGACTTGAACACATACCAACAGAATAATCTCAGATTTATACATTTTTGCTTTAAAAAGCAAACCCTTTTGCTTTTTGGAAATATCACTCTGTATATCTAATTATTAAAAACCTGCAGGGGGTATTATTTGATAAATTGATTGTTTACATAAAAGTCCAATCAAGTAACAAAAAAAAATAAATAAAATAAAAAATCCTGAACAAAACCTTCTCATTTGCAAGAGGATTTAAATCCTTATTTCAATGTTTTGCAGGTGTAACGCAGTATAACATTCCCAATTTGACAGTTTAGTTTTCAAGTAACAGTTTGGTACAATTTCAAAGGAAAGGAAACATTTGTCATCTGTTTAAAAGCATCAATATGTTAAAGTCACATTTATAGACCAAATTTATTACTGTAGCATTAAATGTACAGAAATACTGCAAACTGTAAATAAGAAAACTCAAATAGGCTTTCCTGACTTTACTCAGAGCCGTTTAAAACTAGTTGCTCAAACATAAAATATTGTCATCTTTCCAGCTTGTCCTCCCATCTCTTTTCAGGACTACTGGCAATATAAATACAACAGTAATCTCAAACAGTCCGTAAAATAAGAAATAGTAATCCAACATTTTCCTTTATTTATCAAAATGGACTACCAGTAGTTATCTCAGGGAAGAACAGGAAATGAAAGTGTCCACACTGACACTCATAGTTGCACATGATCACATGTCAAACTTACAAGTTATGCCAATCATCAATCGCTGGTAGTGTCTATTGTCTGGAATAACTTGCACGTGCATGATCATTTCTAATCTATGTTCAAAACATCAGCTTTGTCACAACTGCACAGCAACCCGTTCCTACAGAGGAACCACAACCAATTAAAGCAAAACAGAATGACAAGACCATAATGTAGAGCACGAGAGCAAAAGTTCTGATTGCTGTTTAACTTTCTAGTTTTTCACAAATTAGAAACAAAAAAAAACAACCTTGCTTTTACTTTAACTTCATTTTCTGAGTGTTACTGTGAAAATCAACAAAATTTAGTGTTTAAAAAATTGAAAGGGTCTGAATATTTTCTGAAGCAACTGCAGCTCTATTGCTGCAGTACTAAACACACAGAGCCCTTCTGTAAACACAGGGGGGGGGGGTTAAACATTGGCTCCCTGGAGCATAATTTTTTCACTGTGTGTCATGAAGCACTGAACAGTGAGGAGAGTAAGATTAGATCAGTCTATTTCTAAGACAGCAAAGGCATCTGAACTTATAAATGGATTACAGCTCATGACTTTCTAACAGCATATACTGTATATCTGCATTTAAGATTCCTTTTCAATACCCAAACCAGAACTCCGATGAGATTTTTTTTTTTAAGTTTATATCTTATAAATAAGCAATGCCAGTATACCAGTTGTCATGAGACAATATTTAATCTGGTGGTAGGCTTCTCAAGGTTGAGCTCCAACTGAATCTCAGGCACACCCTTATGCCTTGGTATGTCCCAGCTGCAGTGGATTACTCTGGCCCATGTATATTAGCCATGTACAGTCAGAGGGCACACTTCCTGTAATGCCTTTTGCTAAAGATAACGTCTTCTACATCTCCACTTAAGCCTATGGGAGGAATTTGAGCCTGCCCCGCTTCGCTGGAAATCAAAACAAGGTACTTAGTGGAGCATTGCCCCAACACACAGTCTAACACTACACCCAAAATTAGAAAGGGTAGGCAGAAATAATGCTGAAGGGACACTTCCCTTAAATGTGAAAACACAAGAGCAAACACAGGTAAAATTTCAGAAATGTAAGGTCCTTGTCCTCATGGCATTCCCATGACAGAGAAGCAGCGCTTTGGTCAAACAGTGCACCCAAACATAGTGGAAAACTGACTCCTTTGTAATCTAAACACACAGTTCAGAATAAACACAGCACTATTATGTGTTTGCATAAGGACCTTCATGAAGGAAGACAGCTCAAATGCAATCCTGCTAACATTCACTCACACAGGGAGTGATACTATTCTTAAGCCCCATTTCCAAACCTGTGGGTAATAATGTGGACTCAACCTGACAACATGCACATATTTAACTTTTAAAGCAGTTTTAAGTCTGCAATGTATTCCACGAGCAGACGAAAGCAAAAGAAACTAATGCAAACTCACCATTGTGGGATGACTCCTTGTTATCAGTCACCTTCTTCAGCGCTGACACGATGGCATCAGAAGGAACGCGAGGACTCTCTACATATTTGGGCTTCCTGATCGGACCTACGGGCACAAACAGAAATCATAGTTAGAACAAGAGAGAGAGAGAGAGAGAGAGAGAGAGAGAGAGAGAGAGAGAGAGAGAGAGAGAGAGAGAGAGAGAGAG